>JAUBNY010000585.1:8221-22478 GCA_032275445.1 Crypturellus soui
TGGCCCTGCGTGTGCAGGGGGGTTGGACTAGATGACCCCTAGAGGTCCCTTCCAACCTTAGGCATTCTGTGATTCTACGAATCCCTACTAATGATGAAAATTCTTTTACCATAGCAGTAATGTCATTAGTTCATATCTTTGCAAAAGCAGAAACCAAGTAAATGCAGCATAAGCACTCATTTACCATGAAAACATGGCGTGTAGGTAATCAGTGTGAGTTGAGGCTTCAATCAAAGTACTTCTGCATGTCTGGAAAAGAGGTGTTTTGTTTTTGCGATGTTTTGTCTAATTTTTGCAATATTACTGCTTATACAAGCATCTCTGACAAAGAAGCTCCAAAATACTGATTTCTGTAATCATTGTTGATGCTCACAGAGTATCTACTTTTCTTAAGTTTTCTTAAATGCAAGTTCTTGGTTTGAGCATAATCAATTTGGAACTGAGGTTTTAATTTTTTGCTAAATCTCTAAACAACAAAAATGCTGAGTGATCTAAGAATTAAGTATTTTTTTAATGAATGCCTACGTTGCTATCATAGTGAAGAACTGGATAGAAAAGAACACAATTCTCCTGCACATTTAAAATAATTTTTTCTCAGTTATGCCCTTTCTTGGCACTTATCACTGTATTTCATGATACTTGTTATCTAGAATTCCTAAATCCTTGCCTTTATACAGCATGCATACTTCAAAAGTAGCTGACTGTTCACCCTACCTTTTTGAAAAGCCTCAGTGAAACCTATATGGAAAAACACTATGCAGGAGGCAGCTGAGCCTGACACCAGACTGTCCAGACACCTTCTTCAACCTCTCTAGCGCTGCCTCACAAGCAGTTTTCCTCTTCTGCTGCTCCTCAGTAGTGCGATGTTGTGTAAAACGGTCAGAGGCCACAGGACCAATTCAGTAACTCGCATCCTCTCTCTGTGGGTTGTTTTGGCTACGATTTTAATCCTTTTTGAGAAGTGATACTCCCGGAGAATAAACTTCTGAAATAGCATAGTTGAACATCCTCTCCTAATAAGTCAGGCACACTTACAGTAAGTTTAGCAATACTTGCACAACAAAGGATTTGTTAAGTATCCTAATTTCTAAGATTTGGTTATTTTTTATTAGTCTCAGTATTCGTACTCTCTCTTCCCTGCCATTTGCTAGTCAGTGTTCTCTTGGCCTGATCCCTCAAACATCCCCACAGGGTTGGATCTAACCCTTCCAGCCAAAAGAAAGAAAGGAAAGAAGATAAGCACTTTGCATTTCTATTTTTTCCCAGTTGAAAATGTTCACTATGACACATCTACTGACAATTTTAGGGGGTACTGTCATTTCTTCTGCTGTGCATTTAACCTTAAATACATATTTGATCCTGTAGCTGCTTCTAGACTCCATTTCAAATGACAGATTAGGACAGTGAGAGCAAATATTCATAAAAGAATATTATGAACATTAAGATGATGGACACCAGGATGGGAAAATAATATAAAAGAAAATCCAGAATTCACAATTCTTGTATAGAAATAAGCTAAAGGGCCTTCACATGAACTGCATTCATTGTTACATGCATCTATTTTGGGGAGGATATTTTTTTTTCTCTTAGAACACGACTTTCATACCTATGCCTCTCTCTAACAACTCTCTCAACCTACTTGTCAAATGTTTGTACTTGAAAAGGCTTAATAAATACACAGCTTTATAATAAACTTCCAAAAAAAGATTCATACTGCATTTCAAAAGAAAGATAATTTGGTTGGAGGAGGAGAGGAAAAACATTATGCATGCTTCTACCCACTTCAGCAGACCTCTAATAGCTAACTGAAGATGCAACAATAAAGCTTATATTAAAGTCTAAGCCTTCTCTGACATGCAATGAAGAAATGAGTAAGTCTGTAAGACAGTAGAGCAGTATCTACTGATTTGTTGCAGGTTCTCCTTATTAATCAGAATCAATTCAGTTCTGGCTTCAGTGCTTTGTCTAGCTTTGTCTAGCTTCTGCTACTAAGTCTTTGTTTTCTAGATTTAAGCCAGAAGTGTGAAACACATCACACAACATATGAGTCATTCCACTTAAATATACAGACATTTTCACGGACAAGAGAAACACTACTTGTATTCCATTTATACCATAAAAGACTCATTGAAAACTGTTAAGTATCATTTTGAAGAAGAAGCTTTAAGGCTGTTATCACCTATCACCATCAACTATTCTATCCTTCCTAGCATCTTCTACACTTACAGCTAGAAAGATCAGTTCAGTGACCCTAGCCAGCAGAAGCTGTACAGTAATTACTAAAAGGAGCTATGAGGAACCACACGTTGATTAAGACTTAAAGAAAGGACTCTGGCATTTAGAGATATCTTGGACTTTTCCCTTGGAAATAAAGGGTCTGAATCAGTCACACATGCACTACTCTCCATACCATACTGAGGGATGTTCTGAAATATCTGGAACTCATACTTCCCATGTTCATTTTGGTGGGTACAAGGGATGACAAAACACATTAGCCAGAGGTAATTACACATCATGTGCAACACTCTACATTGGCATGTATAGATTAATTTAGAATAAGGAGATCAGGAAAGAGGTGTACATGAATTGAAGTACATCTATGATGAAGTGTTTGCAATCTTTTCTCTATGCAGAAAATGCTTTCTCTATGCAGAAAATGCTTCAATTGCTTTATAGCATACCTAAAATAATCCAGTGTATTTTGACCACCCCTATTAGTCTGTAAGGGGAAAAGGAGAGAGTAAGTGTAGAATATCAGGATTACATACGCATGTCTTGTCTTTATCCATTTAGGAACAAAACAGCAAACACTTTCATGCATCCATGGATACTTGAATTATATATTTGCAGAAGCATAGATCAGAAGTGTGGACCTATACATATCTGCACCAGTTATGCACCAAGACACATAAGCTGCACAGCATTATACATATGAACAAAGCCTAAGCATAGGTTCACCAAATCACCTAGCTTAAACTTTACTATGCCTTTTCCAGTCTCAGAGACAATAAACAAACAAACAAACGAACACACACAAGCCTAAGTCAATGCTCCTACTAGTTTTCACAACTTTTCAGAACTAGTTGTCTCATAGTAAAATCAATCTGTTTATATAGATATTCCCAGAGAGGCCATCTGAAAACATTGATTTCCACTTTTTTTTTTTTTTTTGACTCTTAACTTGTGCCATAACAGTAATTCTCAACCAGGTGTTCAGTTCAAGTAATACATTTGAAATATTACACAGGAACTGTAATTAAGCACAGAATCAGATGCCCTAACCATTTTGATCATTAATATTATAACATAAACATGATTGATTATTAATCATTATTTTATAGCATAATCAAGAAAGCCATACATCTATGATACAGCATGAAAAGCTCCTACTATCTCTAGCTGAAATTATTCATATACTTCATGCAGTCAAAATTTAACTAAGTCCTCATTATCCACCCTGGAGAGCTAAATTGCCCCACAGGAAAAAAAAAAAAAAAAAAAGAACACATGACCTGATAATACAGTGGAGGTCTGAAGAACCGTTTGAGGCAGCGCACAGTGACATGAAGGAGCAGCCATTCCTGGCGAGAGCAGAGCTGGCCCTGCACACCGGGCAGAGCTCTGCCTGGAGCGTCACCGAGTGCTTGTGGGGCGAGCATGGGCCAGCGCCGCATCCTGCGCGTCTGCTCTGGGGGGTCCCTCAGCGCTCCGGAGAACAGCCATGCTGGGTAATTCAGGAGGTACCTACAGGAGAGGAACCTCCTGAGCCTCTCCTTTGGGCACCCTCAGTCTGGTTAACACGAGTTGACATGATCTGGTACAATTTAGTCCACTACTCTTAAACAAACTGACCTTACTTCACACTAAGTTGGGGCAGTCAGACATCCTTCAATCGGCTCTTTGTGAGCCAGCTGGACCCGAGATTCAGTAACACTGTTTCAGCTTACTCATTATCCAGATCATCCCACCATCTCATTAATTTATGTTGAAGGGCTGCCCATATCAAGTACATTAAAAACAGTGACCTAAAGGCACTTCCCCCATTTATTTTGGTGATAAATCACTGACGTTTATAATAAACTCTGGTCTTCTGAGTTCTGATTTCTATTTTACTATATTATCTTAAGCAATTCTCCTGTTCTTGTTGTTGTTGTTGTTTTTTATGTCTAGCAGTAGCTAGGTAGGAAAAACTTCCAGCTGCAAATTCAGGGAGATCCTTTTACTACATCCCTATTTTAAAAACGTTAAAAGCATGAAGAGCTGAAACATTTAGCTTTTCTCCTTGTACACGACATATGGGAATCTGTGGGTACTCCTTGGCTGAATAAGAAAGAATAATTTCTCATCTACTCTATATACCTGCATAATTCTTTTGGCTTCAGAATTTTATCCACTTCTACCAACAATTGCCATTTTAAACACATTGGATTTGTTGAAGCAGTACTAGCTGCGTATATTCAAATTTAAAATCTTAGTAGTTCATTAAATATTCTGGAAAGGCACAGAAAAGATGATAAATGAGGAGAAAAAGGTAAGCAAAGCTGATTCCAAATCATGTTGAATTTTGCTCTGCTTAATGAGCCCGCTACATAAATAGTTTTGCAAAAAACATCTGGAAAGTAACTTACAGGGTAAAAAAAAAGAAACTGCAGCTATGCAGCAAAACCCATCTGTCTGTAAGTTTCAGTATTCTTCTTTTAATTTTTGTGTCTTGTACTCTGGAACTACACTCCATTTAGAACTTGAATTAACCTGAAAACCACTAGGTTTTGTAGATGATTGATTTTGCCTAAGAAGTCTAAAATCTTTTAATCTGAATCTCCTAGGATGCCAGAATTATCATCTCATTAAAGACCAATTTGCCTTTTCAGCTAAAGAATCAATTTCCTTCTGGCATTTTTATTTTAGTAAGTTGTTTCCAAGCTGTTGAGTCACATCCCTCTGCATAAAGATCCAGGAGCACACTAGATTACGTAAAACAACATAAATAGGAACTGTATTTTAATAACATGCATTTCTGAAGTGTACGCTCTACAAGAAATGATGGTGTCTGGGTTGTTCAAAAAAAAACAAAGATATTTATGTTTATCAAGAAACTAGATGAACAACAAAATTAATCTAGACAGCTACTGCCCTATTTCTAGGTGAACAAAAGAGGAAATTTCCTTGATCCTGATTGACAATTCTTAATGAGTGGCATATTTAAGTGTCATAAATGTTGTACAACTCTTCAAGCCCTTAAAATTGGATAAAAACAGACAGATCTGTGATTTGACATTTGCTAATGACATGGTATACATACAAAAATCAGAAGGCACTCTCTTTGGGGTAGTCTATGAGTACAGCTGAAAAACCAAGCTGAAAAAAATCAAACAGAAATGCTGCGTATGTTTTTAAACATATAAACAGAGATCTAAATTAATCTACATTAAACATTTGTTTTTTATTTCTTCAGAGATTATAAAGCCAAGATAGATCCAAGGAGTCTAGGGTAGGGTCAAGTCTGTGCTGCAGCTGACTCACATCAACGCCAGCTTCTGCAGAAAATGCCACTTGATTTCAAAAACAGCACCTGCATCACCTCCTACAAGTGCAGATCTCCAGATCTTTCCTCACTATCTCAAAATAAATAATGCTGAACAACAGAGTCAGCATAATACAGAACTTCTGTACAAGCAGTAGCAATGTCAGCAAGTCTCACACACCTGGAGTACTTTAGACTTTAGACATACTAATGAATGTGAAATGTTAGCACAGCTGCATACAAAAATACTTACTGCATTAGATCTGCCTGTGTCATATGCTGGATTCACTTGTTATAATCTGCTATCACTTGTTTTAATCTGCTATCTATTGCCTACAAAAAACCTTTTCCTTCAGATTGGTTATTTGGAGGATTTTTGTGTTCAAGACAATGCAAGAGTATCTGTGCAAAGAGCAATTTTATTTGGTTGTTATCATAAGCTCTTCATTCATTTTTACGTGCTTAACTGGCATATCAGGCATAACATACTGGCTTATTGCACCTACCTATTTGAAGTCAATTTAAAACACACAATATTACCAGCTATGTGTTACTAGTTATTCCAGCAGACACATTGCATTACTAGGGAAAACACTGACACTTTTTAGAGGGGGGAAAAAGCCTACTCAACACCAGATTGCAACGCAGTAGCAATGAACTTGGGCAGCAGGAAGTGACCAAGCACTCGCTAATGCCTCCTCTCTCTTACAGGTAGCTTGGCGCTTGGCTCAGGCAGTTCCGCAGGGTACCAAGTTGCAATTCAGGAGCACCAGGTGTCCAGCAGATCAACATTATTTATTTGAAATTTCCAACTTGCCACTTGGACTGAGAGTCCACACCACCATGGTTTGTAACTTCTGCATGACCTACATACATGCTCTTCTGAACGTTTTCCTAAGATGCTAGAGGTATCTGTGTTGGACCAAAATATGCTCTGTTACTGTGAGTTTCATTGCTCCAGCTGAAAAAAGGGATCGGAAACATGTTTTACAAGCCATCCTATGTTCACATTCTTATTTATCTTTGCAAGGTCTCATCCTGAGCAGTAACTCTGGCAACAACAGTCTGGATGGTTTGCATTTGTCTCCTTCATTACACAAACATGCAAAAAATCACTCTCAGTATGTACCACTGCTCTTTTGACAAATGCTCTGAAGAGTATGACCACAAGCACTCATTCCTATACTGTTTGTATTCAATTTTCAAATCATAAATTCACAGGTAGAAAAAAAAAAAGTAGTGCAGCAGGATTTTCAAGGTAGCATTTGGTTGGCAGCCTCTTTTTGGCAAAAGCAATAAGCCTTCCACTACCTACAAACACTGTCAGGGGGGTCATCTTGGAGATTAAACACCTTGCAACACCTTGTAGAAATGGAATAACAACCTACATTTAAAAAACCTTCATAAAAGATATACCCCAATTAAACTGCCTTTTTTTAATACTATTTCAAAGAATTTCAGTTTCTGTACTCAAACACAGCAGTTCTTTTAATAAAATATTAGCTCTTGTCTAAATGAACTTGATTGTATATCACTCAGGAGTAAAATTCCTCATGTGCTTCACAGATTAGTGGATGAAGTTACTGCTGCTATATTCCTCATGTTAGCATTCCTTGTTTCCACATCAGTAAGCAACACCGGGAACAACTGTTACAGTGCAAATGCTGTGGGATTATCACAACATTTTCTGTAATGAATGTCATTAGAGCCTTTTGCTCAATTCAGATGTTTTGTATATTATATGCTGCCCAAGCTTCTCAAAGCTAACAAATAAGACTTATTTTGTCTTTATTATTTATTGATATCAACTTATTTCCTTTTAAGTCCAACAATATCTTTCATGTTTTGAAAAGATCTCTTAATGAGCCAAGCACCCCAATGTGTGATTACTCCTGCTGAAAAACTGCTTTATAGTAAACAATTCCACAATAACCCCTGTAGAATTGACACTCTCTGTATGGACCACAAAAGAAGATACTGAGAGGAATACTCTCAACATACAGAATGTACAACAGCTCTTGCCTTAGGACGAGGCAATTCAGTAATGCATACTTATATTGCAAATTTTATTCAGAAGCAAAGTCAAACAAGACTGTCCTCCAAACCAATTAGCAATGCCTTAGGGATACATCCTACTAGAAACAAATCAACAAAAGCAGATTCACACAAGATCACTTGCAGATCATTTTCATCGGGTGCTGTGCTGATGGGACTCCATTTAATCACTTCTTATATTCTCAGCAATGGCCAGAATCAAGAACTCTGCAGCAACACGCAGTTGCTCAAAAAAAACAGCACTTCAGTTTTAGTGGTATGCCTAGTCCTATACCAAGAGAAATTAGCATACCACACAGTTTTAAAATGTGTCATAACCGCAGCCCAGAAGGGAAGAATTTGTTTTCTGACCCCTCTAATCGCATTCTTTCCCCAAAAGACAATTGTCCTCAACCCTGAAAGCAGATTACGCTTTATACATCTTAATAAACATGGCTCCAATTCAATATTGTGCTGCTTCACTTTTTTACCAATGTAATGATTGAAAAAAAAAAATGAAAAAGATACCTCTTTCCTCTGAAACTTATAAAAAAGTTAATAAATCAATACCATGATCAAAGTATGATGACACTTAATCAGAGAAGAAGTCACAAGCATTTAATAAAATCTTCAGCTAGCAGTGAGACCCATTGTGACCAAGTCAGTTTAATTATTAGACATGGTCATTACAACAATAAATATAGTGAATTTGGAGGACACTAAAAATGCAGCAGTGAGAACAGATGCTGAAATGTGGAGCCCACAGACCAGTATTCTTGGCAATCTGCACTGAGTACAGTATTGCATTAGGAATAGTGCTGCTAGCAGGCTGAGGGAGATGATTAATTTCCCTAAAGTGATTAAGGGGTTGGAACACTTGACAAGTGAGGAGAGTCTAAAGAGAGCTGAGTTCGTTCAACCTGGAGAAGAGAAGAGTTGGGGGATCTCATCAATGTGGATTAATACCTGACAGGGTGGAGAAAATTAATAAGACTGAGCCACACTTCTCACTTGCACCTAGTGACAGGATAAGAGACAAATGGCAGAAGCTGAAAAACAGGAAATTCCTCTTAAGAATGAATAAAACCCATTCCTCTCTGAAGCCATATATTCTGGGGACTATAAACGCATCTTTGAAATCATTCATTCATTTCTGCTCACAGCATTAAATATCATGTGCAAGACTGATGAGAAACCATTGGGAACATTTCATCCTTACAAATTTTTGCTAACAAGATCTTGTCCTGTTAGTGGTTGAGGTCAGTACAAGCAATGCAAAGGTCTAAATCATACAGAGAAGGCCACAAAGACAAAAGATGATAGCAGTTTTGCTCTGAGTCTAATCTTGGTTGCTGAACATTTATTTCATACAATGAAAAACCTCTTGGATTCCTGTCTTCCGGGCCCAGTTAACAGATATAGTAGTTATCAACACAAGAGTTTCCCTCAGAAACTGGAAAGGTTGAACAGATATGCAAACCACTATAGTACGATAAACAAGAAACTCCACGTTCACTTCTTTTTATAAATAAAATCACTTGACAGAATAATAAAAAAAAGGCATCTTTTTTCCTTTCAGCTCTCCTCCCTTCTGTCAGCCACCATCCAGCACCTAGACCCAAGTTGTCTGTAATATGTGCATCATACCATTATACCATTCATGTGTACCAAGCCAGTCCCATCCTTTTAGAATACATGTAGATGTTTTACCGTGTTTTTTAATACTGGCTGAGACTTCATGCAAAGGTGAAAAATATCTTTCAAAAGGATGCGAAAAGCCTACTAGAAGGCAACTTTGGAGGTGCTTGGCCTCCAAATGCCTCGTGCTTGCTGCTCTTCGACCCTTCTATTGTACATCATTTTTTCTCTCATGCAGATTAAACCTGTTCTTCATTTTATCCTCAGAGACAACTACTGAATATAAGATTTGAAATATCCAAAGGATCACGCTGCTCATTTTTCAAACATCAACAGCATGGTCTGACAGCCTTATGGCATACTAAACTTAATTGCCCTTTTCTGTAGTTTTTACCTTCAGTTCCTGTATTTCTTTTGCTGTTTCTCCATTCTGTATACACCAAACAGAACCGTACACAGGCTCAATCTCATATTTTCCCTAATGTAATTTCAGAGCATATAGTCACATTATCATTTCTGCCCTCAAGCAGTGTCCATCACATTCGTGGTTTTCCTGAACAGTGCATGCGAGTTCTGCTCATTGCACATAACAGCAGTAGTTTATGGGTACTCTGATTTACATTGTTTCTGCAAGATACCTGTGTTAGCTAAATGTCAGCTCTGTCAATTCGTTGTCTGTAATGCATTTTAATATCACTATTACAATTCATGTTGTCAGTGATACAAGAGTCTGCTGTGAAAGTAATTCAGGCCCTGGTGTCCACACTACTTTGGAAAACATCCTCCTATTTGTAAAGTTTGACAGAATTACCTTTAGCTCTTATCTGTTTAGCTAAATCCTCTTCTGCCTCACTGGATGATGTGCTGTATTGCAAAGAATCAGAATGCAATTTTTCCAGCTTCCCTCCACCTTATCCTCCACCAGCTTATCAGATATTTTAGAATCAGTTAGAATACAAAGACCACTGAAACTACTTGGCTATACAAACAGGCTAATATTATAGACCTATCATTCCATCTCAAGTCTTTTCACAAGCCTATGTAGAGAATTTAGTATAAGTTAATACAAAAAATAAGGCAGGCTTCTACCATTAGAAGGGGAGTATGATCAGAATACGATTAGTAACTTTAAATATACAAACAGCTTAGAACTTGATTACCTAAATAAAAGCGGAAAATAGAAAAGCTGTATGACAGAGAAGTTGGGACCTTCCATGGATAACATTTAGAAAAAAGTGCCAGTAAGAATTAGCCTGAAATTAAATGTTAGATCATGTCAGATTACTTTATGTATTACCTTTATTAAGCTAATAAAAATTAATAACTCCTATTACATTCTTATGTCCTTGGACATACATACAACACTCAAACTCTCTTGAAACTTGATTGTGGAACTTGAGTAAGAGATCTCTCTTCTTTTATACTAATATAAAACATGTGCATTTCATTTTTAATTCACTCATTTAAATCCATGATTAAGTATGTAAAAATCGTGTTATGTGTTACTGTGAACTGCTCTTGTCTGAGGGGCATTTCTTGAAAATTTGTGGTTTACAGCTATGGTCTGGAGAGGAATAATCAATTCGCTGTCACCACCAGTGAATAATGTCTAATGGTGGCACATCTAATGAGAGGGCTCTACAGAACACCCACCTGCCTTCCACATGTGCTCTTCAGTGCTAACAAGAAAAAGGAGCACATGACAGATATCTCTCTCTTTCCCCCTTCTCCTCCCAATTTCTTTTTATTCTATGTCTCCTAACTTCCTAAATGCCCATTTTTCATCCAGCTTAGTATCTGCACCTCTACAAAACACGGTGGAACAAAAATATATGGTTTGAGTTTTTACAAGGTAAGAGAAATAACTTTTTGGCAATAATTAATTAAAAAGTCAAAAGGAAGTCATGTTTGTTAGCACTGCCTCTCCAATCTTACATCCTCTAAAAAGCAGTCTCAGTAAAAGTGATTACAGAGACTCTTGCAGTACTTTGCTTGGCTCCTACCAGACCCACCTTTCAACAACTATTCTAACAGAAACACTCCAGAGTTTAAATCAGTTGAGTCTGATGCATAATTACTTTGCTTACATTATTTGTTATCATTTTCATAGGAGAAATTAGAGTACTATTTTGGATTACCAGCTTTGCATTAGTTTCATGACTATGTTGGGGAAGTTGATGTTGCATCAGCCCCGGGAAGCATTTACCAGAAAACAGAATACTTTTCTCCCACACAAACTATTTCTAAAGTTCTCAGAAAGTTACAGTTAGTCTCTGCTTGCATACACATAGCATAATCAAGCAGGAAAAGCAGAAATTGAATTAACACTTACTTTTTTTAACCTAAAAAAGAATTAATAAAAACTTCATTTAAAAGTTGTCCAATCATTATTCCTTCTGTATTGCAAACTAAAAATGTAGTATAACTGCATAAGAGTTGTATTCTCAAATTATTGATTTTTTTTTATTCCACTCACCAGATGATAGAGATTTTGATTGTGTAGAAGTGATTGAAGAATTCAGTTAATATACATATATTTTCAAGCCTTGTTAATATTCAGCTATAAACTGCAATGGAGCTATTACAATATGATTTCATACAATCTTCAAAAGCGAACAAAATAATCCATCAGCTTCTGGACTAAGTTTTGCCAGCATTATCTCATCAAGACAGACATTCTTCATCCCGGAACAGTGTATTGGGGTTGTGTCTGTGGCCTTTATTTTTTTTTATGAAAAACATAAAAACACCTTTAAGATAGTTAATGTTAAAAAGGTGCTGAAACTAGCTATGATGGCTGCAATGAGCTGTCTGTAAAAGCTTGGGCTCTCCACTAGGCTGTTGGTTTTGTCCTTCTGCCCTGGCACAAACAAAACCTGTGAGCTCTACCAGCACACATTAAGGCCTATTAGCATAACCCAGTTCGATGAATTACAAACATGCATGTAAAATATGAAATACCTGAAAGGCAGTACTAGTATCAAATACTTTGTTTGCCAGAAAAAGAAAGGCACGCAGGGCAGGCAAGGCTTTCAGATAACAGAGACTGCTCAGAGTCACAACAGCTATAGCTTGTTTTCCTAATACAAAAAAGACAAGACACTGCCTTCTCTTTTATCTTTTATCTTCCTATTGCAATAGCCATGACTATGATAAAGAGGTAGTGCTACAGCAGCTGTAGATATTTAAACAGTAGCATCTGCTTATTATTATTTACCTCTATCATATATACTTTTGTGCCCACTTCAGAAAAAATTGTAAGCTTGATCAGCTTGCAGCAATTCTGTTTCACTGAAGCTATGGGGATGGCCCATGACATAATGGGCTCTCTGCCATCTTCTCCTCTGCACTTTCTCCTTGGAGTTTTCCTTAGGAGAACTCTCAACTGCTGCATGTTTTGCAGCTGCCATTCATGCCCACAGGGACTCTGAGGCACACACGCATTACAAAATCTCAGCACATTTGACTTGTGGTCTATGTTGTCATTTAATGATCAATTTCAGTCTCCAACTGGTTAACTATTCTGAAGTTTAGTTTCTTTTTTCTTTAAATGACTATAATATCTTACTATGATTTACCACATACTGCTTTTCTAACTTAGCTTCATTAACTAATTACTGTCTCAACCTAGGCATAAAACTAACGGAAATCAAGTTTGAAATGAGATTAAGTCACTGAAATCAGCTAAAGAATATTCCGAAGAATTTTAGCACCAATAGTTTCTCATTGGTGCTATGTTCCCATTGGTTATGTTCAGTCACAACTACAATGTGTTTTTTTTCAGTGAAGCACTGAACTTCTCTAAGAGATTTTGATTTACAGATGCACTTCTGAGATATTGTTTGAACTGCATTCTAATAATGACATTGATTTCTATGATGCAGAAATAAGGATAAAGCACCAATAACAATGCATTAATGACTACACAAAACTCAGCAGACAATCACCAGCCACAAGTAATGAAACAGCTGTTCCAACATTTAAAGTTTGCACTTACCAGCCTCCACAGCTCTAGAACAATTGGGGTCTGTGAAGCCTTCAGGACACTCGCATGAATAGAAGTCATCATTTAATCCTGATAAACAGATGCCACCATTTTCACATGGATTTGAGTCGCACACATCTCCTGTGGATTAAAGGAAAAAAGATTCTCAGCATCTTGTATAATATGCACAAACTGTTAAGTACTGTAGATTACTGATAACTGAGAACTGAAAGGAATGACAACCTAATTCCCTTGAATACTTCTCTGCTAGTTCCACTTTATACTCAGTAGGCCACCTGTTTCAAAACTTTACCATGCTTTCTTCTCCATAAAAATATATTCACTTGCAACACTGAAATCCTGAAATTTAACAAAAAATAAATCCACACTTACACACACTTCTTATATTTAAAATGATTTAGTATATATATTCAGAACAGAATTAACCTAATATTAAATCTAGATTTCTCTAGCAGGTTCTTCACCAGCTGACTGCTAGCTATTAGCTTATGAGCCCTGGGATAAGCTAAGAATAGTGGCTGTGGTTACATCATTATCTCTTCCACATTTCTACACTCTAAAATCAATCAGCAGTACAAATTTGATCCAGATCAGGTATTGGCATACAGCTGTATTTCTGCTGAATACAAAGTATGGCATCTAGGCCATCAGCATGTCTTTCCACTGTATGTATTTATGCATGATGTCAGTTAGAGGAAGACCAATTATATGTGACCTCCGCATAAAGCTTAGCGGCACGAAGTAAAGCCATCAAAACATTTTTTTACAATTTAATTCTAACAGTAAGTTTATATCAGATCACTGATTTGAATCATGTTGATGTGCACATTTTGTCCAATGCGAGGAGTCCTACAGGCAGGACTGCTGTACGGCCATGCTGTGCCTGGAGAGAGGTTTTACCTGGACTTGCGACCCACAGCTCTGCCTCAGGGATGGAGGCTGAAGCACTCGGGCATTCACAGGCCTGCAGCTTTTCTACATGCCCTACATGTCCCAGGGAAGTTTGCCAAGTTCTCCTTAAATTCACTGTTGCAGAACCAGATCGAATAAGCAAA
>JAUBNY010000585.1:22488-36494 GCA_032275445.1 Crypturellus soui
TCAAAACTTCGAAGACACCAGGCAAGTGCAGGCCAATGAAGTAGCTTGAGTCAGCCCAAAAGAAGGCTAAAAATAAAACACATTTCACTGATGCTTGAGCTGTTCTTCAGTGAAGACACCTATTCAGCTGATTAAAGTTCAGTCAGTAGAAAGATGTAAATTTTGAGAGACGAGCCATGGGGTTGCTTCATATGCTCAGTACTTGAACAAGTGTCCAGTGCTCCTGGCAAATACAATATCCTACACTGATTTCTTATCTAATGTTAGTTGTTTAAAATTGCCTTCATGAGGATATGGTGCTCCCTGTGTGAAAGAGAACAAGAAGTCTGTCCACCTCTTAAACACTCAACTTTAACAATCTTAAAATGCACTCACAGACCAACCCAAATCCCACTACCTTATTATAGTTCTGTAAATATGTTGGGGTTGGGGTGAAATAAAAAATTTAATTTCATAGAGTCTCTGAAATGGTCGCACTACTTGAAAACATTTGAAATACTTGAGATCTGTCTAAGTCTGAAGCAAGTCAGCAGCCTTATTACTCTGTTAACACCTTCCATTTTCACGTAACACAGGAGTCACGATGTGATTTACATCTGCATTCCAGGAGGATGGTAAGTGGTAATGAGGTGCTCAAGACCTCTCAAGGGGTAACTGGAAGCAATCCTAAAGAATGTTCTGGGCTTTGGACAGCCTCAATTGTAGAATTTTCCTCATATATTTAAATAGATATTTAGAAGCACTTTGATTTATCTCACTCTTCCTCTCAGAAGGTAAGTCTGTGCTGGCATTTTCCATATTTTTTTCTATAGTATAAAACTGTAAAAGCCATAGGAACACACTTTGTGTACTTTCACACTGGATCTCTCAATTTTCCTTTTTTTAATATTTGCATGTATTATCTTACAGCATAGAAGTAATTGATATTTCAAACACTTAAAACAGTTATTGAATGGTATATAATTTTGTCTGTCAATCAGAATCACTGCTGTTCATGAATGCAAATTCATAAATCTGAGAGGAATACCAAGTTGTTTTCTATCCATATTCTATCCATTACATAACTGTATCATTTTTACAACTGAAGTGTTTGATTTCAGGCTTTACTACTGGTATTCTGTATTAAATTTATTATTCTTTAGAATAATAGTAATTTGTGCTGCACAGCTTTGTTTTGCATATTTTTTGCAAATGTCACTTAAGAGGGATAGGTAATTTTTACAAAATAAGTACAATACTATTTTTTTCTATTTAAAAGTTGTTAAATTTAAATGTAGAAAGAGTTACAGAAAGTTCGCTGCTTTTTGTCAACAGTATAGCAACAGTGGCAGGATTCAAAACATTTTCAATATCTTTCTGACATATAGACCTAAGATCAACATTTCACATGAGAAATCAAATCTAATATCACATAAGAAATTTAAAAGATTTTATTGAACTCTGTGTTTGAATTGAAAAAAAAAAGTTTTTATTTGGGGGAGGGAGGGAGAAGGAGGAGGGAGTGAATCTATGATTTTTAAACTGCCGTCATGAGGGAGAGATTATCATGTGTCATCTATTTGATATCAATAGTTTATCTTGCAGGTAGAACAACTGAAAGAAAAGTGCAGCTATTTAAAATAGTCAGTGACCTCTGCTGCTATACAAGGAATCATTAGTCTTCTATTTGAATCAAAGCTACTTAAATGTTTTTCTTAAGTGCTCACTGAATTATTTCAGTAGCAAAGGAGACTTGTCCTTGGCTTCAGGAAGCTTAGGCATTTGCTTGTGAAAGCACAGTGTCAACTAGTCTTACACAACACATAGATGCTTCAAAAAAAAGTATTCCCCATAGCATTAATAATTCATCTGGAGGAGGAACACTTGTTATGTTAATTCATTTGGATTGAGTAAAACAAGAGAGGACATTTTTATTATGTGCTTCCTGAGTAAGTAGTTCTTTCAATTTCAATTATGCAAGACAAGAACCAAAAAGAAAGGCAGGTAGTTAAACTACTACTTCAATTTCTAAGTTTCTTATTGACTGACAAGCAGAATGAAGCTCTCATTTTTCTTATTTGAAGTCTCCCACTGTGACCAAAGCACGTACACTTCACTGTGTGGCTTTCACTTGTCTGAGAAATCATCTTTGCTTCTTTACTCTGAAATGAAGTGACCCTTCAAGCTACAAAGCTACAGTTTGGGACCAATATAACAGCTGTTGTCTGCTAACAATAGTCTTCTACTTCCACAGCCAGGAAATCACTGCACTAAGTGTTCTTCTAACACAGCTACCTTGGCCCAAATTCTGTCAGTCACCAGTGCATATTTTTTATCACCAAAGTATAATGGATACAATACACATGCAGAAAACGTGACTATCAAAAAGAAAACTTTATCAGTAGCATCACATCTCAAAATACTTTGAGAATAAATTCTGACTCAGGTCAGAATAGTTTTGAAAGAGCTTCATTTAGAAAAAAAAG
Organism: Crypturellus soui; assembly: GCA_032275445.1. Lineage (NCBI taxonomy): Eukaryota > Metazoa > Chordata > Aves > Tinamiformes > Tinamidae > Crypturellus > Crypturellus soui. The sequence continues at coordinate 24,954 of JAUBNY010000585.1, forward strand.
AAAAAAACACAAAAACAGACACAAATAAAACAAAAAAGCAAGACTGACCTCTTTATGAACAACAAATAGTTATGAATAAAATACTATTACATTCCACTGTTCTCATCCATTTTATACACTTGTGTCTCCTTTTACTTTGCCTATTTTTTCATTGAGATTATATTATATAGGCATAAGAGAGCACAACCAGCATGGGCAGGACAGGATAATGTGACATGTTCGATCTGTTCTCAGGACTGATGATCATCAAGAAGCCTGGAAACTCCAGCAAATACATTAAAACATCTAACATCCACACTCACAAGGAATTAAGAAAAATCATTCAGTTTCTAGACTGGCCCAGTTTTTGAGCACATCAGTTCCTGATAAAGTATCTTTAAGGAAAAAAAGATTTCTAATTTATATCATTGTTAAAATTACAAAGGAAAACTAACCTTTATTTTATATTATTGTTTTAAAGTATCGTCTAGACTGTGTCGAGGTTAATTCAGATATACTTGGGTCAATATACTTGTGTCACATTTTTATTGCTCTTGCAAATTAATTAGCAGTGGGCTTTATAATGCCTCAGTTATTGGAGGAAACCTGCAGAGTGTCAGAAACATACAAAGACTAAAAACAATAAAAAAGACAAGAAGCTCCTCAAGATTATCTAGGCTGTCTAATTCACAAAACACAGAAGAGGACTAAAGCAGAAAGTGTGGTAGAGTGCTTTACAGAGGAACGGTTAAAATAAGACTTCAGCATGACATCAAATACAAGGCAGAGAAATGAGCAAGTGTACAAACAAAGTGAGCAATAACTCTACTTAAGGCTACATATAGAGTTTGTGCAAATTTGCATACTGAAATTAGTAAAATTCACTTAAAATGTTAGCACCCTCATGACTTAGTGCCTGTGAAATTGTGCAGAACAAAAATAAATGTCACCTCTGAATCAACAATATGCCTCTCAATTTACATTTGTGCCTCTTGAGAGCCCATTCATGCTGAAATAGTGAAGTCTAATTTGTTATATATTCTACTCAGTTTGATGCACAGAATTTGATTTTAGAGGCTCTGCTCTAAACAGCTTATACGGGTGCACTTTATTTTAACATAACAGGTTATGGGATTTGTTATCATTGTAGTACTATGCTGCATATTATGCAATCTTTAGAACAGCAGGAGTTTTAGAACTTAACCCTGGAGTCAGAGTGAATGGAAGAATAAAATAAACCTCAAAGAAAGGACTCTATTTGACTAACTCTTACAGAATTGTGCTTGGTATCCATAACATATCATAGTGATAGGTAATATGCCTTTTGCAACAGACAAATTTCTGTTCTGACAGATTTCCATGAAGTAAGCAAACACTAAGAACTTAATTATTGAAAAAAAAATCAAGTGACAAGATACCAGTACAGGTTTACTGAAATGTTCTGGAAATGGCACAATAAGGAATAGAAGTGTCAAAAAAATCAATAATTCTTGCTTTTATTTTCTATATGCTGACTAGCCCTTGTACATTTCATTATCAGGTTACTCAAGCACTAAGGTATGTTACAACACTTCGAAATATGTACTATAGCTGGTGTTGCCCCTATTCCACCCTCAAGAAAATCTCAGACAGTAAAATTTCATTGCCTCAAACTACTAGGATTTGGGCTGAACTAACAGAGGGCCATAGACTGAGGTGCACATGCTCACATTGTTCTCCCATGAAACTGCCAGAACTCATTAACCACTTCGTATTCATTTATATTACAGGACTTATGCTTTTAAGTGATGTAACCATGTGCACAGAGGAACTAAGGTGAAATCAAGCTGAAAACATCTCAGAATAAATTCTGGATTTGGAGAGGAGGTACTCTTAAAATGCAAATGATCAGAAGATATTGGGTTTTTTTTCTGCATCTTTTCCTTACATCTTTGATTTTTTTCTGAACGATTTCAGAGTTTTAATTAAGAACCAATCTCCTTCCCATCAAACAGACAGAAGTATAAAGCAAAACTCAAAACCAAATTGTGAGATATTTGCACTCTAATAACATTTAGGCCTTTTTTAAGGTCTGACGGATGAAATAAGATCTTTTATGTTAGGCTCTACAAGAGGAACTTGCCTGGTAAGTCCTTCCTCCAGAGGATACAGGGAGAAAGGTAACAATGCCAAATGAAGTATTTCACAATTACATTTTATACAGCATACTTTTTAATTCTAGAAAGCCCCACAAATTATATTGCATGATTCTTCTTTACCAAGTGCAATACTTTGCTTGACAGCAAAGGACAACCTGAAAGAAGAAATTCAACTGATGTATATGAATAATACAGCACATCATGGTGGTAGCAGCCTATCAATCATTGTCATGAACAGAATTCACAGAGTTTATGAGAACATTTTTTGTGATATGAAGGCCAAAGAAGATGCACTGTGCAAACAGAAAGCTACCATTCTGTGCTCATCAGAATCGATTATTTTGTAAAGCGCTCTTGGTTATTGCAAAATTACTGACCGCAGTCAGTTGCCATTACAACAGGCAAATCAATCTGTGGTTGCAGTTCATTAATGCTGGTCAATGAATAAGGAAAAATGAATTATTCTTATTTATTCTTATTTAAAACTATATGTTCTCTAACAGCATGGTTCCTGGCAGCATAGTTCCTGGGACAGGAGTATGTACCAACAGCTGAAATATTGCATCCTGGATTAGGTGTGTAAGAAGCATTTGAGAAACTATTCACAAAATTATTAGTCTGAAATGAGTATCATTTCCCCAAACTATAACATCTGCATGACAATTGTTAATATTTCCAGTGGAACTGTTATTGTAAGAGTCATTTTCTGCAAACAACTGAATGGTGATCAAGATGAAAGGAATACATCCTAAAAAAATACCACTCAAACATTTCAAAAACAGATAGAAAGAAGTAACAGAGGGAAAGATAGTTTGGGTGTCCGGGCACATTTTCTTTTACAATTTAAGCAGATGGCATTCCCAGAGAAACAGCAAATACAGAAGTATGTATGGAGAAAAAAAAAGTCACGCTTATGTACTGCTTTACGTATATTTGCATGCATATTTAATGTACAGTATGTATATGCATTACACACTGAGGTACAGCAAATGACAGATGCTGATACTGAGTGACCCATGTCTGAGGGAGCTTGCCACATATGTTGGTGGGGGATACCACGTCCTTTCTAGATGCGCTACGGGATGAGCAGAGGTTCTACAGGTACATTGTGCAACTCAAGCTTTTGGTTTGGCTACTCAAAGAAAGGAGGACCATCACTCCTACTCAAAATCTTACCCAGACGGGTAGATACATTTTTATTCAGTTCCCTAAGCTGATTTTTTTTTTTTAACACATTAGTAGCCTAAAAGTTATCTCCCTTCTAATTCTTTTCTAGGGTGATTTTTTCACTATGCAGAGGAGATGCAACTAACTCTCAAACTCAAATACTCATCGCAGTCTGTCCAAATAGTTTAGACAATGAATATTCTGATATTGTCAGCTCTATGCTTCTCCATTTGAATCTTAAAGGAAACCTTACAGGAGAACATTAATTTCAATAAACTCATGGTTTTATGACAGGCTTCATGACAACTGAGTAGCATGCTACTCTTTCTGAAAACCTCTGAGATAAAGAGCCTGTACATATTTAAATAAAAAATTCTGAAGCTTTCTGAAGCCCAAAACACCATTTTAACTAGGCATAAGCTTTTCTTTAAATCTAACTTTTTCGTATTTTGTAACTTGCAAAGATGCAACAGCTAATTTTTGAAACCCTGAAAACCATAAAAATAAATTTAGAAGTAATTGTTCTAACTGAAGAATTCTCACTGGAATGTGAATCTAGGACTGAAGCCCTAATCCTAGGTGGAGATCAAATACTGACTTGAATTTTTACAGTATTATATTATTAGACTAAATCAAAAGCACGCTTCTGCTTTCTAGGTTAGCATAGAGCCCTAACATACTGCCCAGACATATATATCTGCATTCTGCCAAATCCCCTTCTGCCTTAAAAAGTATAATCTTTTCCCTTTCTGAATGTCTACTGTATCTGCAACTTTATTCATTTGAAGTGAAAGAGTAGTAGGTCACCGTACTTCAGCCTACAGTGTTTCAGCCTTTCAAAGCATCTGATGCTTGACAATACACAAAATAACTAGAAATAGAAAACAGTTTACAAAGTAAACTCTTCTCTCTATCGTAGGTTATAAAGAGTTCATTTCTATGCCAACTGTTCTTTAGGGAAAAGGAGAAACTATTCCTGTCATTTCAACTCCTCACTGATAAGAAAAGGATCAAATGTGATTAAAAAAGGAATATGGAATCATCTTCTGAATACTTTTACAACTTGTAGAAAAGATTTTATACATACAGTGTTGGGGTTTTTTGGTGGTTCTTTTTTAAGCAAATGCAAGAATCTATAGTTGATGAATTAGGATTTGGGCAAAAAATGCCATCAGCTCAGAAATTGCTTCAGCAGAGGAAAAGAGAAACATTCTCCCAAACTGCTCAGCTGATACTACGGATGATGTACCACTCAGCATCCACCCTCAGCCAGCAGCATTAATGCTTTACTACACAAGCAAGAGGTAGCTGCTAAATGCCTTCAATGCATTTACTCTAAACTCTACCAATCCCTAACCAATCTAATATCTACTTATTGTGCATAGCAAACATGGCAAGGTTCCTCTATGGACTCCACACATACACTCATTTGATTCCAGCTGTCACTTGCGTCAGCCTTGTTTATATACATATTTTAGCTGTCACTAGTCACGTGAATCAACTTATATTGCTGCACATGATTAGATGTACAGAAAAAAACAGTTTATGAAGGGGTCAAGAATGGAATAGTTTATGAAGGGGTCAAGAATAGAAGCTTAAATTGAGGCTTTCTGTTTACAAGACACTTATGTCCATACTGTTTGTCTCTCCATGAAATTATGTTTTCTCAATCACAACTTTCAGAGTGATTTTAAGTCATGATGTGAATACATTATTGTTTCCAGTTACAGCTATTAACTTGAAATTTCTCAATTAATGTAACATTCAAATTCTTACTGTAAATCCTCGTGTTCTGTAGACCTGACACAGTTTCTCTCAGAAATCACCTGGGCTGCTGAAAGTTTGTCCATCAAATGCTAGTAGACTTCATTTGTATATCAAAAACCATGAGACTGTCAATCTAGGGAGTTGGATTACTGCTTTGAGTTAAACTAAACTGAGGTTTAGTGTTTAGGTTTTGTTTGTTTGTTTGTTTGTTTTTTAAATCACCATTCCCAAGCCTCTGGACTCAGAGACACGGCAGCTTCTTCCCTCTCCATCACCTGCTTCCCATGGCAAGAAAATTCAGGCACACAGTCAGCATTCCAGAGTTCGGAAGGTACCCTTTTAATATGCTCATCTTTTCTTCTTCTGAGCAAGATGGGGAAATAGACTGACACGATTAAAAGTTCCTTTTAAAATGAACAGTTCTAAGTGTTTACAACCTGCTTTAGGTAGGTACCTTATTCACTGGTTCATGGACTAAGAATATTCAGGTTCTTACCTGTTTTGAGAGCTATCTTCAGCTGATGCTATAATTTGAGAGTATTTTTCAGTTTCTTCAGTTCAGCAGCGATACAAGAAGCCATTTTGCCAAAATCAACCAGTTTACCAATCGCAGAAATATCACTTTTGGGCTGTTAAATAATCTAAATTTTTAATTCCATTTGCATCTGATTTTACATTTCCATTGCTTTCTTTAAGCTTCACACCTTTTGAGATTAGTGATTTGGAAGTACCAGAGCATAGGTGTATGCACATATATAGATACATACACATGCACATGTGAGTTAAAAAAAAGTTTCATTTTTCCTTCATTTGCCCTATATTCGATTTCAGGTACTGGCTGCAATTACTGGATTCCTCCGCAGTGCTGAATTTATCTTTTCTCATCACATGTAAATAAAAAAAAAGAGAGATGCGCAATTAAAGAAGCTTTAAAAACTCAAAATATATTTCATGGTGTCCTGCTATTTTATCCAAAAGGAAATACCTTAAAACAATATGAATTCTAAAACAAAGTGTCTGTTTGAAAGCTAGCCAGTGATTTTTTAGCTGCTCCTATTTTTAGATGCCCACTACTAAATACCTTACTTACTTTGCCACTTCTTAAAGAAAAGTTTCATCAGTTTTTAAGGTACAGACACTATTTAATATCTTGAGTGAAAAGACTGAATATACCAAATTTCATATTCTCATTTCAAGATCCTGCAGAACCATATCTGTAAGTACCAAGTGAATTCCATAAACACCCTTGAATATATACGTAGATTTATATGAACACATACATTCTGTCCATTCTGTCATCATCTCCTTCATGAAGAGCAAAGCCACTCTGCAAAGTGAACCAAAGTGAATGCAGTATTCGGAGGCAACTAAAGGATTCACTTTGATGCTCACTGAGGCACTAAGCTACTATTTTAATAGTGATGCAGACACCAAACGATCTTTCCTAAATTAACTGATACAACCATAAAGTCACTTTAAGAGAGGCTTTTATGATATTGAACTCTGCAGTTAAAAGGAAAGCAAAGATTCTATAGGTTTCTATTGTTAACATTATTCAATCTTACTTTTTTTTTTTTGGTCATTTGTATATTGTTACTATACGAGAGGTTTATTTCAATCCTAAAACTTCCCCAAATACCATACAAAATTCTGTGAAGTTACATATCTACTAGGCAAATAGTAACTAAAGGAATCAAGTTAGAATTTAGTTTTAGCCTTGGAGAATGCTTATCCCACACAGCAGCAGGAGTGAGGCAAAGATACCCAAAACAGTGCTTGTAGAGGTACACCAGTATAATCCAGGGATTACATTAAAACATTTGCTCTCAGTTATCACCTGTCTCTGCAGGGTAATCACTTGTGTAACATAACTCAGACCTTAAACTACTATGTGTCCTCATTGTTCTGCAGCTTTCCCCTCTTCAGTAGTGCAGAGAAGCACAAAAGGCAGCCATATAACCCACAATAGTGCGGCGCTGCCTGCCTGATGAACACTTAAAACATTTATTAGTGTTTATAGGACAGTTAAGTAATAAAACTGTCAAAAACTTGCCTCAGCATGGTCTCTATATTAACTGGTTTTGGTACCTGTTTTTCCAAGTACAATTAATAACTCAAAGCTAAACAAAGAGGAGTAGCAGCTTCAATGTGCATTCTGCTTCTTGGGAGATACACTATGAGATCTGAAAATTAAGATTTGGGATTACTATTTGAGAAAGGGGGAGACACAAGGAAAACACAAGATAAGGCTGGCAGGAAACAGTATAGAGAAAGATATTAAAAGAGAGGGGCATGAGAATATGATACTTTTGTTATACTGTTTCTCAAGATTGATGTTAACTGCAATTTTAGTAATAAAAAAACATCAATTACGCTAAAAAACTATACTGTTTCATCAGAATTCTGAATGTAAACAAGAAGAAAATACTTACAAAAAAAAGAAAGTCTTTCTTGTCTGGCATCCCAAGATAAACAAAATACCTAATCCAGACAACTGAAGTGCACTATAATTGCTTTCTGTCCAAAGGTTGAGTCATTGACCTGTCCATAAACATCCTCAAGCCTTACAAAACTCCCCTGCATGTCTTACATTAAAAAAAAAAAAAAAAAAAGCCTTCCACTTTTGTTTCAATTAGTAGAAAAAAGAAATGGATGATTTGCCCAACTGATCCGCTATATTTCTGCTATATTTTTCAGTTTATCTAGAGCTTTGATTTATTAACAGTATCAAGGTAATGTTAACATGGTTAATTATGTATAGAATGCCCCCAATACACTGTCTGAAATGCAATTGCTGTTTTGTGTTATTTACCAGAGGCCTGAGGAAGTCTGCATGTATAGCATATATTTAAAAAAAAAGAAAATAAGACTAAGCAAAGATTAATATTAAAGGAAAGTGGAAAAATACTAAAAAAAATAAAAACAGTGAAATAAAGTTAGATTGCAACAAAAAAATGAATGTCTTTTTCAGAGGCTAAAAGGCACAAGGCGAATATAGTTCCTCAGGGAATTTTTAAAGAAATAAGACTTTGTGACTGCACAATCTTATCCTTAGTGGCATTATTTTCCTTTCCTCTCTACTTCCCCACTCTCCTCACAAAACACAGGAGGCAAAGCTGAAAGGAGGCTCCACAAAGATGACCCAACGCTGGAACTCGTGATCAGAGAGAAGGTGCCATTGGCATCGCTAGGTGTGCTCAGCAGCCTCCTGGGCAAGGTTCATGGCAAGCTCACACAGCTCTGACATTAGCCGTGCTTCCAACAGGGCTTGCACTACTGATCTCTCGGTCCAAGTTTTTGTCCCTGATTGGCTCTTTAAATCTACGCTATCCTCTTTCACACCTTCCTGTCAAATATGAAGCCTGGCTGCAATTTATCCAGGTCAAGCAACTAAACAAAAATCCTAGATCATTATCACCTTCAGCAAAAAATAAAGGATGCAAAACTTAAAAAAAAAGAGCACGAGTAACTTTTCTCCCAGAAGAATTATGTAATTACAGTATCTCATACTTGTATATGTGTAAGCAGAGAGACAGTATTTCATGGAAAAGTCACTTTCTGAACTTGTCACTTAAATCTGAAAATTAAAGATGAGAAAATTCAGTACTTTTGGATCAATTTTTTTTCAGAACAAGTTACTAAATGTTTCCTAAATAAATTTGAAATATTACATATGTATGAAGACTTTCATTTCTGACCAATGAATGCTTCCTGGGAATACTTTCTAAACAAGCTCACAGCTGACTAGCAGACCTAAAAATAAAGCTAAAAAAAAGGTTTTTTTAAAAAAAGTTGGATTTACACAGAAACTGAGTGGCATATGAGCTGCTTCAGGTGAGGAACCACAGTGTGGGGGACAGCGCGGCGCTGCGCAGTCACCACCAAGGTCTCCGCACGTCACCAGAGAGCCACCATCTGCGCCAGTGCCACCACGGCCAGCGCCTGTGTGGGCTCCCACGCTAAAAGGAACTTCAGTCAGTAAAGGACAGGTGGTTCTTACGCATTTTTGGCCTCTTAAAATCAATGGTTTTTCACTGCAAACTACTGCCAGCAATGCAGTTTTGTGCAATGCACCCATCAGGGATGGGAGCTGGCTATTAAACAGGCAGCACTTGTGCCACTACCGCTCTCCTACTGAATTCTGCCTTTGCATGTCAACTTATTCTCAAATGTGATCATGCAATCAACTTCAATCTGCTTTCTTTCTTTGCCCAGTGATAAATTTCAGGCCATTTCCTGTCTCTGCTCCCATACCCTAATTTACAAATATTTGGGGCTTTTTTTATGGTTTACTGTTGGTATCCAGTAATTTATTCAGAGAGAAAAGAACATTGTAGTTATAGTGCAAACAGGTGATTAGAGAAGCCTCATTATTCACTGACAGGAAATATAAAAGACTTACTGCAGGTACACAAATAAATTGCCAGTACATGGTCTTGACAAATAAAGGGACTAAAATAAAAGAGACTGATAAAAACAATATAAGAGTGGAGTCAGAGATTCAACATATTTCTTCTCAAATAGAGCTATTAAAAACAAGCTGGAGGCTCATTATGGAATTCCTTTATATTTCCATGTATTTGCGGGCCTCATTATGGGAATCATCCGTCATTTCGACTGCACTGCACTTCCGTGTTTATTACTGGAACTTTTATTATATTTATTTTCAAAGAACAATTCTAGGCTTTTCTTTAAATGGCTATTGATCTCCCTCCCTACCTCAAATCACTAACACCACAGCCGTGCCTATTTCCTACTGCCTAGGAGCTCTAGTCATGGGCCAGAACTGCACTCCGATAAGTGCTGTGATTTGCTTTCATCTTGGCCTTAAACCAACTTTGGGAAAGCATTTTTCACTGCCTACCATCAGGCAGCTGGTTGCCACAGAGGGGTGAAGACATTATCATCTCTCTGCGCTACACTTGCTGCCCCTCCAAGTTAAAAGCAGAGCTGCTGGTTTGCACAAGCCCCGTGGCCAACGGCACAGGCAGAAGCCAGTGGGTTGCTGCAAATACACTGCCTCACTGATAGCAAAAAAGAAGAGTATGTAACACACAGCAGTGCTCAATATCCCAAATGATAAAAGCATTATTTGCATTACGCTCAATGCTCCTGCAGGTTTAAGGCCTAATAAGTCTCCCAGGGAAGTCAGAAGCAAAACTCGTACTGAGTTCCATAAGACTGGATCAGACCACTGTTGCCACGAGCTTTAAGCAAAGAGTTCTTGAACAAAGTCTTCAAACAAGGTTGACAGAATGGCTTCAAAACCAAATGTTGCACTGCATTGCTCCCACACAAACCTAAAGTATCCTGGAGTTACTCCTCTTTTATATTGCCAACAAAAACAGTATTTGAAGCTATTTCTTCCTTGTTTAATTCTACTGCATCATCAAAACAACTTTTAAAACACTTTCTTTGAATTTTATGTCCTTGTAGTATTGCTTTCATCATTTCTATTTCCTGTTTCATTTATTTTTTTAATCTAGCTACATTTTAACTGCATTTTCTATTTCTTATAAGTTCCCGATTAGTTCTTTTTTTAGCCCAATTTATTTTTATTTCAGTTTCATTTAGTGAGCAGTTAGTGTTTGCTTTCCAATTTGCATACAGCCTTTTATGATTTTTGCACTTGCAACTTATCCATGACAGCTTTTGTGCCAGGAACTAGCTATGATTCTAGGTGTCTCCACATTTTTGAGCCACTTAGTACATTCTATTGGTCTATCAGTTTTTTTCTCAGTATTTGTCACAACTGCTGGGTTACTAAGCCACACAAACTGCCATAGATGGTTATGCAAGGTCTGTTTAAGTTAAACATAAGACACAGATGTAAATTAACCTGGAGAAATCATTTTTTAAAAAAATTCCTCTATTTGCTTTTTTGTTATTTCAAGAAAACCTGAAAGGGATCAGACATTTATTATCCTAAAAAATATATATATTGAGGTAGTTTCCTGCTATGTTATTTAGGAAATAGGAAAGTGATTCAGGTCACGAGAGCAATGCTCAAAAATCAGGGTATTATACATTGTTTGAAATGACTTGTCTTGAACTAAGTCCTGCAAGATTTCAGCATTTTGCAGTCTGCTTCTTTATGCATCTACCCTGGTAGGGGATTGAAAAGAACACAATACAGGATGAAAATTTCCTTTTTAGCAGACGTCAAACAAGCTGGGAAATTATCTTTTGTGGGGTTTTTATGTCTGACAACTGCATCCATAAAGCTTAATTATTGAAGCAATCTGCAGGGCACCACAATAGAAAGCATCTTGAATAATTATAGATCAAAGTCAGACACTACTGCACTGCATTAAGTTCCTTTTTCTTCAAGCATGCTATAAATAAATAAAAGTAAGCATAAACTAAATTTGGTAACATTCTTTGCTAGCAATACAATGAACACAACAGGTCATCTTCCAAGCTCAGATAAAATATATCGTACAAATTAAAACAAAAACTTCTTTAAAGGTTAAAAAAAAGGTTAAAAAAA
>JAUBNY010000585.1:36594-50895 GCA_032275445.1 Crypturellus soui
TAAAAAAAAACACACACACACAGAAAATAAAGCTTTTATTAGTGCAAAAGATCTGTGATTATCTTCAAAATAACTGTTTTAAAGTCATAACTGTAAGCTTTTGCTGAAGACACTTGTATTCAGCTGTGAACTTTTATTATCTGGGGTACCGTACTGCCTCTATTTTTAAAGACAGCTATCACTACCATCCTCATTATCTATTCCCTCATAAACCCACCAGCTAAACAGTCCAAGAGAAATCAGTGCAAAGTTTATTGATTATTTTTGTAGAGTTTCCTCTTACCACAGTAGGAATAATTTGATAAAGTAAAATAAACAAAACACTTATTAAAAACAGTGTGCTGACCACAGCAAGCACATCTTGCCTAAAGCCATCTTGAGGAAACAGTTTTGAGACTCCTAATTCTCTTTCCCCCACAGGTGATGCATCCAGTCTGTCTGCTCCCAAATCTTTAAATAGCCATACTCTCCAGACTATAGCAAGGCACCATGAAGGTCGACACAGCCCAAAGTTATGCTGAGGAGGGGGTCAAAATCTAAATATGGACAGCTGCAAGACGGTGCCTGGCTCCGCTTTGTTATGACGGACACAGCCTTTGCAGGCTTCAGAATTCCCCTTCCTCTTGTATGAGCATGTAAACAACAAGAACCACTTCATCAGGCACATATGGGAAATATAAATCATGTTTTAGCAGCAGAAGCTTTGGCTCTTTGCTCTATTTTGCCAGATGGACACAGAGGTCATCAACAGGCCAAAAGAGAAGGGAGACATCTTTTCTTGTCATTGCTTACTCCAAGCTGCAGTGATGAAGGAAAGATGCAGTGAAAAGAAAGGTCCTTTTTCTAGCAGTACTTGGAAAACACAGTTATACTGCTGTGCTTTCCAAATGAAGCCTCTAATGATGCCTATAGATTTTTGTGAAAGTAAATGGTGATTTCCCTCTCCACAAGAATCTGGTAAATCCATGTGGGTTTTGCTTACTCCCTCTCTTTATTTCCTCACCTTTTTTCTTTTGCCTGTCCTGTACTGCTATCATCTAGGCCTAATTTTCAATTGAATGTGCTATCGAAACAAAATTGCCGTTTATGTCTTCCAGTCATACCATATAGCTAAAATTTGAGTAGGCCATTTCTCAAGGCAAGGCAAGACAAAAAAAAGGCCACCAGTCTGAAGAAAAGGAGTTCTGAGAGCATCACCAAGAATATAACCTCATGTGAATACCCCTACTTCCTCCTACAAAAAGTCTTAGTCTTTTATGTTAAACCACCAATGGTGAAACCTGCGTATTGTTCTGTGGGAATATTAGCACGTTAAATGTGATTTGGGGGGTTTGATTCTTAAAGAGCATGACAGGCAAAACAACACCTGTTAGAATTATGATCTAAAACCCAGGCTCCTATGTTCATTCATTCTCAATACGTCAACTCACTTGGTCTCTGGGCTTTTGCCTTGCTACAGTTCCAGCAGCAAAAGAGTGATGGTGAATCTCAAAGCTGCTGGGCAACTGTTTGATGTTTGTTCTCTGGAGAAGCTGATGAATTTGCAACTTGCAAATAAACAATCTTAACCAGTAAGAATTTACAGAAAGTTAATCAGCATATTACTCTAGATGACTAGCCATAAAAAGCTGTGTCAGAGCTTGATGTAGGAAGATGCCTTTGAACAAGACAATCTGAGAAGTTTAGATGTCTTAGCAGTTGCACATACGATGCGACCCATGAAAAAGAAAGCATATTTAGAAGAGCCAAACCACATGAGGATAAGCAGGTAATCATTTATCCTGTCATAACCAACACACTAACATTTATATACAGAGTCTTGTCCAATGCAAGACTGAATCAGACCTTCATAAAACAGGTTAGTACATGCTGAAGTAGTGATTTAGGCATTTTCAAGTGTTAGTTTTAGTTTCCAGATCCTCTGAACAGGAACAGTTATGATAACCATAACATTTCAAAGACTGCTTTCAAATTTGATCTGTTCCTCTCACATTAAGGGTGCTCTTCCCTATTATACTGGGCATTTACTCCCTTTAAATAATGTGAGGATTTCCTCCAGCAATTTGGGCATATGAGTATAGAACTATGCACACATATTCAAAACTAAGGTACTTCTCTCTGACTTTTTAATTAAGCAAAACTGTTATAATGTCTCAAGGATCTCATTAAACATTTATGTGGCCAATATTTTAAACTGGATTGTATTTTGAACTTCATTTCACAAAAGGAAAACTGTTCTGGAATAACAAATTGATAAATGGCATTACAGAGCCACAATAAAATATCTCTAGAGTATTTCTCTCTATTCCATGCTGTCTCAAGTTGCTCAGAAAAAAAAAAAAAGATTGTCCCTTCCTTCTTCCCGTGCCTAGTTTTAGTTCTAGCTCCTGTCAGTCAGAATGGAAACCACAAAGCACAACCACATGTTGTGTCAAAGTGCTTCCTTCAAATCAACACAACAAATTCCAGCTCTTCAGCAGGGTCTTGAAATAACGTGGGATTTGGCATAACAATGAATTTATAAACAATCTCTGTTATGATTAGACACAAACTTTTGCAATTGTTACAAGTTTTGATATTGTTATAGCAATCATGAGTTTATATTCCTGTAGATTAGGCAATAGGGACTGTTAAAACAACCTATATAAAGAATAGAAGAAACACTGTACTGTTTGGCCTCATGTCACATCCCCTCAGACATTAATCCATACTTCCCAGATCAGTTCTTACACTTACACTACTTACACTTCACCTTGCAAAATCTGTGTCATCTGCTGAGTGATGAAGTTGCGATACAGTCAGACTCTGCCTGAATAGTAATAACTCTAAACACATAATTCAACAAAGCTAGAGTTGGATCGATAAGCTCTATTATTGCAGTTTTCTGAGTGTGAAAAGGCTTTCATAATGCCTTTTTTATTATTCTGCAATGAGAGAAACCTATGGTTGCTTATTTTATTTTTCAAACCATCTTTTTAAAAATTCACAAACACACAAGAGCATGAATTATTTACTGTAAACCTAATAAAAGATTTCAGCTTGGGTCTTTAACAGTCTGTAACTCACTCTGGCTTTTTTTTTTTCAAATATTGTGCCAATAATAACAACAAGGTGGCAATAATCTTCAAAAATTTTGTTTTGACTTTCTGATGTTCTCATGAAATTCCACTGACTGAAGAATTTTTGATTAGCTGTAACGCAAGCATTTTAATTGAGCTTGCTATTTTGCATTTATTTGCACACTGTTTCTCCATCTACAAATCTGCAAGTTGTGAATTTGTAATTCTCCACTGTCATGTGGGTGAGTACATAAGAAGTTCAAGCATATGTATCATGTCACTGTGTGATAAGTGACACACAAAATCGTCCTGTGAAGAGACAGGAATGCCAGGAAACCACACTGTACACGGTGACCATTTCTCTGTCTCTTGCTGTCTGGCCTTCAGCAGGAACACGGAGGAAAAAATTCAGCACAAAGGCCCTAGTCAGCATACTGTCAAGCCATTAGCACAGAGAGGAATATGTTACTGTGAAAGAGATGCTGTCACTTCTCATTGTCAAAGCAAGAAGTAGTAGGTGTGAAATAACATTCTTCTCCCTCCAGGGCTTTCCCTGGGATTTTGTGATTAGCATGTTAAAAATGTGGAGAAGTCATAATAACTCTAGCTTCTAAATTTGAAACGCATTAAAAAGCCAGTGCCTACGTTTTTACTTTATTCTGAAGCTGGATACATTCTGTTACAGGATTTTAGCCTAGGATTCTGACAGATTATATTTGGGTCAACGCTACGTACTGCCCAGAAGGTCAACTTGAGGCATTACTGCAAGATTTTCAAATTACATGTACGGTGTTTTCTACCTAAACAGCAATAGCCTTGCTTAGAGACACATTAGTTCAAAGTCTCCACTATTGATATAAGAAATTAAGTCAGTTTCCATGACATAATGCCATAAAATTAAGTCGTGCACAGGCAATACATGATCACATTGTTGAAGTAATTTGTCTGACAGTTTTAGAATAGTTGAAACAGCTCATTTCCATTTTTTAATCATTTGCATATGAGACTAAAAATCTGACTAACACACATTTTGAGATATATTTATTACAGTAAAAAATATCACAGGCTGTATTTCTATGTTCAATAGCAAAAAGACAAAATTACTACATGCAGCAAGTGCTGACTGTACATGACACACTTGGGCTACTTGTTTTAACTTGCTCCATGACCAACAGGATTAAAAGAACAAAATATACATGTTATTGATGTCTTCACTGAGTAACTGTTAAGTCTGACAAATTAACCTAAGGTCCAAATATGATGTTTATTTCAACTGCAAAAACAAGAATTGCTTTTTGTGTGCAATATAAATCCTTACTTTGCCTGTCAAAACACATACATACACCTGCACTTTCTAAACCTGCATATGCCTCGGTTTTTCTTTGTCTCCACACAAATATAAAGCAAGAGAAGTCTCATTGAGGTCAATGGCCAGATACTGCTCCTGATGCTTTCAGTATTCACACAGAAAAAGGAACTTTGCAGTTAGTGCAACTGAACACAGTAATCAGTAAATGCAGAAACCTGGAGCTAAGTCTAGGTCATGACTCCAGTTTACTATGACTGGAGGACAAGACAGTAGTTATGGCAGGACAAGAATTTGATTTTCTACAGAGGGCACCTACACGAGAGCAATATCCTGTCCTAGCACAAGTCCCCACTGCAGAATCCAAGCAGAGACACACCAAGGGCCTTCCCCTGGCAAGGGAGCTGGGGGACTGTTACC
The DNA here is from genome assembly GCA_032275445.1 of Crypturellus soui. Classification (NCBI taxonomy): domain Eukaryota; kingdom Metazoa; phylum Chordata; class Aves; order Tinamiformes; family Tinamidae; genus Crypturellus; species Crypturellus soui. The sequence continues at coordinate 41,380 of JAUBNY010000585.1, forward strand.
AGATTTGTGATAACCACAGGTTATATTCTTATATGAGGATCTCCATACTTTCTGGAAGAATTAAAAAAAAATGTATTTTAGATGGCTTCTCCCTATCTGATTGATTCTTTCTGCTCTTCTAACTCAAGTATACTTCCTGTACTTGCACCTTGATGGCATTTTTCAGTCCCTCCCAGAGTACTTTCTAGCCCAAATACTAAGCTATAGAAAATATTCAGTGGACTATCCCTATATATTTCTTACATCATGAGCCAAGGGAATCGTTTCACCCATAACCTCTCGTATCTAGCCTTCCTAGAATCTCAATTTTTCTTCAAAAATATAATAACTATAAAAGAGGGGGGAAATAAGGCAGAAGATAACATCAGATAAGATGACTTGGCGGATGACCAGATTTTCAGCCATTTAACAGATTTCCTGTTATCATCACCCTCTCCATTGCAAAAATCAAAAAGGATTATCTGGTCCACAATTAGGAAAAGGCTGTGTTTGCCTTCTACAATCAGATCATGCTGTTCTCTGTCGCTTTGAAAGGTCATAGAAGATTACCAAAAAAGACGAAAAAATAAAACCACAACCTGACTACACAGCTGTTGGTGGGAAAAGTCATCATTAAGGAATCACAGCTTCTCTGAGGTCTTGAATTGGCATGATTATAAACACTGTAAAAAAGCATAATGTGTTTTCTTTTAACAGTGAATTTCTTTTAATTCACTGTTGCTTAGTGTACCTCATGCATAGTCAGCCTAAATCCCTAACTAAAGCATGGAAATGCAACTTGAGTTTTGGACAAAAAAACACCCACTCTAAACATGCAATGTGTGGATGTTCTTAGTAAGTGAGGGCTGCTACAGAAAAAGCAAGTATGGAAAAAAAATGTTAACCCATGATTATGTTAAATTAAAAGATGATGACCTTGCTGAGAAGGTTGTTAAATGAAAAGCATGCTTTGTGCATAAAGAATGTGTACTGCCATAACAGTCAAAAATTACTTGTTTAATATCATTATATAATACAAATAAATAAATAAATTGCTAGGCTAATTCTGAAACAATTTAATCCATTTACCATTCCAGTAATAAAACCTCTGAATTTTACCAGAACAGCCTCACACTGTAGGACATAATTAGGCACTTTAATAGCATCTAAATATTTATATGGCTTCCAGGAAAGTAAAAATGTTGGCCATCTATTTAAGCTATTTAAATAAGGGCTTAGAGGATGTAAATCCAACTTGTGACTTTCATTGGGTGTATGGGCACTTGAAGTTACTAGCTTCCTCCAGATTTTAACTCTCCACAGAGTAAACAATATACAAGTAAACCTCCACAATCTTGCCAAAATTTGATTTACCATTAGTACAATATGAGGTGAAAACTGACATTTTGCAAGTAAGTGCACTTTCAGTGAGGTCCGAAATCACCCAAGCAACAACTGAAATAATGGACAATCATCATATGGGAAGAAGATATAGAATTAACTGCATCTAGCTATTCAAGAAACTTTATATGAGCTCTGAACCCTTTGAATTTCACAGTCCTAACTTGAGATTTGTGCATTCCACATATTAACTGCTACCCGTTTTAGTGGTTTGGTTTTTTGTTCTGTTTTGAAGAGTCAAAGATACAAGAAAATACAACTGCACATGTTAACAGTTTTCACTGATAATCTACAATTTCTGCAATATGGAGATCACTAATGTTAAAACACCACCTCTTTTGCTATGAGCCCACCAAGACAGATTTGCATACAAACATGATATCCTTTATACATATACATTTAGTTCACACACTAGATTTCTAGAAAAGATAATTATATATACACACGGTATTTTCTTACATACATGATGCTACCAACAAATGCCTTTCCATGTCATGATCTGAAACAATTCATGATTTTTCCAAAATTTTAAAGGTGGAAAATAATACACCACTAAAATTCTAGGTTTTCGAAATACTGTGCTATATAATGGATTACATAGCAAACTCTTCTGGTGCCAATTAAACTTACCAAGAAGGGGTATCACAGTAGGGATAGATTCATATCAAATAACATAGCAAAGCATAGCAAAACCTGAAAACAGTTAGAATTAAAATACCTCAGCTCTTCCCAAACACAAATAATCTTTCTGAAATTTGCTTGTCATTTTTGCTTAACCTCAAGCAGTCAAACAATCAACTTCCTAAACAATATAATTTATCTAATGGAAGCCAGCTTTCCTATCCCTATTAAGTAACAGCTTCAGGGTATGCAGCTTAAGGAATGCATAGGAAAAGTAAATAGTAAACATTTATAACAAGGATAGTTTCCTGGGTGTCTGCATCTTTATAATTACTTTACAACAAAATAGCAAATACTTTTTTTAAAATAATGATTTAAAAAATATACAGGTCATATGAAACAGGAGAGGGAGGAAAGCCATTTATCTCTGCAAAATCTCTTGCTTTCTGTCCTCAAAACATCTAAATAATCAACGTTGCAATCAATGACCAGGAAAAATAAACTGTCATGGTCAATGACCTGGAAAAACTGTCAGGAAAAATTATCAAGAATGATTATCAAGAATGATTGAACTAAGAAAAAGTAATAGAGGAAAGAAGCCTTTCTCACAAGGCTTTCATGACTGGCTGCTCTAATTCACAAGCTACAGTTTGCTGCCAGAGGTCTTGACAAACCCAGTATTTCACTCAAGTAGCTACACTGATAAGTACAAGTTAGTACTCCTCATTCTGAACCAGAGATTTCTAAATGGGAGAAGTCGAAACTTCATAGAAGCTCTCAATTTTTCCTTTAATTTAATTATTTTCCTGACTTCTGAGACTTACTTTGATGGGCCCATATTTACTTTCATTCTAGAACTGAAAGGAGTCTTTTGGCACTAATACAATATTTTTAATTGTCATGTAAAGTGATATCCAGGATATTTAGGACAGTTATTTTGTATTAGTTTCACTGTTTTGATATGCTTATGAATAACTAGAATATCAGTCAGAAATTCATCCTTTCTGTTTCGCCCCTTGCAGTCATCTGCACCAACTACTCTTCTCAGAAAAACATGGTTACTAAGGAGCTTTCCTGAATATCTAGCATGAAAACTCAGTGGGTGGATCAACCTTCCATTGCCATAACCAACCCACACTTACACGTTCCCCACTCCCTGTGTGTGCAGGAGGATTGGACTAGATGACCTCTAGAGGTCCCTTCCAACCTCAGGCATTCTGTGATTCTGTGATTCGGTTGCTGTGACAAGCTTCCCATGCTGTTGTCCTGTTAACACACAGGCCTCCACCCATCTCTAAGTCTGGTTACATTTGAGAACCTATGTATAGCTTGTAAAGGTAAAACAAAAGAAGTTGCAAGCCCAGAGGAGTTATCTGACACATCTACACAGGGCCAAAGTGGTCACCAGGTGCAAACCAAGAATTCCTGCACAGAAAAAGTAGCCCAGGTTTCTCCACAAAATTACCTGTCAGAACTGATTGATGAAAGATGAATATTATTAGGAAATTGTCATACAACAATTCAGTATTAATTTGAGCCTCAACCATATAATCTATCTGCTTGGATATTCAAAGTCTCATTAAAGTCGACAAGGTTGTGTCAAGACTTCAAATTTATAAACCAGATTTTAGCACAGCTTACAAAGTAAAGCAGATATTTCAATCAGACTGATTTTATCCATCTTAAGATTCTTTAAATGAAACTTTAACTGAAAGCAAGCTGGTTAAAATTTTTAACTGCATCTATATAACACCACTGCTCTTTAAGAGCAAGAAGAGGCTTGCTTTAGCTACAACAGCAGCAAATACTTGCATGTTATAATGCAGGAGAACTCACAGATATCGCACTGATTTTTGTTCATTTAGCTATGGATGCTGGATATTTTTAAAAAATAAATAGAGGATAGGTTTACAGTTAAATGTGCATCATCATAAGCCAGCCCTGTCCAGAAACAGAGATGGGCCACAAGGTTCCAACAGAGGCACATGCATGTCATCACAGTTAGTGTGCGGGATGTGTGGTCTTTCAACATTCAGTCATGAGCTGGGACAAAAGGTTGTCTCCAGAACATACTGGTACCAAGGCTGCATATTTCCACAGGCAGCAGGAAATAGTCCCACTGGTTGCAGAGCCAACAGGCCCTGTGCATCTGGCACCTCCCTGGCCACTGCCTCTCTCAGAAGCAGCTGCCGCAGCCGGAGAGCACCATTTCAGCAAATGTGAGTGAGAGTCACAAGAATTACTGTTATGAAGATATAATAACGCACTGCATCAAACTGTGGCACCTCCACACTGCCAATTTTCCAGTCGGTACACTGAATGTTCTACTGAACCTACTTTGCCTTTTTTTCCCCTTTTTTTTTTTCCCTTTGCCCCTGTAGTCAGAAAGCTAACTTTTGAAATACATATATAGCGCTTAATTAAAATAGCTGTTCTACATTCATTTCTATAATTCACTTTGGGCAGCTGCATACGTACAAACATTGCACAGCTGTGAAAACAGGTCTCGGGTGCATGGGAAATACTAAATGTGTCAGATGTTTTATGCTAGGCATTAATTGTTACTTAATTTTATTTAAGTAAAGTAACAGAGCTGAGAATTCCAAAATAATACTGCATACATAAAATCCTCCATGTTAGATCTAAAAAAAAAATGAATAAACCAAAGTTGCTTGTTTATTGTCTTGTTTTGAAAGCACCTTGAGGACTCTGACTCCATACTTCTTACCGTGCCATCCTAACATAAATAAGCAGACAAATCCAATGCTATGTCTACTCTAACATGCGCAACTTCATTGCTTAACTACTACTGATAAACAGTATGTGCAATAATTACTTTTTAGAGCATTGAATATGCTTTGAGTCCTAAGAAATCAGGAATATGTAGCTAGAGATTTGAATACTAATTTTGAAATTTATATTAAACATGAATAATAACTGCTTCCAAAGTTGAGTTTTTACATCCCATTGAAACAACGAAAACAAAATGCTATCTCAGTTTTCAGATTAACACACCGAAGTACAAGATGTTAACCTTATTTAATGATGAACAAATCCTTTTTTATAATCTTGTTATGATTGAAAGGAATAAAAATGCCTGTCTATGAAATAATGATATTGAGAATTATTCTACTTTTCAAAAGTGATTACACTGCATTGGGAATATTGAGGAGGAAGAATGAAAAGCAAATCAAGAGGATCCAGACTACTAAAACCCAATATACCATTAAATCTTGTATCACAACTTCACAAGAGTCCTCCAAGGTGAAAGGCAAACAAAAACATTTTCTCTAAACTAGATATTAAACTTTTTAGTGATTTTCCTTTGAAAAAGCCATTTAAGAATACTAAGAATGCATGTGCACTTGGCTGTGCAAAAAGTTTATTTTCTAAACATATCTAAATCCCGAATGACATACAAAGATAAGCCTAACAAATGTATTTATATGTTTTAAATATTGGATTCCACTTAAGGTATCAGCTCTGGTAAATTTACAATAGGTCAAACATTTTAAAATACAGATGTATTAACTGCTAACAATAATGTGTATTCTAATAAAATTCACAAACTATTTTGTTTGTATGTGAAACCATACCTAAATATAAAAAACATATGAAATAGAACTCATTGTCTATTTTAATTTTCTAGTTTCTAACTCTGGATTTGCATAAACCATTTTAATTAGCAGATTACCTGGATAGATCATATTCTCCCTCAATTTTTCAGTTTTAAAAATGGAAAACTATTCTCAAAATGAACATGCATCATTTTATCTAGATAGATAAAATAGCAGTGTTTTCCTCACCTATATGTAAATGCAGTTCCTGCCTGATGTATTGAATTTACTGGCACCACATGCTACTCAGGGATATTCCAAGGTTTAAATGATGCTAACTGTTGCTTCAAACAGGATCTCCTCTTGGAATAACTTCCCTTCTGTTACACAAGGGAAATAAGTTTCTGCTATGTCTGAGACAAATCCATCAACCCTCTTCCTTCACAGACAAAAAGTCAGCTAATGGGAAGCTGAAGTGAAGACTGGCTCCACGGTGCCTGTCACTGCCTGCCATGCTTTCACTTGCAAGGGCAAGCTTGTCTGTGAAAAAAAAAAAAAAAGGGAAGGTTTCCAAAGGAAATTTGTGGCCTTCCACATCCTTCTTTAATATCTCTCAGAGAAGTTTCTGGTAATGTTTCTAGTAACTGTGGTAATAATTACTTTCTCAGGTACATCAGACAATACAGTTTAGTTGATGTATAGTCCTTCCCTCCACCCCAGGAAGATAATTGTTCCCCTGAAACACCTAAAAGGTAGATCCGTGAAGTCTAACACTGCATTATCTAGCTTTCAGCAACACACTTTTAGAATAATATTTTTCAGAAAAGCGAGTGTGTATGTGAATGTGCAAGCACAACAAGACTTCTTCACTAAGACTCTCATAATTGTCTACTCCAAATAGTACTCAAAGTGGTCATAATATGAACAACCCCCTGGATTTAAAAAAAAAAAGAAAAAAAAAGCGCATGAAGAATAAGTCTCTGCTGAACATACGGGTTGGATATTCTGACATGTCTGACCTTCCTCAAGAGAAGAGAGATTCAAAAGGTCTGTCACTTCACATTTGCAATATCACTTTGATTTTTTTGGAATAATTGTGCCAGGGAGAATATGCCTTAAGATTCTGTTATCTGAAAAAAAAAATCCTAGAAAATCCACTTATTGTAAGATTATATTGCGAGCATATTTTTTCCCCTTACGGAATCAAAACAGAAAACTAAGGTACAGACGAAATCCAAACCATATATTCAAGTTATGACTACACTATCATCAAGTTTAATTAAGCACTTGCTGGTGGGAATATCTTTCATAAAGCTAATAAATAAACTATACTTCTCCATTGATTTTTTTGCAGTAACATGGAAAAAATACTCTTCAATGTTTCTTTGCTTTCATAATAGTCTTCAAACTATTATGAAATATAACTGAAAACAGACCACCAGAAACAGTTCGACGTCATGTTGGCTGTTTAATTTGACTCTTCAAGGTATTTGCAAGAAAACACAATTAAAGAGATCTTAAAACTTACATTTCTGTATTCAGTGCAGTATGCTCTACTAGCCATTCAAGAACTTTGTGTACTTATTTTAATATCAAAGCATGCTTAATCATTATGTCACTAGGAACACAACCACATCAGCAGGCATTAATAAAAAAAAAAAAAAAAGCCAATATAGCATTCCTGCCTCCAAGAGAAAAAGGTGCCCTCCAGGGAGCACTACATTCCCTGTAGGAGAAGAGTTTGGCAGAAAAAAGGGTTACTTCGCACCACACTCACCGAGCGAGGGGGTAGAAGTCCACTTGGTGAGATCATTTACTCTTCAGTCCTACCTTTTGTGGCCTGCCAGCTGTATCAGCAACACAAGAGCTGTCAAGAAGCCAACTGGAAACTTGGGTGGGAGACAGGCAGAATGGGCAATACATAAAAAGCCTGCAGGCAGAGCAAGGCATAACCGAGGACCGCAAGTACAGGAGCAGGAAGGTACTAAACCAGCGATCTCTGTGCTTCACAAAGTGCAACTCCATTAGCAGTGCAGAGGATGGGGGCAAGCGAGCACATTAAGCGGAACTACCACCTGAAGCATCCTGCCAGCTGATTTCAGATTTGTCAGCCAGCACTTGATAAAGTTGAAAAGCTTTAAACTCAAAAAGTTCAGCTCAAAATGTTTTACTTCATTTTTATTCCATTTACCCCAAGTTTTCCTCAATCCATGGATCACAACTGTTTGTGCCCCTTGCTAAGAGATGCAAGGGGCTTCTGTTTAACCGTTCCTTGTAACAAGCAATTAATATAGAGCAATTTATTAGAACTTCCTCATATGTTAGGGACTAAAAGCAATACAGCTGTGAAGAAAAAGTCTAAAGTTTTTATGACCTCAAAAAAGCTTTTACTGTTTATGACTTAATCTTCTCTAAATGACTTCTGAATGCTACCATATATTTTTTATCACAATCATTTTACAGTATACACAAGAACTTAATTATCTTCCAAAATAAGTCTTCCAAGACACTTAGCCTGTGCTTTAGGAGACATATGGTAAAATATCATTTTCAGATCTTCTTCTCTTTATTGTGGCAGTCATATCAACAACCTAGTAATTCTATCCATTTGGGGAGAAAAATCCACTTGCCATAAGGATTTTTTCAGTGAAGACCTTTTGTGATAGAACAATCATTACACACTCTTCAAAAGCAAAATTTGAAAAACTGAAGTTTGAACATTTATTTCCAAACACCTGCTTTCTTAATTTGTTGTCTGATTTATTATATTTTTATAAATCTACTCTGTGAAGAATTCATATCCTCAGATCTATACTTTGATAATTGCCATTAAGGTTTGATTAAAAATATCTTAAGGAAAAATTTATCTGAGAGTTTCTCAAATTAACATTTCTTGAGCCCTGCAGCTATCAGCCTCAAAACATGAAACAGAATTTCACCTCAAACTCAACAGTCCTTACTTCATTTCCCACTTGTGTATGTCACATGCCTAAATCCTAATAAATTCTGAACCTTCTACATAGTTGTCCCTCTAGTAAATCAAGATACCAGACTACCCAAACTTCCCGCTTCAGATACGCTGTCTAGCAGAGCAAGCGATCAAATGCATTTCTGCTGCTATCCTCAATACGAAGTTTGCCTCCGTCCTTTTTGCTGTGCCTGCTCCTGGATCACTAGCCAGCAGGGGCAGAACTGCTGTTCACACAGAGAGTAGAGATGCAGGGAAAAATGTAATACATAATATCAAATGGAGATGGTGTTTGCAAGGCAACCCAATAAAAACAAACGTTAAAAAATTAAAAAGTCATGAGGTTATTCTCTTGTTATTTGTTAGGTTCCTGTCTGGGAATCTCCAAGTCAGGACAGAAAAATGCTGGGGGCAGAGAAATCTCAGCAGTGTAGGAAAAAAACATACTGAGTGCAGAGTAAGTTCTCTCCAACTCCCTGTCTGAATCCTTAAACATCTGATTCAAGAGAAACAGACACTGGTAAAACCCTTGGAGGGACAGTAAATGCTTTCATAGCTTTTTTCTCAGATTACTGGCTGTGCCCTTACCCATCGGGTTTTTCAAAGTAGTACATTTGTAAAGGAACACTTGTCCTCTCCTTAGAGGTTATCACAAAATCTATATTGGAAACCTCTGCTCAGTTTCCACCTTTTAAAGCTTCTAGATATTTATTATTTTTATTTTCATCAGGCAAATGACATTTTTCCCTACATTTTTTTCTTTTTCCCATCTTTTCCCATACACTCAGTCTTTTCTTGTAAACGGTCTCAAATTGATGGAAGTCTTTGTGTGTATGTATGTGTGTGGTAGTGTCCAAATACACACAAACCCCTTTCAACCCTGGGTCAGAATAAAGACAGCAAATTTACCCTAGCTGATATCCTTAGACCTCATATATTTTGCCATGAAACAATCCCCTCCTCAGGAAAATGCCTTCTTGGGTTTTCATG
>JAUBNY010000586.1:1855-25051 GCA_032275445.1 Crypturellus soui
CGCGGCGGCGCGGGGGCGCGGGGCCGGGCGGGCGGAGAGCGGGAGGCGCCGGGTGCTGGCAGTGGGAGCCGGGGGGGGGGACGGGGGTGCGCAGGCTTGTGCTTCGAGTGCAGCCGCCGCTGGCGCCGGGAACCGCTGCTCAGCTCGGGGGGCCGGGAGCGCCCCCCGCACCCCTGCCCGCTCCCCTCGCCTCCTTCCCCAGCGAGGGCCGGGCCCGCTCAGGCCTTGCCGTCGGTCGAGTTGTCCCCGAGGGCGGCGGCGAGCTCGCCGAAGGAGGGCCGATCCTTGGGGCTGGGCGCCCAGCACCGCTGCATCAGCTTGGCCAGGCGCGGCGGGCAGCCCTCGGGCGGCGGGAGCTTCGTCTTGCCTGACTGCAGACCTGGAGGGGGGCAAAGGGCCCTTGAGAAGAGGCGCGACGCCCCTTGGCAGCCCTTGACACCTCCGCAGCGTCACCGGCACCGCAGAAGGAGGAGGGACGGGGCTCAGGCCAGCCCCGCTCCCCCTGGCAAAACAGGACGGCGGGGAAGGCCCAAGGCGCCTCACGCACCTGCCAGGACCTCATCGTCTGCCAGCGGGCCGTAGGGCATGTCCCCGTTGGTGAAGACCTCCCACATCAGCACCCCGAAGGACCACACGTCCGACTTGGTGGAGAACTCGTCCTCCAGCACGGCCTCCGGCGGCATCCAGCGCAGCGGGATCCAGGCCTGGCGGAAGTGGTAGTACTCGCTGCGGGCAGGAGGGGCAGGCGGTGAGACGAGCGCCCTCCCTCCCGCCCGCCCTCGGCCCCCGCGCCCGGCCGCCCCCCGGCCCACCTGTTGTAGACGTCCTTGCTGAGGCTCAGGGCCGACACCTTGACCTGCCGCTGGGCGCTCACCAGGCAGTTCCGCGCCGCCAGGTCGCGGTGCACGAACCTGCCGTTGGAGAGGTGCTCCATGCCCAGGGCTACCTGCGCACAGAGAGACACCTGCCCCCCCCGGCCCCGCAGAGAGACGTTGGCACTGGCTGCCCTCCTGCCGCTTCCCGGCGCCGCCGCATCGCCGCGGCGTCACCCTCACCTTGTGCTTGGTGCTGAGCGGCTGCGGCTTCAGAGACTCCTCTTTGCTCTTGGAGATCCTCAGGAACTGCTTCAGGTCCCCCTGAGGAGAGACGGCGATTCCCTACGGTGCCCAGGAGCCTCCCAAGGAGCATCGCAGAGCCCGTCATTGGAGGCCACAGCCCTTGACTGCAATTCCTGCTCCCTGCATTGGGGTCATGCAGTATCTTGCCTGGGCACCTCCAAGGGCTAAGATCGGGGCTTGATGCTTCCCGGAGGTTCTTCACACCCCACATGGATTTCTTTACAACAAACTCATGAATTTCTTCACAATAAATCCCAGGTCTTCCCCAGGAGCTTTAAGCATTCACAGCAATACTGTGGCACGGAATCCCATAGCTTTGATTTTGCAGCTGAGTCCCAGAAAGCAGCCAGTGTTAAAAAGGACAGGGAAGAGGAAGAAATGCCCCCTGGGTCCTACAAAAGATCTTCTTTCCCCACAAAACCCCTCTGTACGTGGGGAGCAGCAGTAAGCTCCGCCTGGCCTCCGCAGACCTCGCTTGTCCCGTGCTGCCAGCCCGGCCCACGGTACGGCCCATCCAACCCGCCCTCCCAAGTGGGGCTGCCCCTGGCCAGGCCCTTACCAGGTCCACGTACTCCAGCACCATGTAGTGCGGCTCTGCGTCGCGGCACAGCCCCAGCAGCCGCACCACGTTGGCGTGGTTCAGCTTGCCGAACATCTCCGCCTCGCGGCGGAAGTCCAGCTGCAGCTGCTCGTCCCGCGTCTGCAGGCTCTTCACCAGCACCAGCGCCTCCTCCTCGCCCTCCTCCATGCCCTTCGCCTTGGCCAGGAAGACCTCGCCGAACTCCCCCCTGCCTGCGACGGAGGGCAGGACACGCGAGGACGGCGCGTGTCAGGACAGCACGTGGCAGAGCGGCCTGAGCCCCCGCAGAGCCAGCGGCTCTGGGGCCCTCTGTCCTGCAGCAGGTCCCGTACTCCAGCGAGGAGGTACTGGGGTTTCAGCTGCAGGGATGTTTTTGCTGGTGGGGACGGACGGGAGGCAGGAGGGAAGGGGGGCAGGAGGAGCTGGCATACCAAGGGTAGTGATTGTCTGCAGGTTGGCGCGCGGGAAGTGCATCTTGTCCGTCGCGCTGTGCCGCTTGCTGGCTCCGGAGCCGCTACCCAGGTTGGTCAAGGCCACCTCTTCTTGGATCTCGTCCGGTGCCTGCCCGTTCTGCAGGAAAGCGCCGCCTGCAAGGCAAGCGCCCGCGGCTACAGCCTGCCCGCAGACCGCACGGTGCGGCCGCGCTGGCGTCGGTCCCCTTCAGAGAGCGGCCGGCCAGGGCTGATGCTCCACGTGGTGTCCAAGCTGCAAGCAACCCAGCCTGTCCTGCAGTCCCAGGAAAGGTGGTGCCCCCCATACTGTCCCTCTAGCCTCAGGAGAGGCCCCGGTGCCACCACCGCCAGTCCCGTGACAACTCCTGCGCTCGGATGCTGAGCAGTGGCTCTGGTCCCAGAGCTGACTGCTCCCATCTGGCCCCATCCGTCTCATCGCACCCGGACATCCCAAAGAAAGCAGCTGGTCACAAGAGTCCGCAGGTGGATAAGACGGGTGAGGCGTAAACACGACAGAGAGGAGCCCGACCGCTAAAACTTGGTCTTTAGATGCCCAGGAGATTCCCAGGTCCCTCTGGGCACTGGCTGCGGCCGCCTGTCCTCTGTTCCTGCTCCTTTCCCCACAAGTCTGTAACCCAGATGTCCTCACTAATCTGGAACCTGTCAGATCGGAACAGCCTGGAGTTTCCTCTACCGCCCGGATTAGAGTAGCGCTTGAAAGCAGCGTCCATTGCAATGAACCCTGCCAGCTTTCTGCTCGCGAAGGCCACAAGAAACGTCCCCGATACACACAGAGTTCAGGGACCAGCACTAAAAGTTGCTGCCCGAAGAAAGCAGAGCAGCTTGTGTCTTACAGCTGGATTGCACTGAGCAGACTTCTGTGTATAGAACTAACCTGAATTGTGAGTGCACTTACTGCTTAGGACAGATCAAGTACTAAGTGCTGCTTTCCACGAGCAGAAGGCAAGGCAGGACAAAGCAGGGAGCAAAGGCGGCTGACACATGTGCAGCATCACCCTGCAGCGCAGAACAGGAAACGGTTGCCTGTGCAGAAGGGTTTGATTGCCACGTTAAGACTCCATCCTCGCACATCCTCACCTCCTCAGCGGGTCTGGCCACGGTGGCAGGCACCGTGGCTTTGTGACAGGCACGCGCAGAATCAGACCGAGATGCAATGACTCGAGAGCCTTGGCTACAGACAACTGTCCTTGCTCACAGGGAAAGGCTGCTGCTGGCACACGTTTGTGCAAGCAACCAGCTTCACCGGGGAGCAACGGCACAGAGCGGCTGTGAGCAGCTGCAGAGGGACAGCGAGTGCCAGGAGATGCAGCCAGAGATGTAACACAACACCCGGAGAGAGCAACCTCCGTTTCCCCTCCGCAGCAGTGGGCTCAGTCCACAGCTGCCTGCTGGCTTTGGGGACATGGGGGCTGAAACAGTGGCACAGGACACAGCGTGGCCATGTCACTCTGTAAAACCACCTCCAAGGCTTGGGTGGGCCTCCTCCTTTCAGAAAGACGATGGGGCAACCAGAAAAGGCACGTGCCAGAATGACCGGACAAATGGAAAAGCTGTCTCTTACAACTTGAAAAATGATGCTGGAAAGGAAGTTTGAAATGTAAAGAGAAAAAGATGACAGCTCTTTAGGCAACCTGCTGCTGTGAAACTGCTTGGGGGAGGATTCTGCAGGCGCTCAACACTCATACAAGTTTGTGAGATAAAAGGGCAAGGTCACAGCAGAGTCCAGGCCACGCAGTGCAGTCTACCTGGTCTGGAGGGGCTGGCAGCGTGCTGCTGTTTCATTACACTGCAGCAGGGACATTGCCCTTCCCTTGGCAAAAGGCTCACGACACCACACGTCAGCGCTGGGAGGCAGGAGCAACATTCCTATCTCGGCGCACAGGGATCGTCAGGGCAGGGGGTGGTAGGCAGGTTTTGCACCAGCTTGCTGGGCGTGCTCTCTCTGGCCATTTCTCACCCAAGAGAGGTCAAAACCAAGAGCAAAAGGCCTGAGGTGGGATAAAAAGGAGCCTCCTGCCCCTAGAAGCTCTCTGCCAGCCCCCGCCTCTGGATCAGGGACCAGCAGGGAAGCGCTTACCAACTTACCAAGAGGTAAGGCTCTCATCTTACCGTTCAGACACTCCATTTCGGGCTCTTCGCCCTCCGGGTGCTTCTTCAGCCGCTTTGCTTTCCTCCGCTTCTTGCAGTAAAACATCAGTCCCAGCACGATGATAATGTAGGCAACGGCCGCCCCCACCGAGAGCCCGATGGTCTGGATCATCTTGTAGGGCGTGTGGCTGCCAGGGCCCTCGTCCTCCTCCATTGCTGGCTTGTCTGGGGGACGGCAGAGAACACCAAACCCCTCAGGGTGCGCAGCGATGGCCAAAACCACCGGGAATTTGCCCGCAGGGAAGCAAAATCCCCGCTGCTGTGCTGGCCGCCTGGTCCATCCATAGGGGTATAACCCACTGCATCCCAGTGGGGATGGATGGCATCGTGCCTGGGCCAAGAGCAGAGGTACCCGGGATGCCAAAAAGGCTGCATCCCGACGTTGAGCACCTCCCTTACCTACGACGTAGAGGAAGGCCTCGCGGTGCTTGATGTTGCAGCTGTTGCCAGCAATGCACGTGTATTTTCCCGAGTCCTCGGTGGTGACGTCGTAAATGACCAGGGAGCCGTTGGGCATGATCTGGATCCTGCCAACCACACAAAGCCCTTTGCAAGCGTGAGAGGGCGGACACGAGCTCGGGACCCCTGCAGCCCCACCACCCTGGGCTTACATCCCCATAGTGCTGCGGCTCTGGGGCCAAGACGGGTGGGCCCAAGGGTGCTGCAGCGCAGCGTGAACCCCCTTTTGCTTTGGGACACAAGCTGCATACCTGGGCAAGAGCTTGCCGGGGTCCAAGATCTTGTCCTTCCCTTTCCATTGGATATGCGGCACGGGGTCACCCTCTGCCTGGCACTGGAACATGGCTGTGTGCCCCTGGTACACCGTCGTGGGCTCTGGCTCCAGCTTGAAGGTGACGTAAACTGGAGGCAGAGAGGCCGGCGTGAGCCCACGGGATGGCACTGAGCCCGCACCGGGGAGCGGGACCAGCACACGGGCACGTCTCCTTGGGCAACATGCAAAGGCCCCGGCACACTGGATATTGCACTGCCGTGGGGCAGGGCCGTGGAGCAGGACAGACGCCCCTCTCTCCCTCCACACTGATGTGCCACCCACATCCCAGCTGCCAGGGCAGCCCCGAGCCCTCACCTGCTACCACGAGCTGCACGGTGGCCCGGATCTCGCCCTGCGGGCTGTTGGAGGCGATGCACGTGTAGTTGCCCGAGTCGCTCCGGCTCACCTTGTGGAAGGACAAGACGCCAGCGTTGTGGCTGACGTGGGACGGCAGGCTGCTCCCATCTGCGGGGCGGCAAGAAGAGGGATGCAGCAGTCACGCGTGCGCCAGCCCCCCAGCCTGCCAGAGCACGGCTGCTGCACCCGTGCCGGAGGCAGGCAAAGCGCTGGTGACCCACGTTGGAGAGAGACGTGTTCCATCTGAGTCTCCTTCACCTGTTTTAGTCCACTGGATAGTGGGCTTTTCCCGGCCGGTGGCTGAGCAGCTCACTGTAACTTCCTTGTCGAACTCCATGCACTGCAGCGGCTGGGGCGGAGGGGTAAACTTGAGCTTCTCTGCAAGAGACACAGGCGCCGTGAGGCCCCCCCGGCACCAAACCTGGGGACGTTACACCCTGTCCCCTGGCAGGCGAGACAGCCCCCAGCAGCATACCTAGCACGTGCACCCGCGCATATCCCTCGATGCTGCCCGCCGGCGTGCTGCTCACGCACTTGTACATCGTCCCATCGTACACCTCCACGTTGTTGATGCGCAGCGTTCCGTTCTCAGAGATCTCAAAGCGCGAGTCCTACGCTCCAAAGGGAGGGAGGGAGGGAGAAACACCACTGTCACCTGCCCTGCGCTCATCGACGCCTCTCTGAGGCTTTGCTTTGCTGTGTCCCACACGGCCACAGCCAAGAGCCACTTGGAGGGCTAAGGCAGGCTGCTCCAGCTCTTCCTTCCTTCCCGAAAACCACCAGGTGACCCACGAAGCAGGAGGATGGGGACCGTGCTGGCACAACGGGGACAGTGCCAGGAGGACAGCCGAGGCACAGACAACGGGATGATGCCAAGCTCAGGAGCAAGGTGAGGAACAGCAGTGGTGGCGGAAGAGGGAGCCAAACAGCCGCCTTGACGAAGTGCCCAAGAGCAACGGGGACCCATCCCGCCACCTCACCTCGGAGATGGAGACGCCGTTGCGGTACCAGGTGACCGTGGGTTTCAGGGAGGCCTTGCTGAGGCAGTGCAGGTATCCCGGCTTGCTCTCCTCCAGCTGACTGTCCTTGGGCATCTCCACCCACTTGGGCACGGCTGGGCACAGGGAGAAGGGTGTTATACGGAGCCACTTGCCGCCTCTCCAGCCAGTACTGACATGGTACCCAGGAGGTAACACACTGGCCCCCAACGGAGCCCCCAGCTCCCTCTCCAGCCCCTTGCCCTGCTCCCAGCCCTTCTCCAAAAGCTGCCTACTGGCCACGGTGATGCTCAGCTCCTGTTTCTTCTCCCCAGCCTTGTTGGCAGCGTGGCACGTGTAGGTCCCTGCGTCCGCCTCAGTGATACTGGTGAAGATGAGCTGCTCCGCCTCTTGGTACACGCTGCCAGTGGCGGGAACCTGCTTCTGGTCCCGTTCCCACCAGACCCGAGGCGGGGGTACCCCCCAAGGGGCCACGCAAGCCACACGGTGCTCTTGGTTGGCCGTGAACACCTTCGGGGAGAAGGGCGCCATGTCTTCAATCTCTGAGAGGAGCAACAAACAGCTGGGCTCAAAGAGGGCAAGAGCATGGGGCTGCCCACCCCAGTGTCCCCGTCCCTGTCGGAGACGCCAGTCAAGGAAGGGAAGCATAAGGATCTCTGCAACTTCATCTAGGCAGAAAGAATGAGCCGCTCCACAGGCAGACCAATTTTCTCTGCCTTGAGGGGGCAGAGCGACAGCGCAAGCCCAAGACCCGCTGCCCACCCTACCGCTAGCCCCGGGGCCTCACCTGCCAGCCGTAGAGTCGCCTCCAGGACAGATGGTTTCCCCCTCTGCCCCCGGCCAACACACTTGTAGACCCCAGTGCTGCGAGCTCTCACCTGGGGGATCAGCAGTGAGCCATTGGCAAATAGGATGGTCCTGGGCATGCAGGGAGAGACAGGGCTCGGTTGGGCACCTTGGCAGAGCGGCAGCCCTGCCACGTCCTGTACAAGCCCATGGAGTGAGTGAGGGGACCTTTGTGCCAAGCCAAAATTCCACGGGGTGGGGAGCAGCATGTGGGAACAGGTCGATGGTGGGATGCACGCTCCGTGGAGAAGATGAGCTAGGAGAAGCGTCTTCCCTGGAGCAGAGCGGGCTTTTCTGGAAAGCCACAGCGCAAAGTGGGCCAGCTCCAAGAGCCAGCGCAAGGGGAAGAGGGCACAAGGTGGCGCCCAGGAGCCGCCAGGCCGTTGGTCACCTCGAGCCCAGGTGGCACCCCTAACCTTGTCTTGGTGACATCTTGTCACTGGCGATCGCCCTGCCCACCCCATCCGTGAGACATCCCTAGCTGTGGGGATACCCACATGTGGACAGCCTGGCGTGGGAGGTGTCCCCTGGCTGCAGGAATCGCCTTGGGCATGGGCACCGGGAGCTGGGAACTGTCCCTAGCTCCAGAGATCACCACGGGCAGGTATCTGGAGCTGCAGGACAGCGCAAGGCTCAGGGATTGCTGGCTGGGCACCTGAGGCTGGGAGGTGCCCCTGGCCCTGGGGTGATCACACACAGACACCTGGGACCAGGAGACGTGCCCGGCTCTGGGCATCACCACGTGCAGGTTCGACAGCCCCTCACGTTATTAGAGAAGAGCCCATTGCCCAAGTTGTGCCCAGGTGAAAGCCACGTACAAGCACCAAGGCCTGGCTAACTCCATGCCAGCTGAGCGAGAAAGCCTGCATTTGGGTGAGTCTTTTGACCTCTCTCTGTCACTTCAGGGCTGTTGTTTCTCCTGCCACACTAGCAGGGCCATTACCTGGACTTGTTGGTGACAGGGGTGTCTTCGAAGAGCCACTCTTGCGTGGGAGGAGGCACAGCCGTAAACTGGCAGTCAAACATAGCTTCTTCGTTCTTGGTCACGATGAGGTCCCGTGGGACAATCACTGGCTGGGGGAAGCTCTCGTCTGCGACGGTGGAGAAAGCAGGAGCGTGAGCAGGGCAGCAGCCCGCAGAGGCCTTTCATGGATGCATTAGTGGAAAAGTGGAGAGGAGCTGGAGTGCAAGGACACCCATCCCTTTCCAAGGATCCCCTGAGCACCCTGCGCTCATGGCAAACAGGTCCAATCCTGCCACCTGGCCACAAATCCATTTGTCCAGGTCCGAATACTGCCCCAAGGCCAATGATTCCCCTCCAGCTGCAGCCCAGGACTTGCCTCCAAGGGCCAGCAAGGTGTCACACGCTACAAGGCATCACAGCAGCAACGGTATTACCCAAACGACATTACCTGGAGGCATCTACAGCTTCCAGGGTCTAAATCTAGTTAAAGGAGGGAGGAGCCAAAGAAAACAACTCCAACCAGCTCTAGAAGGATGCGGGGACAAATTAACACTGGTGGACAGGAGCAAAGCTGAACCGAAACGGTGCGTCTCACCTGTCTCCAGCAAGGTTTCTCATGGAAGTTGCACCAGCCTGACACAGGCCGCGGTAGCAAAAGGGAGGCTGTCGGCTGGGTAGTAAATCAGCCAAAACACACCCCAGGAACCACTCACCGATGATATTAAGCGTGAAGTTGTCACGGCTGCATATGGACCCGATGGCGCTGCGGGCACAGCAGTAGTAGAGCCCGTTGTCATTGGGGTTGGCGTTGTGGAGGGTCAGCGTCCGCTCCTTGTTGCTGACGGCATAGGTGTCATGCTCATCGGAGATGGGGGTGCCGTCCCGGAACCACTGCCAAGTGGGGCTACAAAAGGGGTTCAAGAGGGTGACTGGGCTGCAGGGCTCCCCAGGGATCGTGAGTTCAGAGGACACAGCCCGGAGATGGCCCCTTTCCCTGGCTCTCCGGCCCCGGTGCGCACACACAGCCATGAGACATGCAGCCAAGGAGATGGCACATGATCGGAAAGCAACGGCGAGTGACCGCAGCACACGAAGCAGCTCAGCGACCGGCCTGCGAGAGCCCGTCCTTACTGTGCTCCTTGCTACGCGGCTCCAAGGAAGCCGTTTGCCTTCTCCCCAGGTGCTCAGCCACAGTCTCAATCCTGCCTTTCGCCTTGCCTAGACTTTACTGCGTCCTCATAGGGAAGAGAAGGAGAGAGAGAGAGACAGAGAAGGAAGAGGGGGAAGAGCGCGCAGCAAAGGCACCGGGGAGCCCTGGCAAGACCCACTCCCCGCGAGGCAGCCCTTACCGTGGGTGGCCGTCGATGTGACACCGCAGCACCACCGTGGAGGAGGGCTGGATCTCGGCCGCGCTGGCCGGCTGTCTCAGCAGCACGCTGCCCGTCTCCAGCCCTGCGGGGTCAAGGGAAGATCACCACGGCTCCGTACAGCATCCGCAGCCGGCAGCACAGGGACGGGATAGCTCAGGGACACGTCAGCCCTTCAAGCAGCACCAGCCCGCGGCACAGAGCAAAGGGACACGCGCCCTGCCCTGCACGGCTGCTCCCCAAGGGATGAGCTGTGCTCTAAAGAGGTCTGGAATGCTGAGAACATACTTAGTGTGGCAAAATCCCCACATCTATGGGTCCAGTACTGTTTAACATCTGCACCTGGATGACCTGGAGGAAGGCTCAGCAACGCTACTGATGATGCAGAATTGGGAGGAGCGGCTGACAGCCCCGAGGGCTCTGCTGCCGTTCGGAGGGACCCGATCAGGCTGGAGAGGTGGGCAGAGAGGAACCTCCTGAGGTTGAGGTGCAACAGTAAGCAGCACAAGTACTGTGCCTAGGGAGAAATAACCCCAAGCACGTGTCCAGGACACCACTGAAAACACTCGGCACTCTTATAATCTTCCTCCAGATACTTATAGATGCTTTATGTCTTCTCTGCATTCTCCCTTCAGATACTTTTATGCATTGATAAGACCCCTTCTCACTCTTCTCCAGCCTGAACAGGCCCAGCTTGCTCAGCTTTTCCTCATATGAGAGGTCCCTCCGTCACCTTAGAATCTGTTTGCTGGACTTGCTCCAGGTCCCTCTTGTACTTGTCCCCAGAGCGGGACACAGCACTGCAGAGGTGGCATCTCCAGGAGCCTGAGTGGCTAAGGGAGAGCAAGGATCGTGTCCTACCTGGCAATGTTCCTCCTAATGTAGCCCAGCACACCACTAGTCTCCTTTGCCACAAGGACTCCTACTGCGGGCTCGTGCTGAGCTTGTCCACAAGGTCTCCCAGCATTCTCCCTGCAGAGCTGCTTTCCAGCAGGTTGCCCCCAGCCTGCGCTGGTTCATGGAAATGATTCTCCCTAGGTGCAGGACCTGGCACTTGTCTTTGCTGAACTTCATGAGGTTGCTCTCTGGCCTGACCAGGTCCCTGTGCCCAGCAGCTCAGCCTCTGGAATATCAGCCACCCACTGGTCCCTGTGCTGTATCATCAGCAAACTTCATCCAGGTCGTGGTGGGAGCACAACTGGAGCCAGTATTGACCCCGTGCTAATTACTGGCTTCCAACCTGATTTTTGTCCCCGATCACGGAGCCCTCCGCAGCTCTGCCGTTCAGCCAGTTTCAATCTGACAGCCTCCAGGACACCGGCACATCCTAAGGCCCTTCGGAGCACAACGGATGTGGGAGCTGCAGAGGATGCCTCCCTTAGTCCTTTCTACCCCATCTTTAACTGGCCACCACCCCCTTGGCAAACCCACAAAAACAGCCTGCTCTGGGCAACCCTCGCCCCAAACTCACACTTGATATTGAAGGACGCGTTGGCCGTGCGGACCTCCTCCCCGGTGAGCACGTTCCTTGCCACGCACTGGAAGTCCCCCGCGTCGCGGTGCCGGTCGATGGCGATGAATTGGAGGTTGCTGCCTTCTTTGAAGCGCTGCTCGGTGTCCTGGACGGGGAGCCCGTTCTGCAGCCACTCGAAGGCCACGTTCGCCGGCTCGGCCACCTCGCAGCGGAGGATGGCGCTGCGGCCGTGCAGGGCGTCCTGGGAATACGGCTCCTTGGTGAACAGGATCCTCGCCTGGGTGCCCACGGCTGCAAGGAAGAGGAGAGCAGCTTGGAGGCAGCGAGAAGAGGGGAGGGGACCCCACACCGCTCGCAACGCAACAACCGCCGTCGCCGGAGCAGGGCAGCTCCCAGCAGAGCAGCCAAGGCATTTCCCAGCACGGCCGCCGCGGCGCTCCGCGAGCGCATTCCCAGCCGCGAGTGCCGCCCGGCCGCGGCCGCCGCGCAGGCGCTCGGCTCTGGTTACCAGCTGGCAGCAGCGGGGCCAGCAGACAAAGGGCAATATCGGCACACGCGCATCTCGCCTGGATCCTGTTCCCGGCACTGCGCTTTCCCGGGGAAAAGGGGGCCAAGGCGGGCAGATGCCAAGCATCTCTGAGACGATATATCACAGCGGCGTGCAAGAAGGCAGGAGAAACCATGCGCTCCCAGCGCCACAAGGAGAGGGGCTTCGCGAAGGGACTGTCTGGCCAAGTTACGTGAGCGAGATCCGGGGCCAGCTCCCAGAGAAGCTCCTTTCCAGGGGCTCAGGCCTCATGCAAAAGCCTGGTAAAAGATTCCAGCTCGAAAGCACTTCTCGAGCTGCAAAGCAGCAGTCCCGTTGCAAAGGAGATGCTATGAGCAGACCTCTGTAGCACTGCGTTTCAGAAAGCCTCGGGAGCCCTTTCCATGCTGGAAAACCTCTGGAAAGCAGCACAAGAGCCAAGCAAAGCCTCTCTGTGCTGCAGCCACCCCAGCAGCAGTGTGGACTGTGGGTTGCAATTCCCATTTTCAGGCATTCCAAGGCAGCCTCTGGGAAACAAACAGCATGAAACAGGGAGCTCACGGGGACAGACAGCGTAAGATGACACACCAGAGGCCTAGGACATGGTATTCCTTGCAGCCTGGCTTCTCAACATCAACTTCCAGTGCTTTCACTGACCGCCGCGCGCTTGAAAGGTATCCGGGGGCCGTCCCTGCTACAGCCTCCGGCTCCTCACGGACCTAGGGTCCATGCTCCCAGGGTCATCGAGCCCAAGGTTGCCACCACCAGCACCTCCCAAAGAGGTAGGAGCTGCCCATCCATCCACAACAGTTGCCTAATAACGCCCCCGGGTAGCACGTGCATCCCAAGGCAACACGGCGGGTGGGAACGCAGGCTCTTCCACGCTTACGCACCCATTTAGCTCCCAGCACATCGCATCCATCCCACCAAGAGCACTTGGAAGGGCGGCAACTGTCGGCTCAGGCACAAATACAGGGGCACAAATTCAAAAGCACAGTGGCCCTGGGGTGTCCCGAGCCGGACTCAGGACAAAACGGGCAGCTGAGATGGCCACCAAGAGCAAAGGGGAACGGGATCGGCTACGGCACGCCACCGGGAGCCCCAGGCACCCATCTCCATCCGTCTCCTGAGGCACGCAGGGACTTTACAAGGTGGCAGGAAGCACTGGGCTCCAGGCTCGCTTGTTTGAAGCAGCAGGAGCTATTTATACCTTCATCCTCCGTCCCAAGGACATGGACACGGTTGGGCCCAAGGGAAACTGCAGCAATGAAAATTCTCGTGGTGGGAAAAGCCAAGGAAAACCAGGGCAAGAACGTGTCAAAGCGGAATAAGAACGAGAAACACGTGCTTTGGGCATGCAAGGTGCCACAGACACATCAGCTGCCCGTGCTGGGAACCGCTGCTCCCATCACCGTCAGATCTGACGATGTGTTAGGATGTAGGGAAGACCTGGAGCAGCTGGATGTGGTCCAGCCATTTCAGGGAGGAAGAGAGCAGCAGCTGAGTGCTGGAACCAGCGCCACGCAGTGCTTAAAAACCACAGGATTAAGACTCAGTATTTGGAGCCAGAGGAGAATCTCCATTTTCCTGTAAAAGTTATAGAGCCTGGCTGCAAAAGCTGGCTGGAGACAGGCATCACCCAAGGAGGACGCTGTTATACCAGACCTTGGGGAAAACCTGCAGGGAGGCAGCAGGCACCGCCGGCTTCAGAACACCGTGCAGAGACGGGAAGTGAGCCGTGCTCGTCCCTGCCACCAAGCTTCCCTCCTAGGGACACGGCTGGTGAGCAGTGTTCTCCAGGGGTCAGTGTTGGGGATGCTCCTCTTTGACATCTTTATTGATGACCTGAACCCCCAGCAAATTTGCAGGTGACACCAAGCTGGGAGGAAGAGTTGATCCACTTGAGGGTAGGAGGGCTCTGCAGAGGGATCTGAAGAGGCTGGATCGATGGGCTGAGAGCAACTGTATGAGGTTCAACAAGGCTAAGTGACGGGTCCTGCACTCGGGTCACAACAACCCCGCGCAGCGCTGCAGCCTTGGGACAGAGTGGCTGGAGAGCCGTGTCCGGAAAAGGATCTGGGGGTGCTGGTCGGCAGCCGGCTGAGCGGGAGCCGGCAGTGTGCCCAGGTGGCCAAGAAGGCCAACAGCCTCCTGGCGGGTACCAGGAACCGTGTAGCCAGCAGGAGCAGGGAAGTGATCGCTCCCCTGTGCTCGATGCTGGTGAGGCTGCACCTCAAGTCCTGCGTTCAGTTTTGGGCCCCTCGCTACAAGACAGACATCGAGGGGCTGGAGCACCTGAGGTGTCCCAAGAAGGGCAATGAGCTGGAGAAGGGGCTGGAGCACAGGCTGAGAGAGATGGGGTTATTTACTGTGGAGAAGGGGAGGCTCAGGGGAGACCTTATTGCTCTCTAGGAGGTTGTAGCGAGTCAGGGGGGTCAATCTCTTCTCCAGAATAACTACCAATAGGACAAGAGGAAACGGCCTCAAGTTGCGCCAGGGGAGGTTCAGGTTAGATATTAGGAAAAATTTCTACATGGAAAGAGCAACCAAGTGTTGGAACAGGCTGCTTAGGGAAGTGGTGGAGTCACCGTCCCTGGCAGTGTTCAGGAAACACGTAGATGAGACACTCAGGGACACGGTTTAACAGGCAGCGCGCTGAACTCTGCGGAGAGGGGACAGACAAGAGCAGGAGCCCCCAGGTCAGAGTGCCACAGCAGGGCTGTGACGGCAGTGACACCGTATCCTGCAGGCGCCCGGGTCTCCCTCCCTTCCCACGTTGCTTGTCCAAAGACGCCGCTGGGAACGCAGCGTGGTCAGAGAAGCCTCTGGCTGCTGCGCGGCTCCAGGGCCCGGCTTCAGCTCCAGGGCCCCACGGGCGAGCGGGGCCGCGTCTCCCTGACACCTCCTCGCCAAGCTACAACAGCTGGGGCTGGCGACAGCAAGGGAAGAGGAAAGGATCCATTTTCCATTTTTTTTTTTTTTTTTTTTTTTACCCAGGAGAGCAGAGATTAGCAACCTCTTGAGAAGCAGCAGCAGATGCGAGGCTGCCCTTGGGCCGCCCGCAAGGCAACGAGGCATCAGAGGCACGCGAAGAGCCACCGGGCGAGAACCTTCTGCAAGGCTTGCTCAAGGCTCGCGGGCTCGGCGAGCGGGTGCAGCTGAAGCTGGTGGCTCCCTGCCGCTCTCCAGCCAGCAGCTTGCTGCCCACGTGGGCACCGAGCTCCTCCCCAGCTCCCCAAACCTCCAGGTCCCCTTTGCAGCACCCAAGGGGCCACGAGCACCTCGTAACACCCCCGCAGAGCGCCTTCCCAAGGAGAGGAGCCCCGGGACGAGGCTGCGGGAGGGATGGGGCGCCTGTCTCTTCTAGCAGCAGCAGCGGGGCCTGGAAGGCACCAACACGGGTTCAACAGCTCCCCGGGGCACTCGGACAGCAGAGGCCTGGCCCCAGCCCCATAGGGACGGCGCAGGATTTCGTGACTCTCACTGCCCTCCGCCAAGCAAACACCTTTCGGCACCGGACCTCAACGAAGCGAGATGGCATCAAAGCTCGGCACGAGGGACCGAGGAGCTCACGCGCAGGGTCCAAAGGGGCGCCACATGGGATGGCAGCGAGGTGCAGTTACAGCTCCTTTTTGCAGGGTCGTGAGGCGCTCCTGTCCCTTCCACCCTCGTGCGCCAACGCTGCTCGAGCACGCAGCGAGGTGGCTGCGGAGCGAGGGGCATGGGCAAGCGTCCTGGTCAGGCTCCCGAGGAGCGCGGGGCCTGCACAGACCTCCCATTCACAGCTCGCACGGGCCATGTGTTTCCTGGCACAGCTCGTTACGAGCGTGCTCCTATAAACGAGCACTTTTGGCACGCTGGAGCAGGGAACACCACTCAGGTCAGCTTTGCCTCTCGCGCGAGGCGATGCTTCACGAGCCCGGAGCCAGCACACTCGCTCGCACGGGCTGAAACCATAGAGGAAAAAGGGGAAAAAAGCAAGAAGTGAGCAATCCCCTCCCTGCCCGGGGGTCAGTCGCCAGCACCGCGAGCGCGCGCAGCCTCTCCCGCCACTTCGCAGACGCGACGGAAACGGCGGCCGAGCCAAACGCCCACGGAGACTGCGTCTCCGCGTGCTTTCCAGCCAGCGCATTCCTCTGCGCGAGGGGTCCCAGCTGAGAAGGCCTCGCAGAGGCGCAGTAAAGCGCTCGCTCCCGCTGGGCCAGATGGAAACGGTTTGAGGCCGGCGAGGAGCTCTGCGCGCAGCGGGTCCGGGCTGCGCCGGCAGCCCCACATCTGGAAGCTCTTTGGGCGCTCACGGCGTTGGCCTTTTCGAACGGCGTCGCGGCCAGCGCTAGTCAAAGCAGAAACAAAAACCTCGCTCTGCGCCCAGGGGAAGAGAAGAAATAAGCCATTCGCCTTCCTCAGCACAACTTGCTGGATGCAAAAACGTTTCCAGGAGAAGCATCCAGACAGACAGCCCTTCCAGGTGGGAGAGGTGGCAGAGGAGAAGGAAACCTGGATAAAAGCGGGCCCCGAGGCATCGCCATCCCAGAGACATCTGCTCAGCCCACGGCACTCGGCCGTTCAGCCCAGGCCCCCAGTGGGAATCGCAGGGTCGGTCCGGATTTGAGTCACCTTCGGAGCCGGCTGCGGGGGCAAGATCCCATGTGCACCAGGCCCCAGCAGCGCAAGCCGCCGGACTCCAGCAGAGCAGACGCAAGCCCAGAAGCATCTCAGCCGCCGGCGCAACAGCAAGTCACTGCCAAGGGACCGGAGCCACGGGGCACCTCTCAGCAACAGCCTCTGGGGGCTTTTAAACACCGGTTTACTACCCGTTTTCTCGGTGACTGCTGAGGAGTCAACGCAGCCCCTCAGAACAAGATTTTGGGGGCGAGGCGGGGGGAAAGGCCGCAGCACAGTTGCCATCAGCCTCCCGCAGAGCGTGCAGAGACACTACAGCCCTCCCTGGCTGCCCCTGTCCACCGAGACCCGGGGCAGCTGAGCACCAAATCCCTGTGCAGTGGCCACAAGGCAGCAGGGCAAAGCCCGCCGGCTCGCTTCCCACTGAGAACACGGCCAGGGGACACCTCCAAGTCCAGGGAAGTCCCTCCACAGACGAGGAAGAGGACAAAGCCCTGGGCACGACCGAGAGCAGCAGTCAGCCAATAATACCCCCACCACAGGCTCGCCTGAGCTGGGGAGACAGCAAAGCGTTAGCCGGAAAACTCCTAATTAAACTCATTTATTCAACAGTGCTCTCGTCTGCTCAGGATGCAGCACCACCTGGGAATGTTAATTGTCACTGTGGGGCACGGAGGCCTAATTGGCCAGGGGTTATTTTACAGAGCAGGCTCCGAGAAAGCAGCAGAGACACCGGCCCCTGCGCTGGGCAGCCCCTCTCCGTGACATGGGGGGCGCTGGTGGCGTCAGCACGCGGGGAGCCCCCGCTGTCCCCTGGCATCTCCGCACCTTCCTGGAGCGCAGGGGGAACGAGGACAGGGATCGGGAACTGCCAGTGGCTCCGCAGCCAGCTCGGGCTGCGGAACCAGAACTACTGGCCTCGGCCCCAGCAGCAGCCACCGCCGGTCCCGGGAGCTGGGAAAAGCAGGAGGTGCCAATAGGAGCCTCCAATCCTTGCACCCCTGCCCGGCGTGGGTGCCCCTGCCCAGCTTTGCTGGCAGATGTTGGGTTACAGGGACTTCACAGGCCACCCACGAGGCCGCAGGGAGGGGGGAATCGGGACACAGATGCCCTCGGGAAGCTCGTGCGCGCAGGGAAGCAGATGGAGAGGTGATTTATCTCCCCAGCCCTGCGCGGAAATAAATATTTTGAATCTCGCTCCAACTCGCAGAGGTGTATTTACAGCTCGCGTTCCCGGAGTCATCTGCCTCTTCTTGAGGCTCGTCGGGAAGATCCAGCTGGCCAGGCTCCCTGGACAGGAGGAACGGGCCACCAGCAGCCCATGTCCAGAAGGTGCCACAAGCAGATCGAGCTGAACGTCCCTGCGTGCACAGGGGAAATGCTGCAGTCGCTCTCCCCACGGAGCAAGGCCGGAGCCACCGCCCGGCGCCCCGGCCGTGGCAGGGGTCCAGCCTGGGGCGAGCCGCTTGCCGGAGCATCCTGCTTCGCCACTCGGGCCGCTGCAGGTCGGACCTGTTTGCTCCCAAGGGAAGACGCTTCCAAGAAAGACGTTCCCAAACGTATCACGCCCTGGCTTTTCCCAGTGGCCCTGCAAGCGAAAAAAATTATCACCCTGCGCATCTAGCTGCAGTCGGGCCAAGCAGAGCAGCTGGAAAACATCCCAAATAGTCCTGGTGCTATAAGGAACGTGCTTCTCGGAGACTCTCTGCTGACTCAGCATCATCCCTCGCAAGCGTTTCAGGGATGCTCGTCCGTGCGGATGGGACCGCGGGTCACTGCGACCTGCTCCTGGCTAAAAAGCAAAACCCGGAGCTCTCCTGAACTGCTCCCTACACGACTGCACCTTTTGTCTTGCTCCTTCCCTCTCTGTCACCGGGAAGCTGCAGCCCAGCCCTGTTTCACCGCCACTTCTCGGTACGCAGGGCAGGAAAATCCTTGTTTATTTTCATTACAGCTCCTTATGCATCTATATTAAAAGCCACAAAAAATAGGAATGTGGGCAGAGAAGCTAATATTTCCTTTGCTCATGCAATATTAATTAAAAGGCAGCTTTTCTGTGCAGCAGTGCTCCATTACCTCTGCTCTAAAAACAGGGAGAAGGCATCAGTGGGAAGAATATGCAAGCAGGGCGCTCTGAAGTGCTATTAGCGATCGATGACTGCGAAGGACACTCGCTCCAGCCAGGGCTAATGCCAAGTGACAAATTAGAGCACAAGTCCTGTTAGAACGGACCGGCAGAAATAGAAACTCATATTAACCAAGTCTCCTTGAGAAGCGAGCGCTGCTCCCCGGGGCAGCAGCACATCCAGGGAGAAAGCGAAGCGCAGATCCTTGGCAGACAGTCGCGGACCCACTAGTGGGGAGAGCGCTGGGGCATCCCACGGAGCCAGCGAAGCACAAAAAGCCCCGGCAAGGGACGCACGCAGCCAGCTCCCGAGTGCGAGATGCGGCTGTGCCGAGGGGTGCACGGGCGCTCCGATCAGACACACGCTGGATTGCTCCACCGCATCCAACAGGACCCACGCGGGAGCGTCTCCGGGCAAGAGGCAGGGCCACAGTCACGGCACGAGGTGCCCACCGCGATGCCCAAGCGCACCCACCTCGACGTCCTCATGCTGGGCCCTGCTCCAGGCTGCGGGGCTTGGTTTGGTTTTTCCACAGATGAGCGAAAGAAGCCACGTTCCCAGAGCCTCCACGGTCTCCCAGAGGCACCTCAACTCCTGCTCCATCCCACTCCTAGGCTCTCTCCAGTAGCTCCAGATCCCAGGAGCCCAGCACCGGATGCAGCACTCGCCAGGGCAGGATCCTCTCCTCGACCTGCTGGCAACGCTCCTCCTGACGCAGCGCAGGAGGCCTTCGTGGCCACCGGGACACACTGCTGGCCCATGGGCTGCGGGCAATCCCGAGGCTTTTGCAATGGGCCTCTCTCCCAGGCACCTGGAGAGGTACCCGAAGGATCCCTGCAGCGCAGCACGGATCGTTTCCCACACCCACAAGCGGCACAGGAGAGCCAGACGCAGACGCTGCTCCCCCCGCAGCACCCAGTGGGGCCGGTGGCTTTTATCACCTCTTAAGTCATCCTTGTTGGGGAAAACACACGAGGAGCAGAGCCTTTCCTTCCTCCCCGGACCCGGACCAGAGCCGCGCGCCGCGCTGACAGCAACACAGGCACTCGCAAGCCGGAGCATGTCCTGCCTTTGGCCATTTGGAAAGTCGCTGCGTGTTGTGCAGTCAAAGGGCTTCTTTGTGCTCCCAAAGAGGCCAACGCGCAGCCCTAGTGAGGAAAGCCTTTATGGCCACTCAATAACATTGCTAAGAGGCAGACCCCCGAATCCCGACAGCGGGATATACCTCGTCCTGCAGCAGCAGCACAGCAGAGATGCAGCCGTGAAGCTGCAGACCCTCTGCAAACTTCTCTCCCTTGAGCCCCTCAGGAAGCCCGTGCACATCCCAGTCCCCAAATGCCAAAACTCTGCTCGATTCAAACTGGGTCTCAATCTGGCAGTGCCCCCCTGGTGCAAGGGGACAGGGAGTTTGCAGGTCCTCATACACGTGAGCATTTTGCCCTGGCAAGCCCCACGTGGACTCTTCCGAAGGAAAACTGGCTGGGATTAGTCCTTCCTGATCCCTGGGATCCTGGGCACCTCAGCATTCATGCGCTCGCTATCAACAGAAATGCTGGAGGCAGCAGCCCGGGCCCTGCTGGGACATCACCTAACGCTTCTGAAGGATTTAAACAAGTTTTTTGAGACGAGTCCTTGTAGAACAACTTCACAGAGGGCCAAGAACAGGGAAGAGACGGAGATGGGTTTTAGAAAGCAGACCGAATCAAAGGAGCAGCCCCGGGCAGCGAAAGCATACGGAGAACAGCGAAAGCACCAACCCTCCAACATTCCCGACGTGCTCCGAGACGAGCAGGCTCGGCGAGGCCCAGCCAGACCCAGCTCTCGGATGCTCGTGAGCCGCCCCGGAGCCTCCTGTGACCCTCTTCCTTGCCGGGACAGCATGTATCAGTTACGTCTCCGAGGGAAGGAAAGCGCTCCGCTCCGCGAGCAGACAGAAACGCTGCCCTGGAAAAAGGCTAGGCTTAGTTTAAGTCTAGGAATACTGTACGACTCCGGCCTTTTAAGCTCAGGAAAAACATTTTTGCATTAAATTAAAAAAAAAAAAAAAAAAAGAGCTGGCGCGCGGAGTGAGGGCCGGAGCTGGAGCAGCAGTCAATGAAAAGCACATGCGCTGCGGGCCGGGCTGCCAACACAAATTGATGCTTCGAAACAAAGACCACTTGTGTTTGGTTTGAGGATCTTCCCCAGCTCCTCGCAGAGGGCCATGTGGATTAGAAGGAAATACAGGTAAGCGCCCGGCAGCAGCTCGGGGCTGCCAACGATATCCCCAGAAGGGAGAAACAACCTTAACCCACCGCAGCAGCTCGGATTTGTCCCGGTCCTGCTATTGCACAGCGAAGCGAGCGGAGCTGGCGAGGAAAAAAGGGACAATCTCCGGGTACGAGGGAACAGTGTGGTGGGAGCCGGACAGAAATTGCAGCGGCTCCTGTCACAACACAAGCCTGGGGATCCGAGCGATGACGGGACGCTGCTCCCTCACACAGCACCCAAGCATAAGCGATGCTGGAATCCGACAGCCCAGTCGGCAGGAGACGAACGGAGAGCCGAGACCTCACCAGCTCAACCAGCATCCCAGCAGCTTCCACGCTAAACCACCCAATTAAAGGTCTCTCCGCTTGCTTCCCTAAACAGCGGCTTTGGCATTAGGAAGTGAGCGCACCGCTCCTCAAGGGGCCGTGGCAGGGCGACCCACCTTGCGTGCGCTCCCTCCGACCACGTGCCTCGAAGGTGACACGGGAAACACATCAGGGAAGCCAGGAGCTCCCGAGGAGGTTCGGGAAGAGCCCTGCAATCCGCTGTGCTCAGGGAAAGGACCCTCTTCTTGCAGGCAGCCACGCAAAGGGCCGGAAAACTCGCATCCCGAGAGCTCTCCCAGAGCACAAAGCTCCCGCCTGGCAAAGGGCCGGCGCTCCCGCGCGTCCCCAGCGCTGCCGGCCTCCCGCAAGGCACCTCGGACCGGGCCGAGCCCGTCGCTCTGCGGCGGGACAATGGCACGTCCCCGGGTCCCGGGGGAGCCCGCGAACGCCGCGGCGCGGCGGCACTCACAAAGAGCGCGCTTGTACCTGGAAGCGCCCGCTGCTAAATGAGCGTTTGTGCCCCACTTACCAAATCTCGGAAGGAGTGGAAAACACCCACTGCTAACGCGAAATGTTTTGCATTCCAGAACCGGGGACTACGCTTGAAAACGTTCAGAGAGGAAAGAGTGTTTATTCACTGGAGAGAGGTGTAGGTCCGGCTATTTACTTAGGCCCACGTGTACTTGCTAGAAGGCAGCTTTGATCTTTGCAGCTCAAATAGCAGATGAATTGCAAGGAAGGGAAGAAAAATATTAGTGTAAAGTTCTCCTAGTAAATACCTGCGCTGAGGCCTTGGGATCTTGAGACCGTCTGAAGTGCCTCATCGCTCACACCCAAACCGGCCCCGGCCTTCTCGCCCACAGCCCGAAAAGCAGGCTCTTCTCTCTGGTCTCCCTTCCTGCCTTCTTCCCAACCTTCCTATCGGGCTCCGGGTGGGTCAGCGTGGCCCAGCCTTTAGTCAAGGGAAGAGACACGCTCCCCCGAGTAACACGTGGCCCTCGCCTGCCCGGCGCCTTGAGAGGGTTTTGTTGGACGGGGAGGATGCATTTTCTGACCGGCAAGAGGCGCAACTAAATACGGCTGCTCATTAAGGTCTAAACATCACCCGTCTGCCTTCAGCAGGCGGATGCTCCACATCAACGAAGACGCTGGAGTCCATCCTTAAACGGGGGCGAACACAACGTCTCCATATCCCGGTGCCGGTCTTCAGTGGCCCAGGAGATGGTGGCCCCATTCCAAAGAGGATCCCAAGGTTTGGGACACAAGAACGGGGCTGACCGGTGACCGTTTTTGCCCCCAAAACCGCCCAGAAACGCGCCAAGCAGCACAGCTCTTCAGCCACCGAGGGAACGCTCGCTCGGACGGATCATCCCAGCGGTTTTCCTGGCTGATGAGAACCCCACACTGCTGGGAAGCAGATGTCAGCTGCAGCTCGGGGAGCACAAGGCACTCAACTTGCAGCTCTGGGGGTGCTTATCGGGGCCTCAAAAATCAAGAGAAACTCCCGGTTTTCGTGCAGTAAGGGTGCATCCTGCACGCCGTATCCCTGCTCCGGCGCGCGGGGGACGCCCGGCTGCGCCGCCACGCACAGTTTGACACCGGCCGCGGAGGGCCCTTTCCGAAACAAAACCGGAGCCCGGGGTTTCCTTGCCTTTGAAGAAGAGCCGATTCAGCACATAGCTCCGGCACCAGCGCCGCGACCGCACGGCTCCGGCGGAGGGCGGCCCACGGCGCCGCCGTCCCCTCGCGGCGAGGGGCCGCGGCGGGCGCTCGCCCCGCCGCCTCATACGTGGCAGCGGGGAGCCCCCGGAGAGGGGCTGCGGCCTCGGGGGCGCTCGCGGCCCCCGAGTGGGAGCCCCCCGGGCGGCCCGGGCTCGCGCGGCTCCTTGGGACGGGGCCCAGCGCTCGGGTCGCGCCGCCCGCCCCTTCCGAGCACGCGAGGGGAGACCCCCCCGCCCCGCCGCCGCCGGCCCGGCGCCTCCGCCGCCTTTTATGTGCGCGGCGGCCTCCGCTGCGGGCGCCCGGCGCGGGCTGAGCACGGGGAGCTGCCGCCGCCGCCGAGCCCACTCACCCGGAGCCGCGGGCGGAAAGCGGCCGCCGCGCGGAGCCCCGTGCGACAACGGGGATGATGCGGGTAAGAGGGAGCCCCCCGGACGGGACTCACCGAGGAGCAGGAGCGCCCCGAGCGCCGCCATCCCCCGCGCCGCTCCGCTCCGCGCCGCTCAGCGCCCGCCGCCGCCACCGGCCA
>JAUBNY010000589.1:54596-77059 GCA_032275445.1 Crypturellus soui
GTTACCCTGTATGTGCGGGTCAGTTGGACTAGATGATCTTTAGAGGTCCCTTCCAATCTTAAGCATTCTATGATTCTGTGATCCTTTAATCAGGAAGTCTGAAAAGATTGAGGATGCAGGGGGTGCTTCCTGCCTGGATGAGAAGGTGAAAGTGTTTGGAGCCCCCAGGTGCAGGTGGAGCTCGGTGGCCTCTTGGAGAGCGAGCGTGTGCAGCCCTGCAGCTCCTGCGTTGGCCTTCCCGAGAGCACAGGGACATGCAGAAAAGATGAATGTGATGACTTGGATCTTGCAATGACTATGCCTCTGCTGAGATTTTTTTAATAAATCATCCCCAAAATCTGTTCAAACCAACTAAAAATCACCCACAGCTTTTTTTTCTCAAGGGCTCTGCAAGGTGTTCTCCTCGTCCTTCCCCCTCCCTGGACAGCATGCTGTCTTTCCAGCACTTACTGAAACAGAAGGGAAAGGCTCTAGCTCTAGGCTTTGTTCTTCCCACATGGGAACATTTTTACAATTCTTAATATTATAAATCAACTCTCGATTATACATTATTTATTTTATCCATTATTTTACTTATTACATAATGGATATATTTGAGTATTTACAATATCAATGTTTTTTTTTTTTTTTACAGTCCTTATTGCAATATAAGGCTGAAAATATAGGAGAAAAACTTACGATTAATATTCCAGGTTGGCAGGCACACAGTAAATCTTATAGATTTTAACAGAAAACTCATTAGGTATCATGTGTTCTCTGACAGAGAATAGATTGCTTGATATTATTTTCCATTAAAATAAAAGTAATATTATTGAATCGTAGCAAATTCAGAAATTTTACTGCCCTTCTGTAGGGCAGTTCTGAAGAAGGTAAATGTGCCATAGTGAAAACAATTTTAATACAGTATTTTTCAAACACGTTCAAATGCTGGAAGCAGTGATGTCAGCTTAAATCCAGAAGTGACAGAAAGGGCTGATATTTTGGTTTTCTACTGGGAATCATTGGCCTTTATCATTATTGCAATTTTGAATGGAAAGAAACAATCAAAGATACTTTTTCGGTAGAAGCCATTTAAAAATGCATTGTCCTGCTATAGCACATTGTAAATTTCTAACATTCCATTATACCTTAAAAAATAAAATAGTTGTAGTGTTTGGTATGCTTAAGAAATACTGCAGAGAATGCAGTATCTATAGTGATTCATTAATATCAAGTTTTCTTGAAAGACACAACTTTATTCATAGATATTTTTTCCGATACACAATTCTGGGTTTGGTCGTAGAGTGGTGAAGTAGTATCTGGCAGTACACATAATACGTGAGTTTTGAACATATGTGCCCCCAGTCCAGCTCACTCCATTCTGGTTAGAGGTATAAAGTCTCTGCTTTTGTGCTTTTGTGCTTCAGAGTAGAGATAAGATCACTTTCAATGTATTGCCTGTTGTGGCCTCCTGTTCAAGTCTCTCATCTAGCAGCATTTCAGCAGGGGGCAAGTTGTAACTAGTGCTGCTTTGTCCTCTGGACACTTATTATTGGTATATGTTTGCTGTTATTTAAGTTTCTGCTAAATTACTTCTCATTCGGTTATTTTTTACTGGACTAATCTGGATTAATTTCAGTTTTCATGTCTTTCCTCTTATATACTATTTGAATGCAACTTTGAATGGCTTACACAAATAGAGTTTTTCTTTGTTCTTAAAGTAGCAAGGCCAAGTTTTACTTCACCAATTCTGGCTTCACAAGATTTCAATCAATGTCTTTATCATTATAAAGCTGACTGATTTCCTGGCATCATCTGTGCTTTGCATTAATGAATATGGCTTGTACATTTGGATGATCAAATAATGCAAGAATAGTGTCATTTTTACATTAGTGTGTGGAATTTTTGGTAAAAGGTTTTTAGTTACGTGAATGAAGAATGTAATGTAAAATATGAATGTAAAATAATGTAAAATTTCTAGTAAAAACTATGCAGTAATGCAGGAAAATGAAATCAATTAAGTATGGCTCCAAATTAATAATATTTAAATCTTATTTTGCGGAAAGATAGTGATGTTGAACATTGCTGTTGGTCTAAAGGCAGGATGGTTAATAGGATTAGTTGTATGGAATGAGAGTTACCACTACAGAGCCGTTGGTGTGCTCATACATGGGAACAAAAGGGTCCCCAGTCTGAAATAGTAAGATAAATGCAGTAAAATACTCAATGTGTTGCATAATTATAAAATATTAATAGAGCAGTTATCAATACAAGAATTTGAACAAGGGAAGTGAAAGACTAATGGAAAATAAGGTAGCTGCAAGAGAGTGGTGAAGGAAGAGAGGTATTTCACTGATTCTAAAGAATCAGTGCTTGGAAGGGAAAATTATGTACCATGGCAAATTGTACCAGGGGCACGAAATGGAGGAACACTGTCGCTATAAAGGGTATTGGGACAGCAGTTGGCATAGCATGTAGAAAGATGTGTATAGCTTTGAAGATTGAAGCATGAAGTAGGGTAATATTTGGAGAAATGGGAGAAATCCCAGCTTGTAGGTTAAGAATGGGAGTTTTTCGTCTCTGAAGTAATGGAAATGAGAAAAAAAATACAGTACTAGATAATCATGAGGTGACCATGCTATTCCCATGGATCAGGAAACCATCAGAAAGTGGTTTCATGAGAAGTAAATCCTAAACTGTTAGGTGAGAGCCTTCTGAGACCCCTGCAGCTCCTCTTCATCTGAGTCTGAGTACCTGTTCTCAGGAAAGGCAGAAGCAGAGTTAAAATGTCATGGAAAAGGACTGCAAAATTGATATAGAAAACGGAAAGACTTTCCTAAATGGAGAGTACTTGACAGTATGAATTTCACAACGCAGCATGTAGCATTGCTGTGCAGATCGATGCAGCCAGAATGCTCCTTTCCCAGGGCTGAGCTGCTTTTGCTGCCCAGACGAGCTCAGGCACCTCTGCTGGTGCACTGCACTCTACAGGGCTTGGCTTAGTTAGCCTTGGAAGAGGAAGGCTGGGGTGGGGAAGACTGCTGCTCTCCGTGAATTCAGGACAGCACGAACCCCAGGGAGGAGAAAAGCTGCTTACCAGGGAGGCTTCCAAGAGAAGAGGTAACGGATGGAAATTGACCGTGAATAAGTTTAGGCTGAAAACCAGAAGGTGCCTCTTAACTAGAAGAGGAGCGAGGTTTGGAAACAGGCTGCTGCTTGAAGGCTGCAGTTCAAAAGTATTTTTCTTCATACAGAAATGTTAAGGTACAGTTTTATAAATCCTCTGTTCTTACTCATTTATAGTTTGATGTTAACGACTTGGGTTGAGTGCCCAAGTTTCTGCTGGGTACTTGTCCTAGCCTTATAAAGCAGTTACAGTATTCTGGTTACTTAACTGATCAGTTGATCTGTTGAGAAAATGACTGTCAGGAACCTGTGAAAGATATCAAAAGTGCATTCATTTAGCATCTTTTTTTTTCTTTTCATCTATTAAGAACCCACTGAGCAAGACACAGGTGCTGTTGCACAGAAATACCCCACATAGATTAACAGAGTTACCAGCCTATTACTTGCATGGCTCGAGTCACTTGCTATCCCTCAGATAGATCATTTCAGGCTAGGACTGATCATCTGGACAAGTAGCAGGAGGAAACATTTTGTGTATAGTCTCTGCATAGAACCAAATGTCAAATTACAAAAAAAAATATTTACTAAGGAACGTTTTAAAATCATACAGTCTCTGTAAAGAGAGCTCTTGAACAACTGGAAAAGACACCTATGCCATAGCTGGGTTATAGGTTTTTAATTGATTGGTTTTGTTATTTTTTTTTTATTTGTTTTAATGCTTCAAAAGAAAATAATTTATCAATACCCTTATTCCAATGAAAGATACATCTTGGCCTTATTGCCCAAGGTTGCCCATTGCAATTAAAATTATGCAAAGAGATATAAAGCAGTTGGGCCTAATGGGCAATTTATGTGGAGGCTGCTCCTGTGGTTCCATAACTACCTCATGGAAGACAGGTTTATTTAATGCAACTGCCTGCACTGCTTGTGCTTCCACTAAATTGCAGGGTGTTGCATTATAATCTACGAGCTCTGGGGTTGGTAGTATTTGACAGAACATCACAGTGAAAGTGTGGTCATCTTCCCAAAATTTCAAAATACTGCCTGCCATTTAATTTTTGGGATATATCCAGTTCCCAGTAGATGACTTGTATCTTCTGCCCAGAATGCAAAATAAAAACTCTGTGACAGATTTTTTTTTTCCTTTTTTTTTGCTTTGAAGACTGTAGTGCACCTTAGCATAAATTCTTAGCTGAGTGATTACTTGAGCTTTTTGACTGTTTTATTTCATCAGTAAGCACCAGCATCCACAAAAGAAAGGCATATACCATTTAGGACTTGCACATTTAGCTAAACTTTGGAACTTTCATATTGCTTTGGTTGGAAAGGTGTTGACAGAGCTAGATGCAGCCCAGAGGTGCCAGGAGCATGCTCACAGGACTTGCTCAGTCTGGTTCTCTGCATCCCTCCTCAGCTCTGTCGCCAGTCCGTCCGTCTGTCCATCCATCCCTGACAGACGCAGAGCCCTCTCAGCCCACATGTGTCCTGTGGTGCCTGCTGGAACTGCGGGCACTTGTTCTGAAGTTCTGTTGGTGGCGTTGGAGCTAGCTGGAGTGGCCAAGTTTGTATAAGCAGCTCTCATGTTTATGGGAGGCAGCCATGGAGCACATAATTCAATTATACTTAACCCACTCTGGACAATAACATTTGTTTCAGCCCTGTCGGCATTTAACAAATGTAAGTCTATATTTAGCTGCATATTAACCTCTTAATAACTGAGTGCTGCCATGGTTGGATTCCAGTTCCCTGCAGAACACCAGAAAGTGCTAGAAGTGCTTTTTTCGCCTGCTTTTTGGCAGTGAAATGGCACTTCACAAGTATTCTTAGTCCAGTTGTTCATTATTTGTTCTGTTTCAGATGTGCATGTGAGAGATACCTATTGGCTGCAGTATTTGTTTATCAATATACAGAGCCCATCTTCATAAAGATTTCTTTCACTGTAATGAGGCTTTATTTTTATAACAAAAATGCATGTCTGGTATTTGGTAACTCATGCAACTGTTTACTTTAACCTCCTTCCCCACCCAATTCACCTCCCAGAAAGTTACATTAAATAACTCCATTTTGAAACAGACTTACGCAGTCCGTAAACTTTTACTCAGTAGGTTGTTGCTCAAAGCAGCAGTATTCTTTGTGAAGAGAAGGAAAAATCGATTGCTACAGGCATTCAGTAGGTAAATTGAGCTTTTCCTTCTGGGAAGACATTAATTCTTTAATCAAGTCTGCTTATAGAACTATTTCCCCAGTAAAGAAATTTGCAGAGAGAGCTGAAACTTTTAACTTTTTGAGATGTGTGCATGTTTTGCATGCTTTTTCTTTTTCTCCATGTCTTTTTTAATACGGAATAAATCAATAATGTCTCTGTTATATTGAAATTGTCTAGTGCAGTTTAGTGAAGTCATGGTCGATACTAAAGTACCTTAATTTCACCTTAGACAGGTGATCCTTTGGTTTTTGGCATGCCTATGGGACATAACTTGCATTTCTACTGTGTATGTGAAAGCATGCCCTACTCATAGGCAACAGAAGAAACATTTCTTCTTTTTTTTATCCAGTAGTACAGTATTATGCAATGGAATATAGTACTGCTAGATGTTTGGTAGGTTGAAAGAGATAAAATATCTCTTGGTTTTGTTTGCTTGTTTTGGAGTATTTCTTTTTCTAAGGGATTGGCAGGGCAGGTGATAAGACACATAAGAATTTCCCATGTGATATTCTGAGATTCTGCGGATGTGATATGCAAGATATATTCGACAAGCTTTCAGTGAGACAGTTAAGCCTAAATATAGGTGTGTTGAACACCAGCTTGAAAATGAAAAAAAAAATGAACAGCTTGAAAACAAAAGTTATCACAACATTACAGCTTGAGCAGATCTGCATTCTTGAATATTTTGCATTCAGAAAAACTGAGCCTGCTTATTATTTCCCACTAGTGTAATGCAAGACTAATTACACTTGTAGGGGTATGAATCAGAGGAGATTTGGGGCCTGTGTATCCAGTCAACAACATGCAACATGTACTTATACGAGATGAGTCAAGAAAGTTGTCTGAGTGAATATGACAATATGTGAAGGCGAGAAGTGCTACGTGCACATGAAGGTGTAGACAATAATGCAAAGATTACAAACAGAATATTTACGCAATTGAAATTTGCAGGCAAAAAATAAGATAATCTGTTAAAGTGCTTACACCACACACCAATATTAGGACATTGGTGAATTATTTTTAATACCTCTTGACATAGTTTCTGGCCCTTCAGAAATCTCTTTGTATTATATGAAGGATATGTTCATCCTCATTTCTAAAACAAGTGTCTAAAATTTCATGGCGTGGGGCAACATTAAACAATAAATTTCCTTATAGTCATTTCTGACATGAATATGGCACATAACAAGTTGTCTGCAAGAAATGTAAAGCTAGTCTCGTAACTGGCAGTGTTCAAGAGTCACTTCTTTAGGATGAATATTAATAGTTTTCCAGTATATCTCTCCTTAATCTCTGAGCTGTACTTTAGTGTTTGTTTTTCTTCCAAAGATATTTTTCTCATTATTATTATAATTTTGATTGATTGCAATATGCATTGTGTATATTTTCCCTGCAGATTTCGTTTCTGGCCTCAGCTTACATAAGCCAACATCTCTCAGAGGAAAGCTGCTCAGCCCTTGCATCTATTACCCATTACCTTTACCTCTGCCAATTCAGCTGGATGCTTATCCAGGTTAGTCTTTTAGTCTTGTTTTTTTTTTTTTCACTTCCTCCAAATCTGTTTAGAGGTGACTGGTGACTGGGTTTCTAGTATTTCTTAGTATATGTATGTTTGAAATCTCATGCTACTAGATGAAAAAAATATTACATGTTCTTTATTAAGCCACTCTCTCCAGAGCAATCAGCAAATGTTCAAACTCTATAAAGACTCTTTCAACTACTATCCATTACAAGTGTATGTAAGAATTTCCACATCTCACTTTGAAAGGTATCATATAAAAAGTACTTTCTCAAAACATTGAAGAACTGCTTTTATTAGAGTTAATAGCTTTTCTAAGCTTTTCTCAGTTTCTCACAGTCTTTTAAAGGTGAAATGACAGTATAAAGTAATACCAGCATTGTTGGAGTATGTAGCATTTTAGTCTATAGACTGGCATAATATGACAAGCATTCCTTCGAAATGAAGCAAAGAAAAAATATAAGGCCAAAAAATTACATTAAAATGCAAATTAAAATGCGATTGGCATTAAAATGCAATTTTTTGCATTCATAAGTATTTCCAGGATTCACATGCATTGCACAATAGAACATGATACTGAAAAAAAAGGGAAAAAATAGTAGAAGACCATGAACAATCAAGTATGACATGGAAATTGTCAACTATAAGCTAGTCAAAACAACAAGCTATGAGCTAATTTAGAAAATACATTATCATTTCCTCTTCTGGGAATCTGTATTTATCCCTGTCTAATGCATAACTTTCAGCATGTATTTGGGTAATCGGATTTGTCCATAGCATGTTTAGAGCCCTTGCGTTATATAGACAGCTACAGACTTCTATTTCATTGCTGTACAAACCCTCTAGTGTGCAGATTGTCACACCAAATCCAGAATGGCAAATTAGGCTGTATCTAAACACAACTTTCAGTCCTTGTGACATTTGCATGGTCTTTGACATTTTCCTGAGGTTGTTTCAGGCAATTAACTTAAGCAGAGCAAAATCCCAAGAGTTGAGAACTTTAACAGCCTAACAGGGTACTTTAGATCCCATTCGATATGATGTATGCATTGTGATATATAGTGCATATATATAGTGCATATATATGTAGTGTATATATCACTTACACTGCTGTTGTATCTGTTCCCAAAAAGGGAGCATGCCCTTTATTTATTTTCTTCTCCTTATTGAACACAGATTTAAACTGCTCTGGCTCTACTGAGGCCTAATACTGTTTTCATTATGGTGATTTTTCCTCAGTTTATGCAGTTAGCAAGAGTATATGTTCTCTCATTAATTTTTGTTTTGTCAGTGCTGAACTTCATCTGCTGTATTTCCCTTTCATACAACTTTGCTTGTGACTTTCTCTTAGACTGGCTAATCTAAATCATTTTGTTAATTTTTGTCAGTTTGTCAAAGACTGTAAATTTGAGTCTTACTTTATTCCAAAACACGATTTCAAACCACCAGTATATTGAAATACCACATATCTTACATTGGATTCATGTTATATCTTTGCTCCAGATGAGAATTAATCACTAATTTCTATTTTGATGTTTTCTTCATAGCCAAGTTACAATTTGTCTTTCATAAAATGATTATGTGTTTGTATAGTAGTCTACCTGTGGAGGGGGGGAAATTAGACTTTTGGAGAAGTATGAAGAGATTACTTCTGATTGCATCTTGTTTAGTCTTTTTTTAATATTCCCTGAATTAAAAAATTCGGAATCAACTTGATCCTTGAGTTAGTCATGAAGGCTCTTCAGGTAGTTCAGAGAGTGACAAAGGTGTTCAAGGGGAATCTTTGATACCTGCTGAGTGAAGCACTGTCCAAAACAGCCAGGAAAAAAGTCAGAATGAAGGTGAATGTCTGCTTGTCTGGGGACTGCTCTTGAGCTGTGGAAAACTTCTGAAGATAGAAGGAGCCCAGAAAAGAAGACAAAAATCTGAAATCTAGATGAAAACAGCCTTCAGCTGTAGTCTCTAGTCCCCTTGAACAAGAATAGGGTCTTGAATTTGTATCTCACAGTACAGAGCTAAATGGATAGATCTTCTAGCCAATGTTTATTTTGAGAAATCTCTTTATTTCTGCTGTTGTAATTGTCTTAATTTATAATTATACACTCATTGTAATGGAAACTTAATTTTTTCTATCCTAAGTATGTGCCCTAACCACTGGCTCTTGAGTTATTTTCTATACTATTGTTCATGTTTGATAAATCAGTAAAAGAAATGGACAGTTTTTTAGAGACTGAGGCCCTCAGCTAACAGAAGACTGGTTTGATTGATTGTTGCGTTCTGAAAGAAAAATGTGTCAGAGTTTATCTTTGTCTCATTAAAATGTTACTTGAATTAATAATTGTTTCTTATTCCGCAATGGAACAATCAGAACTTGTTCGTTCGTTCTTCCACCTGGACAGCTGAGAAATGGACTGTACATTTTTTTCTTCTGTGGAACTGGTTGTTGCAGCATGGCAACAGGAAAGGATTTGCTAAAATTAGCACTATTATTTGTATTTCATTGATTTAATTTTGGATCATCAAAAGGGAGCTGAAGACAAGAGCTTATGTAATTATCAAGACAAAAATGTCACTGCAAAGGAAATGGTGTGCTAACTAAACGCCCTTAAATCTTTGAAGGAACACTGATATTACGTGTTCTTCAATGGTAAATTAGGTGATATAGGAAAATGCGACTACACGAACATAAGGCAAGGACGTATGGTACCAATTCTCGGAAAACAGTCTCAGTTGTGTGAGTGAGAATAATGGTGACTAAATAGTCAGAATTAGTAGAACTGACAATCCTTGACTGTAATTGCATGAATCAATTCAAGGATTTGCTGCCTAGAAATATTCACATTGAAGCACAGCCCAGGCAGAATTACCAGGCTACATAATTTGAAGATTTCTCCATCCCTGTAATTTCCCTTGAGCTCAGGAATTTTTTTTAGCATGAAGTGACAATCAGTAAATCTTAAATTTAAGTTTTCAATACAATAAAGTATAAAGTAAGAGAAAAAGACTTTATCAGTCAGTAAGTGAGAAAATATTTTACAAAATAGTACCTTTTTTCAAATTGTTTAATAATTTCTTCCTGGAAAGGAAGAAATTCAACATGGAATTCATGATTTTTTCCTATGTTCCTTTGAATTACACAGGCAAGTTGCATCTTAGGATTTTCCAATGTTCCTTCAAATAAAATTAAACTTTACTTGTTCCCACATCAGCAAATGACAATGACAAATGCCATAAGAATTATTACATTAGTATAATGTTAGATATATATACTTACATGGTACTAATACAAAAGTATGCATACTTGGTAATACATTAGTATAGTGGACTAGACACATATAAATGTGTTTCTGTAGAGAAGTATTTGAAATGTTTGGTAAACTAGTAATTTTTATGAAAAACAAGTTGGATGTAATGTAGTTTATGATTCATGATAGAAAGTATTGCATATTCATCATATATGAATCACAGAACAAAAACTGTAATGACACTTGCCTGATGCAGGCAATCCAAAAACCGCTAATTAAGCATTTGATTGTAAAAAATCAGTTTGCCTGAATAAACCAAAAACAAACTGTTGTCCATGGAAACTCAGAAAAATTCACAAACACAGTCATTTTACAGTCTTGGCAGTGAGTATGGGTCAATAAACAATAAACAGCTACAAGTTAAGCATATAAATCAGACTTATGTGAAATTGCTGTGTAGTCAATGGAGAGATCTGAATATTACTGGGTAAGGTTCACTGGATGCCTGAAGATGCCAGTCTCTTTCCATCAGCTGTCGAGGGAGCCTAGCACATGCTAGAATTAGATGTCCTTCAGACTGAAAAAGATGAAATTGCTCATGTATTCTTCCCCTATAAAAGGTTAAAAATTATTATGTAACATGCAGACATGTAGTTACCATAATAGGCTTGAAGTGAAGAAATATCGTGCAAACTATATGCTAATTATGGATAGTTAAACATTTATTAGAAAGTAATAATGTGTGAAAATATGCATAACAGTATTAAGCATTAGAAAGTCTTCCACTATTAACTTCTTAAGAAAATGCAAAGATTGAGTAAAACTCTGCAAGTATTTTTTCCATTAGATATGTTTTCTAAGTTTTTTCAAGAGATTTCTATCCCACTTGTTCATTTTTAATCATATATGGTTTTTAAGTTCTCATCACTTCTACTGTTTGATAATGAGATGAACATAATTATATGTCCTTTTGTGTGAAGGTATGGAAATTCAAGAGGAAAACAGGATAGTGTGTTTCTCCCTCTCTGATAGTCTACTTCCAAGGCTAATAATTATATAAATAAGTATTCTTATTTATAATCTCTTTTGGTTGCTTATAAGAATAAAATTAAAACAGCATTTATGTTGCAAAATTATTATAATATGCATATTCTGAGACAGAATGCTGTGTTATGACTTTTGGAGTGATTTGTTTTTTGGAACTGTTAATCATTGACTAAGTCTACTGTTTAATATTCTGCTTTATTCCTTAGGCTGTTAATTTCTGGTATGTCCTGGTGATGAATGATGAACACACAGAGCGACGCTATCTGCTTTACTTCCTTTTGAGTTGGGGGCTTCCAGCTTTTGTTGTGATCCTGCTTCTAATTATCCTGAGAGGAATCTATCATCAGAGCACAGCACAGATTTATGGCCTTGTCTACAGTGATCTGTAAGTTTTCTTTCCAAAAAGCATGAGCTAGTTGTTATACTTTCTGTGCTTTCATTTGCTTGGCTATAGACAACCTTCGTGTTTACCTCCGGATGCCATAAGAGGCAGAGATATTCCTGGGTTAGTTGAAATGAAGTATGTTCTCAATAGTCAAAGTTGTACTTCTAATGCGTTTGGAGTATATCCCCTGCAGC
This sequence comes from Crypturellus soui, assembly GCA_032275445.1. NCBI lineage: Eukaryota > Metazoa > Chordata > Aves > Tinamiformes > Tinamidae > Crypturellus > Crypturellus soui. The sequence continues at coordinate 66,298 of JAUBNY010000589.1, forward strand.
TTCTCTTCAGTTCCTTCTTGGTCTGAGCAGTGAGGTAGGCAGCTCCAGAGTGTCTGTCTTGCGAGTAAATTCTGTGTTCATTTTCAAGGCTATGAATGGCTACAGCTGCAGAAAGGGGCAGAGGATTATTTTTTTCTTCTCCATTTATATGCTAAACCCTCCCTTCTTAAATTATTAAAAATATTCTCTACTAAACAGTGGTCTTACAATAATATGTCAAATTCAAATCAAAGAATTGAAAACAGACTATTCTAAGCCTCATTCTCAGTTTGAGCAAGGTTGTAATACAAATAATTAATACTGTTCTCTCAGAGCTATATTTAATCTCAGTAAAACTGCCCTCATTAAAATAGTGCATCTTCATAGAGCTTGAGACATTTAAGCAAAATGATACATAAATAAATGTTTTGGTTGTCTGTTCTATCACCTTTCCCCTGGCTCCGTTTCCAGTGAAGTTAATCTATGATCATAGCTATTCTAGGATAGGAGGATATTATGCTTACTCATTCTGTGTCATAATTACATGCTGCTTGCGCAGCAAAGAGTAAACACACAGCTTCTTTTTAAAGTGATGTGAAGATGTATTACTTATTTTATGAAAACTTCATCAATAGACCTAAAACAGAAGAATATCCACATTCTATAAAAAAAAGGTTTGGTGTGCTTCATTCCAAAACAATCCATCAAAATTCAAAATACTTTTGCCATACAAAGGGAATTTACATAAATAATGGAATTCACTTCCTTTGTGTGTGTGCATGTGTGTGTATATGCATATGTATGGCAATTATAAATTATTATGATGTGCACATATTTAGGCATATATATTTGTGTGCACTTAGTATGTATATAAGGTACAGTGCATGATAAGCAGGGATGTTTTAATGGTAAAACAGGTATAACAGGTGTTCTAATGGTTAGGGAACTAGGCTGGGTCATGGGAGCTGTCTAGTCATGTTGGTCATGGCTTACTGTCTTAGTTCTGAAGTCCCCACAAGAGTGGGGCATTTTGAATATTCAAGCTCGATCAGAGGGTGCCTCTGTATTGTGTCATACAACTAGGTATTCTTTCAGGTAATAGGGCACACAAGGAATGTTGCACTTCCCTTTAGGGTAAAATCTGCATCATGCATCATGCACGCAGGTATTGTTTGTAGCCTTAGCTAGACTTCTCACTGAAATTAGGCAGTAATATAGATGGTATCGCTATGCACTATGCACATTTCCACTGCGCAGTGGAAAAACTGTTTCACTGGGGCTTTCTTTAGATATACATGTATCACTCTCTCAAAAACATGGATAAATCCCTAAGGCCTGATAAAATTAAACAGAGGAAAATTACTTATTCCAGCTCATTTGCCCAAATTAAATATAAAACTCTTATCATCTTAGCATCTTATCAAAGCTGGGCAACCACTTTCTTTGCTAGAAATCATCCCAAACTTAGTGACTGTGCAGCTCATTCTAGTTCAGTCATTGTGAACTCTGGAAGGAGGGAGGTACAAAAATTTATATAAATAGTTTCTGTGCTCAATGCTAGTTTGAAAAGTATTTTAAAAGTTGTTCTTAAGTATACCAAAGATGACTTTCAAAGCCAGGAAGGTAGGAAAGCGGATAAATTGAAGTACATCGCTTAGATTGTTTGCTCTGAAGTAGAATGTAGTAGTGGGAAAAATAACAAGGAGCTTCCCAAAACCAAGGTAATTGCATAATACCTTCAGAGTCAGCCTCAGGAATACACTTTGAGAACAATGGCTTGCTACTAAAGAGCTTGTTTGATGTGAAGCTGAGAGACTGGTTAAAGTAATAAAAGCAATAAAAACCTGTATCGTAGCCTCTGCTAAGTGATTACTTCTGCAGAAAACTCATTTTTCCCTTACTCTGGTGACTAACCTACTATTTTTTTCCTAACCCAAATGTCATGGGCTACAGTAATAGCCAACAAAGTGATTGAGCTCAAAGAGCTTCATTTTATGCTTGTAATGAACAAAGAAAGATTTAAGCTCTGTTGGATTTTATGCTCCCTAGGAAGGGTGAAAGAGTTGTATTTTACACACAAATGTACATATGTTTTGTATGATATCTCACAACTTGCACAACATGTTGCAGTATAAAACTAATAGACTTTGCTATGACGACATCAGTAGTATACAGATGGGTAATTTTTCATAATTATCTTGATTGATATGTAATATGAACAGGGCACTCTGTGATTTCACTGAATCTCTTACATGATGCCACCGAATAGTATCTTGTTTTTGGACAGGAGTTCAATGTGTTGAAGAACTAACTGCAGAGAGAGGGTGCCTTTATTTCTCCCTTCACTGATTTCCCATTACTCAACTGTTTTCCATTTCACCAGGATTTAAAAATTCTGACCCTAAACCAGCGTCTACAGTGCAAAGCACTGTGACCTCCTTCACATATTTCTGGCATGTGGAGCTCACTGTCCTCACCTAAACTCTTCCCACTGCTGTGCTGAGAGTCATGGAGCTGTCCGGGTGGTGCTTTTCCTGTGCTCCCCGTGAGGAGTAATTAGTATTACTTGCTGCTGCTCACCTAGTGCTTTGAAGAACAGACCCACCATGGCGTTTGCAGGAATGTAGTTGCCAGAGACCTATTGCCGTTGACCAGTGCCCAGCCACAGACACTGCAGAGCAGGGCACAAATTAGTATCATGGATTCAATTATTATGTGTTTGTATAGTTGACTTTTAGTTCTGGAATAATTTGATACTGAGTTTCTCAGTACTGATTCGGATTGTGTGTGTGGCCTGTCTATGAGGACATGGGCCTCTCTATGAGGACTGTGTTCCAAGTACAGCTTCAGCTCTCTTCCTTTGGATCAACAGGATGCTCGCATGCCTACATGGGTAGCAATTTAAATAAATGTGATGTCTTCTGTATTTGTATGTAGAATGAGAGAGCTGCAACAAAATTTATTCAGAAATAGTGGGAAAATTTTAAGAGCTGGTAGGAAAATGTGAAGAGGATGTGCTTGCTGAAAGGCTGGTTGAATAGGATTGGAAGAGTTGCTAATGAAAGAGATATTGGCATAAATCAAATGAATGGTGGGAAAAAAAGAAAAAACTTTAGAGTGAGATGGTCACTTCCTTAGAATGAGTTTGAAAGGTAGATTCCTTTGGATACTTGTAAAGAAAGAGAGGAAGGTTCTCTGATTTTCTGAGATAATGTTTACTAATGTTTAATTACTATATTTAATTACTATTACTATTATTATTACTAATTACTATGTTTACTCTAATCTCTCTTTGAAGTATATTACTTCTCAGGTTTTCTTTTAAAAAGAATTATTTCTGTCTATAGAAACAATTGGCTCAACATGAAGTACAGACATTTGCAGTGTGCAGTTTTTTATTTTTCCAATGCAAGTAAAAGAAGTGTTTTGGTTACACATTTTCCATCTGTCCTGTTTTTTGCTTTTCAAATGTTCCATCAAGCTTTTACCATTATTGCAAAGACATTTTAATTAAATCTGTAACATATAATTTCAAGTGTACTCTCTATCTTGATCTCTAGGTCTTATAATCTAGAACGCTTAAGCTTGCTTAAGAATTGCCCTTATGGCTGAGGCATTAATGTTCTTTAGTGATAAGAGGCAGATTGAAAGAAAAGGATGAACTCTTTTCAGCAGCCTACTAGAAAAAAAGATGAGGTAAGCTGTGAACTAGATAATGTCACTTTTAAAAAGTGAATTTAATTTCAGCAACATGTTTAAACTAAGCAATACCTTTCTATTACATCTCTTAAAATACAAAGACAGTTCACCTAGTGTAGTGGAAAATATTTTGAGGCAGTATGCAACTACAGATATGGGCAAAGAGAGCCAGAAAATGCAATGGGGAGATGAAGAAATGAAGAAAAAGAACTGCATAATATCTTGCTCGCAATCTTATCAGTGGTTACTCTCAGGAAAGAAAAAGTCAGACAAAATACTTACCATGTGTTTTTAGAAGGCTTATAGCACAGAGCTGTAAATGGTTCATTTGCATACCACTACAGATGTGGGCATAAAACCTCAAACTACTGAATGATTTAGGACTAGCAACAATTTAACAATTTTTATGTAATAGGTTTGAAAATATTTATTAAGTAAGAAATCATACTGAAATAGACTTTCATGTTATCTTCTAACTCTTGTATTTACAAAATGAAGAGGCAAGCAAAAGAACTTTTAAAAACTATAGAAGGGCTTCCTTGCTAATAAAGTGGCTTTTTAATTTATGTAAGTCTGAACAATTAATCATTCACACTTTCATACAAGTAAAAATTTCAAAACCCTTTGAAGTCTTTTGAAGCCCCACCCATTTGGTAGGGTTTTGCCCTAACACATCTGTTTATGAGATTAGAGGCCAGAATAATTTAATTGTCAGTATCATTTTTTATTAATGAACTTGAGTTTAAGAGTTTAATTATACAACATTAACTTGATTTTTATCTGAGAGGCTGCCCCATCTGGCCAGAGGGGTGATAGTCTCAGCCTAACCAGAATCACAGGTCAGTGGAACTGGGATTTATAACCCATTTGGGCATGTTTAAAAATCTTACAATAACATTAATATTTTTAATACCATTTTGTATCATTTATACCATTTATTTAATACCAGTTTTATAAACTTAAAAAGGAACTTTTCTATATATTTGCATTTGAACTTTAAGCTTTGACTCTGACTAGATTTTTTTACTTGAACTCTTCAAAGAAGACCAAAGACCGTTTTCCTTAGTGTATAAGTTAGAACAGGCACTCTCCATGTGATTAGATATGACAAAATAGAAATTTGAAAGTTAATAAATTGATCTCTCCCTGCCCACTGTGTCCTTACAAAAGATGATGATAGTTTTCAGTTATGATTTTGGTTATATCAGTAGCTTTTGAATTGAAGCCAACTCTGCATAGCTTTTTATTGTTCCTGAGTAGTTCCTTTTCAGGCATTTCTGAAACCAGGCTTCTTCTGTTGTTTCTAGGAGCTCTTTTCCTCCGCCAGTTCCTTCTTTAGATTGTTCACTTGTTCAGGGGAAGAGCAGTCTTCCATTTACATGAGGAAGTTTCATGCAATTTATTAATTTTTAACTTTAAAATCCTGTATAAATAGAGTTCAAAAAAAAAAGAAAAAAAGAAAATAGTCATTGCAGTACTTTAAAATTGCAGAAGTATGTTTGTATTTAGTTTCAGTGATATGGAAATGGTAACCTCTTAGAGCAGGAAAAGGCAATGCTAAGTGTTTTCACAAATGTATCTTTTTTGTATCTCATCATCTGCTGTGGTGATATGAATGACCAAAAATTAAGAAGGAAAGAAAAGAAACACAGACTGACAAAAAGAAAGGTAGAAAGAAAGAAAAAGAAGGAAGTTATCTAGCAAAATTCCTTAAAAAAAAACTGCATCTATTTTGCATGTAGTAGCCTAGCTCAAGGAAGAGATTTTTCTAGCTAAGTCATTGGATCTCTGACTATGCACCCACACAGAGGTGGCAGAAGACTGCAAGACTACAGAAAGCTGGAAATGGTGAGCTTTTTCCATGACTAAGAGTTACTCACATTGTTGTTTCTGTGAATCAAGCTCCAACCCATGGGCATGGCACAGGGCGCATATTAGTGTCTGGGAACCGTGGCCAACATTGTCATTACTTGGGAAAGAAGCTTTAAAATAGGTTTCACCCCTCAATTCACCATGTATCCTTCAGGAATGGCACGTTTTAATAGGTCAAGGGCACTTTGTTTATCCTCACATAAGATGCAGTCAAAGCTTAATTTCAGACAAAACTGCCACTGCAGCTGCTCCCTGAATGCTAACTCTCTTTGAGCAAGTCATGCCCTGTTGAAGGGTAACCCAAACTAGTGAGAAAATATAAGCCCAGAGACAACTAATGTTCTGAAATACTAGTCTTAATTATAGGTTTGTTTAGCACGGGTATGCTATGAGCTGCATAAAATCCAGAAAGCATGCACTTGCAAAGATGTTCTTGTGTGCTGCAGAACTGGTGCTCTCAGAAGGAGCAGCCTCGGCAGTATTTGGCATCATATGTGAGTTTAGTCAGGAAATAGAAGGCTTGAAAAAATCATAAACTTGCAAACGGTTATGCTGTGCTTGTGTATATGTATAACATGATGTTATACAAGGGGCATAAAAGTTGCAAGAGGGGAGAAATACTTTGAAGTCGTGCCAGGACTGGAAGTTTGAATGGTGAGACCCGCTGGAAATTTCTCTGGTAGAATTGCTTGTGTGTGTGTGGTGGGGATGAACTTAGGCCTCAACCTGAACAAATATGTAAGGCAGAGGGATTTGCAATAAAATATTACTGAAATACCTATCTGACTACTACTCTTCAAGAAGTGTTATTCCAAAGGCTACAGTCCTTTGCAACTTCTAGATATTTCCTGCATGCATGCAGAAGGAGAATTCAGTAAGCCCTAAGTATCTGTTAGAGATGCTTTCTCCCTAATTGCACACCTGGCAGGCTGGTGCACTGACATTAACCCAGTCAGCCAAAGTGCTGAAAGCTTCTTTGAGCCTCACCAAGTTGCGTCAATGTTTCATTTCTGGCAGATTTTCTGTGCCAGAATTGTATTCAGATTCCCAGCGTACTAGCTATTCCCTAAATGGGAGCCCTGCTTTCTTCATTCAAAGACTAGTACCATTCCCAGCAAAATTAATTTTTTTTTAGCTTGAGTGAGCTAATTTCTGCCCAAGTAATTGTATAAAGTCTCCTTCTGTTACGCTCACCTTCTCATGTTACCTTGAAAGTACTGGATTTAATCCTGATTCTTAAGAGTGTTTGAAATATAAGACATTTTACATGCAGCAACAACAAAGTCATTAACAAGGGCAAGAATTCAATGTTAATTGGGCTATCAGTAGTGCTAAGTGGCAAAGGTGGATGGTTGATATGATACGTAGATGCAGAATTCCCAGCCTCTAATCACTATCATCACTATCCCTCCTTATTTTTACTGCTTGGAAATGCTACTGCACATGGTCCTCCCTTTTGCCCTGCTTGTGTTTCCCGTTATCCCAGCTGCTTCTGTTACCACTTCCTTTCTCTTCAGCTTGCTATTAGAGCACTTAGCAATTAGAAGCTTTTTGGAACAACTGTTGCTGGAGCTGAGCGCAGGATGACACTTAAGCATCTGGACGTGAAGCCGTATGCAGCATGAACTGCTGAAGCAGTGGGGAGAAAAGGCTGTGCTTTTCACTGGCTCATTTCCCATCATTCACTGTTTTGCCCTTCTCAGCGGGGTCAATTAGCCCATGCTGAGCCCTGTGCTACTGTAGCAGAAATGTTTCTGATGCACTAGGGCTATGTGGGTTATCTCTGTGCTAGACTACAATATAGATGCCTCAAAAATATACTATTGGGCAAATTACCTTGCTTCGCTGCCTTAAAGCATCAGTTAAAAGATCACAAAATTTGGCCTTCTGTATTATGTGCATGTGTTTTATTTTCTGAACTCCACATTATTAGCAGTGAAACTGCATAGTGTACTACCCATTGCTAAGTATTATATAAAAATATCTCACTGCTAAATGTGATGGCTTTACCCTTTTTTTAATCCCTCATTACCAACATAGGTTTTCAGTGGAGGAAAATGCTTGGGAGGAGGTTTCTTTATATCTTTGCAAATATTTACTGTTAATGTTAAGCAAATGTTAGCCTATCAAAAAGAGACATAAATAACTGTGGTGCCTTTAAAGGATTAAAATAAAGTGAAAATCTGGAAGATTCTGGTGATGGAATTTTAATTCCCTAAAAAAAAAAATGTTATTCACTACTTGATTCTGATGAGTCATGTTAGGTAGTTTTAAAGGTTGTTGAAGGTGGAAGTTACATGATGTTGGACCTGATCATTCAAGCAGCTGCAGTTGTGGGGGTTTTTGTACCCAAGCAAAACCCCAAGAGATGTCTGAATTCTGTGTGGTGCCGTCAGCAGAGTAACACCCAGAATCGCAGCAGGATAGACTTGTATCCCAGCTGCTGTCAGATTCCTGAGTTTACCTGTTTCCCTTCCAGTTGCAGAAGAAACAAACAGAACACGCCCGCCTACTTTGTCATCTTTAATTAGCAGAATGCAACCTACAGATACTATTCAGGTGTTCTCCTCGTTTGTGCTTTCTGCAGCATTTTAGAAAAGCCGCTATCTGACATGCCCAGCTATATAAAGGAATGTTTAGTTGACATCATTATTGGCAGCTTCCTTGGAGGACTTTGCTGGCACTGATGTTTTTCAAGAAGCAAGTTCTTCTAACCTCTTATAATTTATCCTCCTGATAAAAGGGTTAGTTGTTTTGTGAACTTTTACCATGTTATTTTGCAATAGGTCAGTTTTGTGCTTGTACTTCAGTACGTGAACATTGAGTGCACCTAGCAGTGCACAAAGCTGTTCCCCAGGAAAGGAAACTCTCTGTGCTCCTCAGCAGCATCAGTAATTAAAAAAATGTATCTCTGCTGATGCACGTGTGGAAAGAAAAAAACAAAAGAACACAGCTTTAATAGATTGGTTTGTATTAGCAATATTAAATGTAACTGTCACCATGGCTTAAAAACACTCTGTCTACTATAGAGGTTGCAACCGAAAGGGCTGTAGTATAAGAAGGTTTACTTAAAAATCCTTTCTTTAAAGAATAGATAAAAAAAGCTCACGCATTAGGGAAAAAGTATCAGGAAAACATTTTCTTGAGTGTGAGAAACTGTAGCAAATATGAAATAGTAAAAAGTCAGAAAAATCACCACCATAATAGCTCCTGATTTCAAGCAGTTGATAACTACCAATATGCATGGGGAGGAAGCTTTAGATGTAAGTAGGAGCAGAGTAATTAATTGAAATTTGTCATATACCTCGTTATGCACTTTTAAAATAACACCAGTCTAACAAATGTCAAAAAGTACCAGCTTTTTTCCTTTAGGCTGAACGTCCAGCGCTACAAGTGTCTTTTTCCCACCCAGCTTTTTGGACTAACCTCAACCACCTGCTTGGGGACTCCAGAGTTTTCAGTGTCCTGGCTAGGAACCGTGTTAACTCAGTGTGTGCTAGCTCCTTGCTCTTAGCTTGTGACCGTTTTATTTGCGTGCTGAAAACATCACAGAGTCTCCTGTGATATTTGGTGCTTCCTTACTGTCTGTTTTAGCAAGAGAAAGAGAGAAAAAAACAAGCTAGATATAAAAATCTTCAGAAATATTTGTACAAGGTGGTGTAATGAGATCGCTGAAACACAGTGGGCCAAGTACTAAAAGCACCACAGATGACAATTTGGGTTCTCATTTTAGAATAGTGTTTCTTAGGGATTTTATTCTTCCCCTTTTCCTCCTCTGTTTAGCTACAGAGTAAAAGCAGCTACCATAGAAGATTAAAAATTGCTTTTGCCTCTATTATGTGATGGGCTTGGTGTATTGACAAGGCTGTTTTGCATGCACTGACTCAGATGGAGTCTTCTAAAGATCCGGTTCTTTCATATTTCAGAACAGCATATTGGCACGTCTTCATTTTTGTTCCCTGTGGACAAGGTTTCCCCACTGTTTTCTTGTGCTAGTAGTTACTCAGCAAGTAGCTTATGCTGCTGATGCTGCTTATAAAGTAATGATGTTTTGTATGTGAGGACAGGTGACTGGGTCAAATCACACTGTGTAATTTCTGGCGACAAATCCCATTGATTTAGAAACAGTTTTCCTGACCCAAAAAAAAAAAAATTGGAGACAATCTGGCCCAATGTAAAAATAGAAGAGCAAGTCTTGGCTTAATTCCTAGAAACTGTAAGAACCTCCTGCTTTTGGAGCTGAAATTTCTTAGCCAGGCTGCGCAGCACGCGGGCCCTCCCAGCAATGGCAGTGGCGGCGCAGGCCCGGGGCTGGCCTGGGCCCGGGGCTGCTTCCTGCTGCTGCCTGCGCCAGGCCCTGGGCTCGGCTCTCGGGCCGGCGTTGAGGCCGGCCTGGAGCTTCCTCCGGCCGCCTCACGTGCAGCGGCCGCCGCGCTGCACCCTGTGCAGGACCAAGGAGACGCCTGAAGGCCCACGCGAGCGCAGGAAGAGCCTGCGAGCCCTACGCGAGCGGAGCACCGTGCACGCTGCAAACGCCCGGGCTGGCGGCTGGGCTGTGGCTGGCTGCCTCACTCGGAGTTGGGAACCACCACTTTTTTTTTTTTTTTTTTTAAGAGGAAGAAACATATAGTCAACAGCAAGAGCATTTATTTATGTTAATGCTCCTCACTTATCAGTACAAGTGTTGACATGAGCTCATGGCAGAAGTTCAACGGATGCCGCACTTTTGAAAGTGGGGGAAGAAGAGAAAACATTACAAAGCTGGTACTGTTTGCTGCATTTCTCATTTGTATAACCTGACATGTTTGCTGCTTTCCTGAGTGACTGAGCTTACTAGCTGGAAAGTCCAGCTAGGTAATTCACTTTGTAATTTAAACAAGTAGCTTTCTTTTTCTTTCTTTTTTCTTTCTTTTTTTTTTTTAAACTGGAGACAACAAGAACTGACATAATTGTTGCAGAGAGAAAGAAGCATAATGTTTAAAACTGTTATGTCTGTTATCCTGAATTTCACACATGCTTCGTACATAACAGATTGTTCTTTGGGATTGGGATGCACTAATGTTAGGTTTCTTTTTGTTCTGTAAAATACACTTCCAGCAAAGGGTTGGTTTCCTTTAAATTGATGCCGAGGAGTGAACTTGTGGTTCCTCCTGTAATCAGCATGTTCCCTGTAATTTCCCTAGAGTCAGGACATAATGTTTGGGCTTAGGAA
>JAUBNY010000589.1:82918-98757 GCA_032275445.1 Crypturellus soui
TGGTTTGCTTGCAGATCATTCCAAAGGATGGCAGAGATTTTCCAAAGAATGCGAAGAGTTGAGCAACTCCATCCTGTAACAGCAGTGACAGTGGGTAGCGAAGGCTGTAACCAACAGCTCTCAACTCAAGTACAAACTTGTGCCACTTTCACCCTAGCATAAAGCCATTTATTGGCATTAAGTAATGCAAATATAACCAACTGGCTCTGTCCTGGCTATTTTGAGCTTGCTGTGAAGCAGACAAAAAAGTCTCTATTTCATCATGTTAGAGAGTCATCATAATATGAAGTCCCGCTACCTTTTGTTTGGCCTTCCCTGCTTGAATAACCTCCCTGGTCTGCCAAGTGCAATTTAGAGTACCCTGAGGCTGCTGTAATTTGTGCTGACCAACGTGAAATTGTTCTTCCCTGCTCAGTTCTGTAGAAAAATCAGCCTAGTTGGAGCAAAGGTCCTTGCTCAGTATGCCTGTATGAAGGTCTTCAAAGCATTTAATCATGAAAAGTGATATATTCTCTCTTCCTGAGTCATGATACCACTGTATTTGCCTTCCAGTCTTTGACTTACCCAAACCACATGATTTTTTGCTTTCAAACTCACCATGGGTCCAAAGTTATTACAAATAATGAGATGTTTAAAATGTAAAGTTCATCTGAACATTAATAGTTGAATTCAGTACAGATGTCATGGCCTTTGGGTCTTATTTTTATCAAGGTATCTAAGGCTTTGTGTAATGATGCAGAAGCCAGATGACTGTTTTTATCCAATATTGCTACTAACACTTTCGGATGAGGGATGAATGTCATTTAGTGAAATTATTAGAGAAACAGTACTGATATAAGCATTCATTTTTGCTAGTTTTGGAAATTGTGACAGATACAAATTTGCAGAAAAACAGGTTATGTTTAGATGCTCATTTATATTTTTCTCACTTTGTGTTTTGACTACTGAGATGTGATTATCACAAAGTGAATCTAGTGAAGTGAATCAATATTTCACTCTACTAGCTGATTCTCAATTTATATACAAATATTGTGATATTGCCACTTTAAGCTGACAGAAAGGGGAAAAAAATACTACTGTTCGGATAGTGAGGAACAGTGTGAGGTACTGTAAAGAGGCCAGATTGGCTCAAACTGTCAAGCATCCAGTATCACCCAGTGTTAGCAATTATGCTGGGCCTCCTGTAGTTCAGCAGTTGTCCTCCAGCCTTCATTTGTCACCCCCACTATGGAATGAGGTGGAGAACTCTTCTTAGATCCTGTTTTTCTATGCCCTTACCCAAGCAGGCATATATATGTATATATATATATATATATATATATATATATATGTATATACACACACACTGTCTTTTGGGTGCAGCTAAACCTAAGGTTGTTTTCTGGAGGATTAGGAAAAACATGTAATGCTTGGAATATAATCACAGAATCACAGAATGCCTAAGGTTGGAAGGCACCTCTAGAGGTCATCTAGTCCAACCCCCCTGCACACGCAGGGCCACCAAGAGCAGGTGGCACAGGGCTGCATCCAAGAGGGTCTTGAAGATCTCCAGAGGAGACTCCACAACCGCTCTGGGCAGCCTGCTTCCCTGCCTGTTGTGTTGTGCTTTGCCTTTTGCAGAAAAAAAAAAGGGGCGGGGGGAAAATCTCTGCTGCTGAGTTGTTTTGCAATTCTATGTGTGTGTTATGCATAGCTTTAGAGATGGGCTTCGTAACCAGTAGCATTGAAGCAAGACACATCAGCAGCGAAACTAAAGATTTTGGTAAATGTTAGTTTGGGGTCTGGATAGTAAAGTAAACACTGTGCTGTCAGACTGCAGATGTTCATGTGGTTTCCCCTTTGTGCAACTGAAGCATTGCTTTTCCCAGAAATTCTATTATGCTTTTTGGATTTTGACATGTTTTGGTTGATTACAGATAGAAATAAGCTTACTGTAAATAAAACTCTTGTCGGGCAACTTTCTAATCAAATGCAAAATGAGAGGTAAATGAAATATATGCAGTGTACTTTTTCAAGATGTGTGCAAGTATCTATGCATGCACATAGCTTGCAGTTGTTCTTTGGTTATCAATGTAACATTAAAAAAAAAGAAAAAAAGAGGAAAGTTAGGGATGGCAGAATGTGCAACCACATCAGCATTTACTTAGAGCTGCAATGTACTACTTATTTCCGTTTTGTCCGAGTTCATGTTTGAGTTCAAATTTCTGAGGTCATGTCTTAAAGAACATAGAGGAGAATAGATATTTGCAGACATTTTGACTGAGCAGAAGTAAGAAATGACCTGCAGTGGAATAAATAAAACTCTGTTGTGTTTTCCTGTTTCCTCTTTCGAGCTCAACTCCATGAATTGACTATGAAATGTTTAAAAAGCGTTCAGCAGAGGACAAAGATTTATTGAGCTAGTATTGTACCTCAAAGGCTTTGTTGGGAAAGAGCAGTTCAAGCACAGAAATAAAAGTTGCCTAACATCTACCATCCCAAGGCATGTGCTTTAGGTATTTTTGTGTGTTTGCTTTCCAAGCTTTAATTTTATGGATTGCAAGTCCCGTGCTAATCTGTGTCTGGATCCTCATTAAGAAATTACATCCAGGATCCTCTTATAATGGAATTCCTGGCCCTAGTCCTGATCCTCATGGATCAGCCAGAAGGGTCTTTTTTGACTGTTATGATAGTCATTAGCCACTTCTTCCTGTGTGTTGTGTCTGTTATGTTTAGCTTTACAGTTTTAAAATGAGATGGTCATACAGCAGAGAATCACAGAACCACAAAACCATACAAAGGTGGAGGGATCTATCCCTACTGCTCTGGGAGATGGCAAACCATTCCTGCATGTTTGCGACAAATATTTTTCCCGTCTTTTTTAGACAGCCTGCAGATAGCAACACTATGCAATATTCAGCAGCAAACTATTTCACTTCTTCACTTTGATCTTTTACTGCTAGGAAGTTTTCTCAAATACAAATCTTTCCTGGTAGAATTTAACACATTGTCTTTCTAACAAGGGAAATATATTACAGCACAGAGAAAATTCTATTCCTCTGTTCTTTTCAATATGCCTTTATCTGCTAGTATATTGTTAAAACAAGACCTCTTTTCTTTCGAAAGAAAAAAAATAATTCAGTCTTCCAGAAGAAACACATTTATGAGACCTCTGGTTGCCTTTATTGCTCTCCCTCATGCTTCCTTTTTTCAGGTATGTACCACTTTCCGATATGTCAGAACTAAATAGACTTGGCTGCTGTGATTTTAGTAATGCTGTGTAGAACAGAGTGATTACTTTGTTTGTCTTGTAGGATATGCTGCTGTTCATATTTCTGACATTTACCCTCCTTGCAGCAGTATAAAGTTACAACTCATGTTCTACCTAATGGGAACTGCAAATTTCTTTTTTGCTGAATTAATACCTAGCCAATGGGCCCTAGTGTTTATGTGGTAGGTTTTCTATATTTGCTTTCCTTGCATTGCGTCCTGCTCTGTGATGCAAATGCTGTCAAAACTTTCCAATTGCTTTTATAAACCAAACCTGCAACCTCATGCAAGAATGAAATGAAAGAATGAAAGTTTATCTGATGGTACAGAAGAAAATTTTGATTTTGTTTTTTAATTCTTCATAATCAAATGTTTTGTCATGTCTCATATCAGTCCAGGGACATCTAGTCATAAGGCTTGGATATCAGTTAGATCGTGTTGTTGCCCCTTCTGACTTTCGAGACAATCCAGACATCTCAAATCTCTTCAGTGTTTCAAGATACACGGAAAACAACTGTCAATAGGCTAATCCTGTTGGCCGGTATATTTTTCAGGATTCTTGGATGGAACTTTTCAAGGTATCATGAGGGAAAAAAATTGTTCAGTGTCATCTGTGGTTACTAATAGACTGGAAAATATTACGTTTACCATGTATAATGCAAGCCTGGAATAAGGAGTATACATTCAAATTATTACATTACAAAACTGGTAAAGAAGTATATTGAAGCAGTTTATAATTCAGAATGATCTTGACATCTGAGATCCATTCTGAGAAAGTAGTACAGTATTCAGTAGGGACATGTGGAAAGAATTGCATCTTGCCAGGAATTATTAGCGATGCAGAAATGGGATGGGGAATAACTGGCAGTGTAGCAGTTCTGCATAAAAAGATGATAAACTAAGCATGAGTTGACATCTTCACATGCTGTGCCACGTAAGTCACGTATTTTGAAATATCCTTGAATAAAGACATCTTTGTGGTTTAGTCATCTACTTAAGAGTAGTTACTGTCAAAGGCTTTGGACTCTGCAGTTCGAGATACATATTAACAAAGTGGAGAATTCATTGACACTGACAACAGTCTTGGATGTGTGATTTACTTGGGTTTATTGAAAGATCTCAGACTGTATAGCTTAAAGGAAAACAGAGAGGAAAATCCTAACAAAGTACAAGCATGGAAAGAAATGTGCCAGCAGTTTCCCACACCGATGCTGACTCGTCTAGGAAGTAACACGCGTAAACTCAAGACACATATAAGTTGAATATTAGGAGGCAGTTGCCAGAGGTGAGGACTATGAAGTCCTGGAACAGATTTCTGGGAAAGGTTACATATTCTTTATTGGACTACACAGACATCAGTCAGTAATGACTGATGGGTGTGGTTTTTCATACTTTAGGGTAGATGGAAATCTGAAAATGTCTCCAAGGTTTCTTCCAACCCTGACTTTGTATGATGTTATGGTTTGATAAGCATATAATCTTGTTTCCTTCCAAGCTCAGAACCAATATTTATTGAATCCATATGCCTTTACTGCCTTGTATTAATAGTTTTACTATCTCTGTCTAGTCATGAACATATACTACTGCTTAAATTTCTGCTTTTTCATGGCATGTTTATAAATTATGTCCTGTTATCTCAGTTGTATCAGCTGTGTTTATAAGGAAAGAAATATGTTTAGCTTCCAATTCACTTTCCAAGTTTTCTAGCTTTAGCTCTACCATTTGTTATTTGTAAGCTGCACTGACTGGTTATATCATTCCTTCCTGAATTCCTGATTCTAAGCTTGATCAGAGGTTTAGTCAAAACTAGTCTTCCCTAATAAGCCTAGTGCTATTGCTTAAATGCTTTATAAGTTATTTATGTTCCTCTCTATCTGTGGAATAGTAGTATTGCTACATTAAAAGAGTTTAAGAGCTTTTTTCCCCTCTACCAAGAAGGCATCCAGTAATATCTGTATGGCAGAAGTTGCATATATGGTTTTGTATATCCCACTGCTGAGGTTATGCCACTTGGGGATCTTTCTATGTATGCTTCTTTTTCACAGATTAAGAAAACACCTGCCTTCATTTAATTTTGTGAAATCCTATTGCAACTACTTATTATCCAACTTCATTATATGCCAGCATAACTCTTTGTCAGAGTCAGGGCTTAAAGGAATAGGTGCAAGACCTCAGGTTAGTTTTACATGTTTAGGTAATTCTTAGAGGTCAAATCAAACTGTTCCGGTCAAATCAAACTTCATCCTATAGCCCATAGACCTGTAACTGATACAATACATAGGCTTCAGCATTCTGCTTGAAGCAGCTGAAGTAGGTGTTAGAGGTTTAGGGTGAAGCATGACAATAAAGACCACATGAACAATACTGATAAAAATGCTTAGATAATATACACCTTCACCTGGCCTTCAGTATGCAAGGTTCACAAAGCTGCTATCCATATACCCCTTGCTTGGATGGGATCAGAATATAAAGATCTGAGGCTTTGCCTAAAGGGAGCAGGTCAGGAGAAAAAAGAGTTTTAGTCATCAGCTACCATCATAATACCATTTCCTTCAGTAAAAGGTTCCCAAGTAGTGTGAATCATGTCTGATTGTAGTTCAACAATACTCTCAATTTCTCATTGTTGTTAAATGTTCCTGTAGTTCTGTCTGTGATATGATCAGAGGGTAATGCTTGCTATAATATTAGATAACAATGTGGCATTTGTTATTCGTGAAGATTTTTTGAGGCTTCATTTGGTTTGCAAACTTCATGTCTGTGTAATAATGTAATAATACATAGAAAGAACTCTAAATAAAACTGAATGCTACAAAATGCACCTTAGTCCAAGGCATCCATATCTGATCTTTACGTAGGTCTTCCACTGAAAGGGAGCAAGTATAGTCCTTGCCTTCAAAGTGTGGTGTAGTCTGTTCTTAGTATATCCAGAAGACTATGTCAAACAGAATTAAGATTGTGGCCAGCCCTACATCCTTTTGTCATTATGAAGTTTTCTGTAATGAAAATCTTATCTACACTAGAAATATGAATTTCTCTGGTGTGAGTGTCCTCAAGAACTAGTGATTATTGTAAATGTTGGCACCTTCCTTTCCCAGCTTAGCATGCCCTTTCTGACAGGTTTTCTTATTGTCAGCTCATTGAAACATAAGTATTTAAATAAAAAAACAGCACATACAAGCAAAATGGCCCAAGTTTCCCTGTCAGGGAATGTAAGATAAACCACAATGCAAGTATTAACCTCATTGCTTGACCTATTCATGGAAAATGGCTATTGTCACCATACAAAACAACGAAGAATGGAAGGCCAGGATCTCTTCAGGTTGAGAAGTCATTAAACATTGATTACCTGGACTCATGAAGAGCTGTGTGCTGGCACAGCTGGCACGGCTGGCTGTGCTAGATACATGCCCATTCTGAGGCAGTTGCTAAAACCTGCTATATACCTCATGCAGTTGTATGGCCAGCACTATTTCTGGTTTGCTTTAAAAATGCTCTGCTTAGGTCTGAAGTGATTCATGAGCCATTCTCCATTAATTCACAGGGGGAGAGGAGATGGCTAGGGGCAAAATTTGCCAGCGGACCTGAATCACACATGCAGAATTCATGAATCGGGTCCTCTATAAGCAAAGGGAAATAAAATCATAGAGAATTACCCAAACACTCACTGCTTTGGTTTTGTACCCCACTGTCAAGGCTTCCAAGAAGTTTGTTGTACAGAACAGCAGTATTCCAGAACAAGCAACAGGAAAGTGGGAATGCAGAAGGGACCAGAGGCAGCAACGTGAAGCCATGTAAGGAATATTGCACTAGATGAAGCCCCATGTAGGGACAATTTGTCAGTTGAAGTTGCAAGTGAACATAGAACAAACAGTTGTTTGCAGGTGATTCTGAGAAGCGGTGTGAGAGATCAGATCTTCTCAGAGGGTTATACTTAAAACTATGTTGAAGCTAAAAAGCACTGAGCTTCCACCTAATTAAAAAAAAAATACTAGAATATTTTCAGAAGAGGTTTGATTGCCAACCTCAAACTCCCCACAGAAGCAGATAATAAATATCATTGTGCTTTATATAAGATGTTATTTTAATTTGCAGTATGTTGCTTAGATACAGGTCAGGCACAATTTATCGTAGATAATTTGTCAGATGGATATTTTTTTAGCAAGTAATTATCTGCAAATACCTTCCCATTCTCTGTCTGGCTTTGCAGTTAGTAGAAAATTGATAAGCATATTCTAAGAACAAATATGTAGTGCCTAATGAAAGATAGTGTGACTTTCTTCTACACTAAAGCCAACATTGCAATGCAGAGAAATACCAGAGGAAACTCACATGGTGCCACAATTCTCTCTGTCTGCCATCAGCTCTGCCTAAAGCAAAGGAGAAGCTCAACAGTTGTTCAGCTTTGTTCTAGACAAAACAAATAAATAAATGCAGGTCTGGCTCCACAGAAAATTTCATAAAACAAAAGCCAGAGAAAAGGTGGTGTCTGCCTGCTAACTAAACTAGAAGAGAACACAAGGTATCTGCTAACCCAGAAGCATTGCAATACAGCATCAGACTTAACTTTCAGTGTTTGAAGCTGCATTTGAAGGAATTGTCCTTGGAGTTCCAGGCATGGCAGCAAAAGCACAAAACTATGCCTTGAATTATTGAGCTATTTGAAATCTTTCTTGCTTAGAAGGGAACAATGAGTGCCAGACTTGTACTGAACATCTTCCTCTTTTATTAAGAATTCTTTACTTCCTTCAAAATTTTGCATTTTTTTATTTCAAATAACATAATCACTGCTAATATTATTTTAATGTTAGCTATGTAACTGTGTTAACAAGTAGCCGCTATATATCTAGCCACTAATTTTTGCATTGCATCCCTTTTTGCTTTAAAAATATCAGGAAAAATAAAAGCGTGCCCCTGAAGATTTTGGGAAATGGATAGTCTTGAAGATAGTGAAGAAATGACTTCAACTTGGCATAATGGAGAAGGATAAATCAATGGGAATATGTTACTGTTGAGGCGAAGAGAGAACTTTGTAGTAATGCAAAGAGAATCAGGGATCAAAACCAAG
Organism: Crypturellus soui; assembly: GCA_032275445.1. Taxonomy (NCBI): domain Eukaryota; kingdom Metazoa; phylum Chordata; class Aves; order Tinamiformes; family Tinamidae; genus Crypturellus; species Crypturellus soui. The sequence continues at coordinate 91,233 of JAUBNY010000589.1, forward strand.
TCAGTGATGAGAACAAAGTCAAAGACAGGAGTCTCCAGTCAGGTAACAGTAGTCCAGAAGAGTAAAAGTGGAGGTAGCAGTCGGTCTTTCACTGTTAAAAGGGAAATGGAAGTTGGTAATAAGACTTATAAAAACTGTCGGAAAAAGATGCTAATTTATGCAGGGGAAATGATTTAGTAATAGTGTCAATAGGGAGTCACAGAGACTTTCTATTAAAATGAGACTTTCAGAAGAAGCTATCAAAGTTAGAAATTTTACAAGACTGATTTGAGAGAAGACATTGCACAAGAACATTTTATTCAACTTAATGCAAGCCTTTTTTTTTTTTGATTGTTCAGATTCGAAACTCCCTAAACAAAAACCTCATAGTTACTCATCAGAGGCAAAGGAAAAAAAAAAATCCTGTGTTCTACACAATGGTTCTGTCTGTCATGGATTAAAGACTTAATTTACAAAATGTACGAAGAACCAAAGGGCTCGCTTGAAGGCTATGCACAGGATAATGCTGCTAAATGGGTAGTTCAGTCCCAGGTTCTTTATCAATCCTCATAGGTCTTTTTCCATAACATAGTTATATTGTGGATCTTCATCTTTGATGGAGTTTCAGAATATTTTGCTTCCATTCCTATTGTAGGAAGATGGGACATACAATACTTCCAACTGACAAGTGGTATGATGGTGTAATGAAAGATGTGTTCCACTAACATGTAGCACAATAAATATTTTAGATGCTTTGTGTATATTTTCCCATATAAAGGATAACATTCAATGTATAAATACTATGTGAGAATGCTGACAGGAAGCGGTGGTCTTTCTTCAATTGTTGACTATCTTTAAAATATGATTAATATGGCTCTAGGTATTCTCTGCACATGTAGTTTTTCAGTGTCTTTTTAGAGCAAGGACCCAGGGATATTAGTAAGAGTGATGCATTTCTGTGGGTTTCGTTTTTACACAGCTTTCATTAAATAGAAGTGGGGAGTATTCATAGAAACCTTCTGAGCCTTTCAGAAGGCTTTATGATAGAATGTGTGAACCACACATTAAAGAAGGTCATCAAATTGAAAAGACAGAGATTTCAGAACATTCAAAAGGTTTTACAGAAAACAGGTTATACTTGTGCTAAGATTCTTGTCTTCAGTACAATCACTTTAGTGCAGGTTAGGGTAATGTGCCTTTATTTGTAATGCTAATTGGGACCACTCAAGAATACTTTGGGGAAGGAAAGTAATTTTAATACCTACGAAATATTAAAAAAGAGGAGACTAGCAGTGAAGCAGACTAGACATTATACCTAGGAAACAACCAACCTTAATTTCACTCCAGAGAAGCATCTTTCCTTGTTGCATACTTTTTTGTTTAGTACGGTTTTCAGGTGGTGTCACAGCGTGGTGTCTAGCTGAGCCTATACCTTGCTAAGAGAGCCCTACAAGGTACGTAGGTTCTGTTGGAACCTGTTTTGGAGCTGCTGCACTGTGCTCTGAGGTCTGGAAGAACTGGCCCAGAAGGCAGTCGCAGCGGCTGCAGGGTTTGCTGGGCAGGCCATGCATGTGCCCCCAGGCAAACACGGAAAGTGTATGATGAGTGTAACAAATACTCAGGCATTTCTAGCATGGGTGTTGCACAAACATTGACTGTCAACTCACTGAGCAGTGCTGTCCTGACCAAGAAAAGGGCTGGGTAAGTTACACCCTCTTAATAGGGATAGCAGTGATCACACAGTCTCTAGACACACTGACTCCCAAGCCGTCCCTTGGGCTGCTCAGCTTTGCGTCATCTCTGGTGTAGGTCAGTGGCTGCAAAGCCCATTCAGACCTCAAGGGAGTTTTTAGAATCCCTGATCCCTCGTGCAGTAGAGATCTCTGTTTTACTATCATCTCCCTATCTTTTGTGTCATAGTCTTATATGCATAATTTGACTCTCTTTTTCAAAAATAACTCATGTGACTGTTACATTCCTATAAATAATTATAACTTTGATGCATGAAATGGATAAGGAGAGACAGAACAGTTAAAAAAATAGGAGTGAGGGAGTATTTGGCTTCAGTGTGCAAATGACATATAATTTCCAAAAACATGAACAGGAATAGTTATCTTGCTTTTAAGACTCGTTCATTTATTTGAAAAATATATTCCTCAAAATTGAATTTGTGGTTTCAGGAGCTAAGTATAGAAAATTGCATAATGCCCTTTTAAACTTTGGTGACTAAGAGTGATCACATTAAATAAATATAGCATGCATGGAGCTTGTTAAAATATGATTTGTTCCTGTGCAAGGGTTTAAGTCTCGTTGGTGTTTGATTAGGCTAAAATACAATAGTTTTCAAGTATACTTGAAGTATATTCAATATTCAAGTATAAATGTTATTTTACTTAAGGCACAATAAGGAGATGAGAAGCATTGAAAAGCAATGCATCCTATCAAGGTTATTCTGTGAAGACAGGTAAAGTATTTGTAGTTTGTGAAGTAAAAATAAAATGTATTTGAAATTTCACTCATTACTATTCAAATTATCTTTTAAGTTTATGAACAGCATTACTTTCCATTTTCTTTTCAGGTGCTTCATTCCAAATGCCTACGCTGCTCTCTTCATGGCTGCTCTGGTGCCACTGATGTGCTTGGTAATGGTTTTTGTGGGCTTCGTTCATGCCTACCAGCTGACCCCGCAATGTGGAAAGCCTACGATGATATTTTCAGAGGAAGAACTAATGCTGCAGGTATGAGGGAAAGGCTAACTCCAAGGAAACAAAGTTTTCAGAACTCTTCTGAAAGTTGTCTCCAATCCAGAATACCCAACAGAAACCACAGTTCAGCGAATATCTCAGCACATTTCAGATGAAGCATGCTGGTGGTCCCTTTGAAGTCTGTGAAAGTACCTCAGTGATTAAAGTTGTGCCTATGTTTAGCTGTGAAACCACAGTGAGGATATGTGATAGCCTAAGAAATGAATATGACTGGTTGTCTAGCCTAGAAAGAACAGCACTCGGAGCCAGCCCTGCCTGACGAACCCTGCCACGGTTTGGGGCTGTAGCAAGCGGTGCTTGCTGCGACAGTGCTCGGGGCTGCCTGCGCACAGCCCTCGCAAAGAAGCACATGGGCTTCCTCAGCCTGCGCTGCCACAGGACCAGGATAATGTATTGCCACAAGCCGGGCCGTTCTGGACCTGGACGCAGTCCCTGGCCTTTTCCCTTGGGGTGTAGGTATGCTCAGAGACTGCCTGGTCAGAGAGAGTGCCGGCAAGCTGGAGGATTTGGAGTTAATGCTTCTGTTTGGAAATTTCCTAGTGCTACTTGTAAGCAAACATGCTTGAAAGAAGAACTCTGTTTCATGCAAAACAGGAAGTGTTGGTCGGTCTGTTCTGTTAGAACAATTTCAAATACAATGATGTCCCCAAAATAAAGCTGCAGTCGTGCAGACCTCTGAAGCAGCCATAGCTGTCTGTGGAAAGCTTAGAATAATTCCTTTCATGGAGTCTGTGGAAAAGCAATTGTTTTTATATACAAGTGTAAGTATGTAGATTTTAGTGGGATTATACCTGTTTTCTCCCCAACTGTGTGAAGCCAGATAGATTTTATAAACTTACTTTCAAATGAGTCTTGAATTTTTTCCCCAATTTTCATAGAGAAACATCATCTGAACTTAAAAGGAAATGTAGATTTTTTTTTATTAATAACATATTTTTGCTGTCTACAAGGACAGAGGTTCCATGTTCGTGTGCTGTAATGTAAAGCTTGCTTCTGAGTAGTTAAACCAAATACTATGTATTGGAATAATGTAAGTAAAAAAGTCAACATGGGAAATGGCAGCAAGTGCTAGCAGTAGTTTTAGTACTGTGAAGTGTAACACGGTACCAAAGTTTTACACTTTGGTGACCCAGAGACATGAAATAGTAGGGATGAAACAAAAGTCTGCTTGAATTAACACAGGACTTTGGGGTTTTCTTTCAGTCCAGAAAATGGTGGGGAGAGAATGTTGAGGGGTGAGAAGGAATAAAAAAATCAATAAGGAGAGGTGTTTTCAGTAAGTCAGTAATGGCATTGCTTTCTTTAAAGAATATGATGTTTTAATAGGACTACTCTGTTTTGTTGCTGTCAGACGTGCGTTTTGTTACCGTAGGCCTTTTGCAAACAGAAATGAAAGTAGCTCATGCGGTGAGTGGGTGCCTGGGGAGGCTCACAAGGTCTGTGGCTTTACAAGGGATCACGGTGTCCTTAGGAGTGTGTTTACAGCACAAGCTCCGAGCTGTGGCACCTGTGCCATGCTGTGGGGTGCCAACGTCCCTCTGGGTGACTAACTGCACTTGTGTACATGTAGCAGCTTGCTCTGGCTTCTCTCTGGGTCTCATGCCCATCTTGAGGAACTCTCTGTCTTGTCACCCACAACCAAGACTTTCTACAGGGGGAAAAAGCCTTCCCTGGTCCCCAGATGGAAGTTCTGTGCCCACACTTCCCCACCTTCAACATGGGCAGATAATGAGAAGGTGAAAGCAAATCTGTCTGCTGGGCATAAGTGATCCTCTCTAGAAAGAGGCTAAAATCCCAACCGAAAGAAACTGCAGACAATTATATTAATTACAGAGATCTGTAAACAGAGAAAAAATATTTTGAATATACTTTCACATATGGTAGTGGACACCTGTTCTTTAAATTCCAGAGAGTAATACAGAGAGAGAAAGTAGAATATACAATTGTGAAATTATCATTTATACATAGATAATCATACAGATTATTTCCATATGACTGTTTGTAATAGTTGTAGTTATTCCCTTTCTGTGAATCTCTCCGAAGATGCTTGCAGTTGCTGCATGATACAGATGACTGGTTACTCAGTGTGAATTCTGCAATAATTCATACTTCATCATGAAAAGAATTGCACCTGAACAATGTGCTCTAGATGACCCTGGCTTGAGCGGGAGAGATGGATTAAAAGTGATCTGCAGAAGTCCCTTCCAGCCTCTACCATTTTGTGACTCTGTGATTCACTCAGTGTTGCAGTTTGAAAGACATAGTGCTGGTGGGGAGGGGAGGAGATATCAAATCAGATTCACAGTCTGTGGACTGTAGGTCCAATCGCCTTCCTAGGAGCGAATCGAGTTCCCACATAGTGTAATCTACTATAAGCTCGACTCTGGCAGTATCGGATTCACGAACAGTCTGTCAACTGTAGGTCCGATCGCCCGCCCCCTCAAACAAGTAGTCGAGTTCACAAACAGCGTGATTTATTCAAATGCAACATTTACAAAGCAGGTTTTGGATGTCAGTATAGGAAATTCTCTACTACAGTGTGGGGTTTTTAGCTAGCTCTGATGTACAAATATGCAATCATCACTCACCCCAGAATGTGGGAGAGGGCTCTCAGTCTCGAGTCTCCTCAGGCAGTGTCCTGACCCAAGGGAAGGAAAGGGGGTTCACCCCATCGACTGACCCAGGATTTACGATGGAATCTTCTCCCCCTGCTGCTTCTCATCCTGAGTTCATCTTTTATACTTTTATTTACATTCAGGTGGAGCTTGAGTGACTCTAGTCATACTTAATATTGTTATCGATTGGTGAAAAAGTTTCTCGCTTTCATTTAAAGGTACAGTCAATCGAAAATCTAGAGTGCATGCTCAGTGAGGAGTGGTCATACCTCAGAGGCGGGTAACTTTGAGGATGGAGGTGTGCGTTGGCATTATAATGAGCTTATAATGAGCAAAGTTCAAGCAAAGTTCACCCGAAAGGAGTGATTTGCCACCCTTGCTGGCTCAGTGACGGACTTCTTATCGTATATCTCCCATTGGACAGCTACTGTGCAGCTTATCAGCGGCCCAGCACAGGGAGCGCAACAGAGTTTGGCCGCGGTGTCTTCACTCTGCTCCATCCTCCGTTACTCCCCTTTGCAGCTGCGAGGAGGGCAGATTGTGTTGCCCAGGGAACTGCGGAGGAGCAGAGTCCGTGCATACCAGCCATCCTGGAAATGGCAACTGTGTATCACCCCAAGCAAGCTTCTGTAATGCCAAAACTGCTGCTAGGCCCTAGTTTTTCTCTAAATTTCCCTTTTTCCAGGCCATTCTTCCACAGTCAGTAAGAAAGAATTCTTTTCAATAAAAAACAGTCAAGTTACTGGCTTGTATATATTACCGTATAACCAAAAAAGTAATGGTTTTTTTTTTTTGCAGATTTAAAAGAAAATATTTGTTTTTTAAGTTCTGCAGATCATTTCCTAGCTTGCAGGAAAACCTTGAGTAATGCCACTTAAGCTTTAGTTGGTTAATGTCCTGAAATTCTAAATTTGTGAGCGCTACTTGAGGAAAGTCATTTTAACAGGAGTTTAACATGAATAGAAACAGTAGAGTTTATCCTCAGATATAGAATATGCTGTTATTTTCAAAGAAATTGGATACATAGGCAGCTAAGCTAAAAAAAGTCAAAATATTGTTTTGTTGCTGAAAGATTCTGAAACTTACTGTGCAAAGCAGCTGTCTTGAACGCCTGCTTGCACAGCAACCAGGAAACATGCTGTCTTGTACAGTGAGAACAGTTTCCTTGATCTGAGTAGCAGTGCTGCATGTTGCTGCTTTTGCTCTCCCTAGAAGTAGAGATTTTGTTATCCATACTAAAGGGGACTCCCACTTATTTTTGTTACTGAGAGAGAGACAACAATGTTGAGTTTCGCCATATGGCTCCAAGAGAAAAATTTTGCCCTTTGGTAACTGCAGGGAGGAGGACCTGTTTGCACATGAATAAATAGTTTTGTGGAAAAGGCCTTTATTCTTAGAAGGATATCATTGATTTTTTTTTCATGTGTTTTATACTCAAACATTCATCTGTTTGTTCTAGCTCCTTGTGTCTCATGCAGATACTCTTCCCAGTCCTCTAGGCATTTCTCCTAGGCATTCCCGAGCAGAGTCACATCTCTCATGCACTACTGTCATGTTTTACAGCCTTTGAAGAAAATGTCATGGTCCCAGGGCAGCTAGGCCAGCACAGAGCTACTCTTGGTAATTGTTGTAAATTGCTCATTTGTTTTGGCAGTGGCTGGGGATCTGCCCACAGAATTTATCATACTTATTTTCTTATGCCTGGGCTATCACTGTAAATTGATGTAATGTAATTATAAAATAAGATTGTAGTTGAGAATAAACTGAAGTAAATGGGATTTGCTAACTTCTAATTTGGTCAACGGGCAGTTTGCACACTTCTCACTACCCTGTCTGGAAAATGGAGTAGATGGTTTTTTTTTCCATCTCACCCTGTCATATTGCCCCAGAATTGTTGTACAGTGTTACTGCGGTGTCTTACACAGTGATAATGCTTGCCTAGGTCAGGGAGTTTTCTTCAAAGCTAGAAGGCTGGAAGAAAGGGTTATGGAAGAGGCAAGAATTAATTATCTTTTAGAGCAGATAGCTCTTCTTCAAAGGTGAGTGCTGGAACATGGTGTGAAGGTTGATTTTCAAAGGATGTCCTAGGTTGTTGGGAGTCATAAACGGGGAGTAGAGCTACCCAACTAAAAGCAGGTATAGAAGGGTGATATGTGGAGGTTGGTT
>JAUBNY010000589.1:98857-129759 GCA_032275445.1 Crypturellus soui
CCTGCGTGTGCAGGGGGGTTGGACTAGATGACCCCTAGAGGTCCCTTCCAGCCTTAGGCATTCTGTGATTCTATGATGAATTGAGTGTGACTGTTTGGCTAGCCTGGTAATCAGAACAGCACTTGGAGCCACCTCTGCCTGACGAGCGCTGCCACAGTTCGGGGCTGTAGCAAGCGGGGCTTGCTGTGGCAGGGCTTTGGGAGGGCTGTGCGGAGGCCACCCCGAGGAAGAGCGTGGGCTTTCTCAGCCTGTGCTGCTACGGAACCGCGATAACCTCCTGCGCCGAGCCAGCCCGTTCTGCATGGCCCAGGGCTGGGGCGCAGTCCCTGGCCTTCCTCTTGGGATTTAGATTCATTCAGAGAAAAGTGCTGGCAAGCTGGAGGATTTGGAGTTAATGCTTCTGTTTTGAAATTTCCTAGCGCTAGTCGTAAGTGAAACATGCTTGAAAGAAGAACTGTGTTTCATGCAAAACAGGAAGTGTTGGTCGGGTCTGTTCTGTTAGAACAATTTCAAATACAATGATGTTCCCAAAATAAAACTGCAGCAATTTAGACCTGTGTGGCAGCCATAGCTGTCTGTGAAAAGCTTAGAATAATCCCTTTCATGGTGTCTGTGGAAAAACAATTGTTTTTATATACAAGTGCAAGTATGTAGATTTTAGTGAGATTACACTTGTTTTCTCCCTGTGTAAAGCCAGATAGATTTTATAAACTTTCAAATGATTCTTGAATCTTTTTTTCCCAATTTTCATAGAGAAACATCATCTGTACCTAAAAGGAAATGTAGGTTAATAGAGAATTACTTTTGATAGTCCAGCATGTGTTCAGATTTATAAAGAAAAGCTGTCTTTTTTAGGATCATATACTTAGATTTGCAGTGATAATTGCAGCATGTAGATGAGGACTACTTCTGTGTGTTTTACTTTGAACATTTGGGGCTTAGAAATATATTATTTTGGGGGAAAATGAAAATGCTATACATATATATGATCAAGAAATTTTGTCAAATATATTTGACAAAGTGTCAACTTACATAAGAACTATGCAAGTTTGGATAAGTTCTGATAAACTTGTAAATATGATCTTCAGGGCTACATGGATTACTTGTACTTTATTCTTTCATTTACTTCTCAGGATAGAAAAAGGACTTTCTGAAACAATCATAAAGCTAGCTCCTTATTTAGTATTGAATAATGTAGTTTATTTGTTTATAAATAACTTATTTTTGTTGTCTGCAAGGATGGAGATTCCGTGTTTGTGTGCTTTAATGTAAAGCTTTCTTCTGAATAGTTAAACCACATACTATGTAAGTAAAAATGTCAGCATGAGGAAATGGCAGGAAGTACTAGTGGTAGTTTTAGTTCTGTGAAGTGTTACACTTTGGTGACCCAGAGACATGAAATAGTAGCAATGAAAGAAAAACTTCCTTGAATTAACACAGGACTTAGGGGTTTTCTTCAGGCCAGAAGATGGTGAGGAGAGAACGTTGAGAGGGGAGAAGGAATAAAAAATCAGTACGAAGAACTGTTTTCAGTAAGTCAGTAATGGCATTGCTTTCTTTAAAGAACAGGCTGTTTTTAGTAATACGACTCCTGTTTGTTGCTGTCAGATGTGCATTTTTTATCGTAGGCCTTTTGTGAACAGAAATGAAAGTAACTCGTGTGGTGAGTGGGTGCCTGGGGAAACTCGCAGGGTCTGTGGTTTTACAAGGGATCGCTGTGTTCTTAGGAGTGTGTTTATAGCACAACCTCCGAGCTGTGGCACTTGTGCTGTGCTCTGGGGTGCCAGTGTCCCTCTGGGTGACCGACAGCACTTGTGTACATGTAGCAGCTTGCTCTGGCTTCTGTCTGGGTCTCATGCCCTGTTTTGTCACCCACAACAAAGACTTTCTACAGGGGGAAAAAGCCTTTCCCAGTCCTCAGATGGAAGTTCTGTGCCCACACTTCCCCACCTTCAACATGGGCAGGTAATGAGAAGGTAAAAGCAAAACTGTCTGCTGGGTGTAAGTGATCCTCTCTAGAAAGAGGCTAAAATCCCAGCTGAAAGAAACTGCGAAAAATAATGTTAAGTAAAGAGATATGTAAACAAAGAAAAAATATTTTGAATATGCTTTCACATATGGTACTGGACACCTGTTCCTTAAATTCCAGAGGGTATCACAGATCGAGAAAGTAGAGTATAGAGTTGTGAAATTATCATTTATACATAGATAATCATACAGATTATTTGCATATCACTGTTTATAGTAGTTGTACTTATTCCCTTTCTGTGAATCTCTCAGAATATGCTTGCAGTTGTTGCATGATACAGCTGACTGGTTACTCAGTGTGAATTCTGCAATAATTCATACTTTGTCATGAAAAGAATTGCACCTGAACAATGTGCTCTAGGTGACCTTGGCTTGAGCAGGAGAGATGGATGAAGTAATCTCCACAAGTCCCTTCTAGCCTCAGCCATTTTGTGGCTCTGTGATTCACTCAGTGCTGTCAGTGAGCAAGAGTAGTTGTCAATAAAAAACAGTCAATGAATATTGAGTATTACCATATAACCAAAAACATGATTTTTTTTTGCAGATTTAAAATAAAATATTTTTTTTTTAAGTTCTTCAGATCATTTCCTAGCTCGGAAGAAAAGCTGGAATAATGCCACTTAAGCTGTAGTTGGTTAATCTCCTGAAATTCTAAATTTGTGAGCTCTACTTGAGGAAAGATTTTACTCATTTTAACAGGAGTTTAACAGGAATAGAGACAGTAAGGCTTATCCTCAGATATAGAACATGCTGTTATTTTCAAAGAAATTGGATACACAGGTGGCTAAGCTAAAAATAGTAAAAAAAAAAAAAAAAGGAAAAAGTCAAAATATTGTCCTGTTGCTGAAAGATTCTGAAACTTACTGTGCAAAGCAGCTCTGTCTTGAACAACGCCTTCTTACATAGTTACCAGGAAACGTGCTGTCTTGTACAGTGAGAACAGTTTCCTGGATCTGAGTGGCACTGCAGCATGTTGCTGCTTTGTACTCTCCCTAAGAGTAGCGAGTTTGTTATCCATACTAAAGGGGACTCCCACTTATTTTTGTTACCAAGAGAGGGACAACAATGTTGAGTTTCGCCACATGGCTCCAAGAGAAAAAATTTGTCCTTTGGTAGCTGCAGGGAAGAGGACCTGTTTGCACATGAATAAATAGTTTCGTGGAAAAGGCCTTTATTCTTAGAAAGATATCATTGATTTTTTTTCATGTGTTTTATACTCAAACATTCATCTGTTTGTTCTGCTCCTTGTGTCTCATCCAGATACTCTTCCCAGTCCTCTAGGCATTTCTCCTAGGCATTCCTGAGCAGAGAGTCACATCTCTCATGCCCTACTGTCGTGTTTTCCAGCCTTTGAAGAAAATGTCATGGCCCCTGGGCAGCTAGGCCAGCAAAGAGCTACTCTTGGTAATTGTTGTCAATTGCTCATTTGTTTTGGCAGTGCCTGGGGATCTGCCCACAGAATTTATCATACTTATTTTCTTATGCCTGGGCTGTCACTGTAAAAGCATATAATTATAAAATGAGATTGTAGCTGAGAATAAACTGAAATAAATGGGATTTGCTAACTTCTAATTTGGTCAATGTGCAGTTTGCACACTTCTCACTACCCTGTCTGGAAAACAAACTAGGTGATTTTTTTCTGTCTCTCTCTGTCTTATTACCCCAGAATTTTTGCACAGTGTCACTGTGGTGTTTTACACAGTGATAATGTTTGCCTAGGTCAGGGACTTTTCTTCAAAGCTAGAAGGCTGGAATAAAGGGTTATGGGAGGTGCAAGAATTTATTATCTTTTAGAGCAGAGAGCTTTTGTTCCTCAAAGGTGAGTACTGGAAAATGGTGTGAAGGTTGATTTTCAAAGGATTTCCTAGGGAACTCAACTATACTGTTTCAAAGATACACAATTAGTTTTTTAGAGAGGAGAATTCAGTTGGAACGGATTCTTTTTGCCAGTCCTTCAGCAAACACATTCTATTGACTGATTATTTTTCTATATATAGAAACTAACTTCTCAAAAGCTAGCCTTGAGAGAAGCCAAATGAAAAGTGTGCATTAGATAAACAGCCTTTGGTGAACAAATATTTAAGTTTACAGAAAGAAAGACTGTTCCTGAAGGAAATCAGGTGATCTCAAAACTGCATTGTATGTATTTGCAAAAGGTTGAAATGGGGATAGATGGGTAATGATTTTTTTCTTGGCAGTCCTGATATTCAAACGTAGAAACTGGAAATGACAAAGACAGCAGTTTAGCTATTTGTTAACCTTTAATAATTTCATTAAACAATTTGAAAGTATGTAGTAAAATTTTGAGCTGAAATATCACCTGTATTTTTTCTGATAATGCCTTTATAGATGACATCATTTTACTGAACAATGTGAAGTGACACAATTAATTTAAATATTAAGTTAAGTTGCCAAAACCAAGCTTCATTAAGTGTGACTTAGATACGTAGATCTAAAATTTTGACTACCTTTTTGTGTCTTCATAATATATATATTTTTTTAATTCATTCTTTTATGCAGTGCCAGAGCACGAGAGCTCCTCCTATATCTACTGCCAGCTGATCTCAACAATCTGTGAGACAAGTTTAGGACATTCCAACCTTGGCACTCAGGAAATGATGCTGAGAACAGGCCTTTTTATTCTAAGTGAGAGGGTATCTCTAAAACTGTAGTTATAAATCTTCCTTAAAGTTAACAGTGAAGTGACAGAGCCCTGGAACAGGCTGCCCAGAGAGGTTGTGGAATGTCCTTCTCTGGAGATCTTCAAGACCTGCTTGTACACAGTGTTGTGCCATGTGCTCTAGATGACCCTGCATGTGCAGTGGGGTTGGACTAGATAACCTCTAGAGGTGCCTTCCAACCATAAGCATTCTATGATTCTGTGATTCTGTGGGTATCAAATACCTAAAAAAAGTGAGGGAACAATAAACTGTAGAAGTACTTTCATCTTGAGATGACAATATCCATCGAGAATCGAGAGCCAGATGTGGCCAACGTCAGTCACATACTGAGTGTAATATTTTAATCTTTATAATACTCATTGAGACCTTTTTTTTTTGTATTTAGGAAAATGAAATCTGTGTCAGAGATCTTTTAAAACAACTGCTAAGAAAAAAATCTACAAGCATAATTACAAGCTGAAATACAGAGCAAAGGTCTGAGTAACATAATAACTGAAATTCATCATTTGTGCTCATAGAATTTAGCTGATGTTTGTACTGTTTCACATGTCCAAATCTTTTTTTCTCTTTCTTTGAACATGTCCTTTTCCTTGTATAACAGTCATGACATAAGTTATGTTTATGTTCAAGATGCCTGGTCTATTATTTGATCATACTGTGAAATCCCTCAAAGATATATGAGAAAGTTTGATGAAAAACTGAGATTTAGTGTGAAGGTAAAAGAGGCCAGTCTTTTAGGCTTTTGTGGAAGTGATTAGCCTTTAGGAGGTGTTCTTTAATTTTAAGATGTCCCTGCAGCAGATTAAAAAATGTGAGTGACCTCACAATACAATAAAATTGATTTGCTACTTATTTTTGAAAATTATCTATGGACTGTTTTGTCCTATTAAGTTCCCTAGACATTTCTGTAGCAGTTTTCTGGTTTTCTTTTGTTAAAATCTACATATCTGTAATATACCAAGTCTGGAATTAGATGCTTTGTTGGGATTTATGGATTGCTTGTTGCTTTTGCTGGTTGTGGTGGTGGTAGTGGTGTTTTACCCTTTGAAATATATGAGAAAATCTCTGAACTTCTTTAGCTTGGTCACAAAATCCTGTTGCCAAATCCTTTTTTTTACAATTGTTAAAAACTCTTCTGCTAAATTTAACACACAAGTTGAAAAGCAACAGTTAGTGGAGGTTTTATTGGATTTAGGTCTTCAACAAATTAGTAAAGTTCTATGAAGTAATATAATATATTCTCCCCTCTAAGCTAGGAAAAGTATTTGAAAAGATAATCCAGATTTTGCAGTAGGTCTTCATGTCTAGCCAAGAACAATTAAAAGCAATTAAAGTGGCATTATCATTTTAATAACCTGAGGGGAAGAAACCTAGTAAATATTTATAGGTAAACTGAGAAGATCATGAAAGCTGTATTATTTAATTGGTTCTTTTATTCACTTTTTTATTTTTAAGAAAAAAGCTAAATACTTCAGGCAATGGAAAAATACACAAAATTAGCCAACATGGTGATGAGAATACAAACATTTGGATATGTTATGAATTTGTACTGCATTCTTTATTTTTCGCAGTAAAATTATCTAAGTGGTTACTAATAAAGTACAAAAACATATGCTGTATTAAACTGCAGAGTTTTAATACTTGCTGTTTTTTTCCCTTAATTTGTACTTGATTTAACTTTTCTACTGTTCAGACTTGTAGTCCCAGGGAGGTTTAGCTGATGATATCAAGGATGGGAGGAAGGAAGGAAGGCCTTTGGGGCTTAAGTGCAAATCATTCGGTTTGATAACCATAAAATACCAGATCCTGAGCAAGAAAAAAGCATTTGTAAAGAGCTCTTTAGTATACAGAGGGGACTGTTGTTCACTGGAGCTAGGCAAGTGCCTTCCCACTGCTGTTTACCTCTTGAAAAACAGGTTGTAACAGGCTACATCAAATTATCAATATGTACTGCGGAAGGACAGGAGAGGTCAGCCATGTAAACAATCCTACTATTATATTAACCTGAAGTGACATCCAAGAATCCACCTCAATCTTCAAATTGCCATAATGTGAATCATCAGAGTGTGATGACGGACTAGGATGTGGGATATTGGTCTCCATCTCTCTGTTTTCTTCCTGCTCTCCTCCACTCTAATTTCCTCCACACTTTCCTTTTTCTCCTGATTTCTCAGTTGCTGCTGCCATTGTGTTCGTTTTTTCTTCCTTCTCTTCAGTCTGCCCAGGACAGCCTAGAGGTAGCAGCAGCCCGTGCTGCTGCCGGGACAGGTGTCACAAGGCTGGGAAGTGTCTCCCTCCTGGGCCTTCCAGGATGGCTGTGTCCTCACTTTGCAGAGACTTAACCTACACAAGACATTTGCCACTGGCAAATTCTCTTAGAAATGCCACCATAGTCTTTGTTTTCTTTGTGAAATTTACTTAAGAAGGTAGAAAAAGGTGTGTTTATCTTGTTATGGGTTTTAGTCAACCCTAGATGAAAGCATAGTGGTTTAGGAGTGTTCAGGATTTTTTTTTCTTGCTCTTGCTTTTGCTATACAGAGGGGGAAAAAAAAGGCTAACAATAACAGGTAGGCATTTTGGTTGAGCAATCTGGCATTATTTTTTAGCTGTATTTTTAGCTGGATTGACTGTTGCTTAAATAAAACCTTTCATCATTCCAAGTAATAAAAATTTATGGTAATAAAGTAAAAAATGGGAACTAGCATGGTGGAAATGTATAGGGCTTCATAAAACTGTTTGATGAAGTCTCTTCTGCATCATCCTGATGCTGAGTTGACGTTTCCACCAAAGTCTTTCATCACTGAGAATTTATGCAAGTAGTGTAAGGGTGAGTGGCTGAACTTTGATTTAGAGTGGAGTTCTTGTAAGTGAAAGTGCATGTCCAGAAATACCTTTTGAGTTTGTTTGGGAAGAGGATTTTTTTTTCATGTGAGGAAAACCACAGACAACTAGACTCTCTACTCTGGTTCAGTGCAAGCCTATTTATGGGCACACTTTTCCTTAATGCAGTTGTGTGTTTTTACAAGCTGAAAACATATTTTCTGTTGCTGATTATTTGAGATGTTCCAGTTTTTGAGCTTTTGTTTGATGAAAATACAAGAAATTATCTGAGTAAAATGTCGGTGAAGTAATTTGAGACATTTGAGACTTTAAAAACTGCCTAGATTTCAGCTATTAAGTTTATAATATCCATAGTGAAACAGGTGTTAAGGATAAAAAAGCAGAGCATGGACATTCAGCATGTGGCAAAAAGTATGTGTTTTCAAATATTATGGTGTTTAATAATGGTGGTAATTAATATATTTGTATTCAGTAGTGTGTGTTCATTACGTGAACTGTTAGTAGAATTAGTCCTTTAGATAGATTCCATAGATTCCAGAGATACCCTGGTAGTGGTAGTTCCACCTGGTGAGATGACACTGAGTTTATGGAAGTTCCCTTTCACATACCCTTGAGGATAATGAATTCAAACGTACATGATCTAAGAGCATATTAATCCATTTTCTTCATGCTTATATATGCAGCTATCTCAACTATCTATGGTTTCAACCATCTGGAGGTGTAAAGATATGATCAATATTGTGATATCTTTCTGTATGTAATGTTTATGTAGTAAAAGTAGAAATTATGATGTTGCTTTTGGCATGTTCTACTGCCTACTGTTTGATCTCTATCTTGTTTTCTTCTCTCACCTGCCCCCGCACCTGAATTGAACTGTTCTGCAGAGTAACATAAAGGCCAGATCAATATTTGAACTTTCAGAGATACTAAAGTTTATTAAATGATTTTGAGATTTAAACAAAGAGATCATTTTCTTCTAATGTAGTCTTCTAGTCTAATATGAGAAATACATTGTATTTCCGTTCTGTTCATCTGGCAAAACCCCGGTTGCTTCCTGTGTAAAAACAAAAGTACAGAGCCTTAATCTTCTTTTCTGTATGTTGCTCTGAAAAACGCACAGGTACTCTTAGTAGTATATTATGAATCAGGGAGTCTCAAACCAATAAAAAATGTGGGCTGGGCCTTACCAAGGGTGAAGTAGTTTTGGTGCTTTACAGACATCTAATGCACTTTTAGACAAGGGTCTAGTCCAGCCTGTAGCTGTATCTTCACAAGAAAAAGGTCTTCACTAGGTCTTATCTCACATTTACTGATCAAGAACAAATGCTTTAGATATGACCTCAGTCAAAGGAGGCTAATTCTAAGGCACCTCTATCCCACTCATGACGTCTCCTGAATCTCCCAGAGGTCTCATGAAGTGGTTTCCTGGCCTGGTACTCAAGACGCATCCTCCCTTCTGGAGACAACAGACTAGTACCTCTCAGTGCCCTGAAGCAGTGCCTGCTTACCAGTGATCAGACCTGGGTGGATTTTTTTAGAGAGTCTAAGCAAGCCGTGATGGCTTTTGTCATTTCCCAGTAACAACAAAAGTACTTTTATTTTACTCCATAAAAAAGCAGGACTTTGGTAACTGTTCCAAAGAACTACAACGTGAGCCTGCCGACTTCTGGAGTCCTATGTTACCAGTGCTCTAACAGTATGGAAATATATATGTTTAGCACGGGGTCTCATTGTAATTCAGTAAGGAAGTGCACCTCTTTCTTGCATTTTCTGTCACGTTGTCAAACTATAGTTACAGAACAACCCATGCAGCGGTTTTTTCTCAGGATTTCCTGAGCAGCATTGGGCTTTAGGTGGGGAAGCTTGACAAATGCAGTGCCTGCTCACAGTGTGCATCACTTCAAGCTCTCCTCTCATTTGTAAAAATCTAAACATTAACTCCACAAGGTCTTCTCGCAAGGATTTGTTCAATCCCTGCAGCAGCCCTTCCCTGCTGTGCTGAGTGGCAGCGCTGGTTGTGGCTCGTGTCCGCACCGCGTTTGGCCGCCGCTGTGCAGCCCCGTGCCGGCCGCCAGCGGCTCCCTCCTTGCTGGCGCTGAGCGACGCTGAGGGCGATGCCTTGCGGAACACCAAGTCCATACCAGCCCAGGAAAACATGGGCTTGGAAGTGGCTCTGCAATCCCATGGGAAGCAGGGTCCAGAGCAGGAGATGGGGGGAAAGCTGACTTCTGCTTCCCTTTCTGGGAGTTTTGCTCTGCTTCCACCTCCTCCCTGCAACAGAGTTGAAATCTTTTATATTATAGGCATGGTAAGGAGTATAAAATGCAACTGTAGGTATCTCCTGGATTATGCACTTCAGGACAGATTCTGTGTGTGTTTCTGACTGTGAATGAAGGCAACTAGCAGAATGTGTCTTTCAGGGAATCCTTGACTGTATTAATAGAGATGTTTGCTTAATTTTTTATAGGACGAGGTGCCTTCACATTTTCAATGTAAAATAAAAGTAACAGCAAAGCAGTGGATAAGCTACTCTCACACTGTGCAATCTCAGAGCCTTCGAAGTTTTGTCGGCTAATAACATTAGAGTTCTTTTTTTCCGTTTCCCTTCAGTGCTTGAAAATCCATTCCCTCACCAGATTTCCAGAGCTTGCCAAGAACTCTCCGACGCTTACCCCAAGTTCAGTGTGTGCTTCCCACTTCCCTATTGCCTGGATGCAGCACAGGGCTGGGACGCCCAGGCCCTCATGGCTGGCCAGATGTCCCACCAGGTGTCCCAGATGGCAAGGAGGACATAGGAGCCCCGCACCCCCTGCCTGGGGCTTAGGCCAGGGACCAGAAGACTTTCTGCTTGGGTAGTACATTAAAAAGTGTTTTTAGCAAGGCACATAACTGATGAGACTGTGCTTACGGTTTGCAGAGATCCCGCTGGTCCTGTATCTCTTTGCCCTGATTTCGGTCACCTGGCTGTGGGGAGGACTGCACGTGGCCTATAGGCACCTCTGGATGCTGGTCTTCTTTATCATCTTCAACAGCCTGCAGGTAGGAACTGCTTCTTTTTCCTTCTGTCCTGCTGCTGAGATTGGGACCATCTCCATTGCTTGGAATATGCTTGGCATTTCAGCTTGGCTAGCTGAACAAAACACAGAAACAAACAGAGGTTAGTCTGTGTCACACGGGCAGTCTAGTTGGGTGTTCTGCTGATTTCTGAAGTTACGTATAGAATACATATTCAAGTAGGATGTGTTTTTGGGATACAGTGGCAATAATCAAATAGATTTCAATTTCATCCTTAATTTACCTTGTAAGGAAACTACTTGCTTTGCTCCATAAGGTATTAATGAGCTGATTATAACAATAAAACTGAAGTATCTGTATCCCCTTCAAAATACTGAGTACGTCAGCTTTCTCTATCTGCTAATACTACTTAAAAAACCTCAAAGCTTTAATATCATGCAGCCTTAATATGAACTGTTTTTTCATTATTAGAGGTAATCATGATGCATAGCTTTTCTTATATAGGATAGATATTGGTAAAACAAAGATTCTTTCAGTGAAAAAATAAATATAGACTAGATGTTGAATATTAGTCATTAAAAAAAAAAAAGAGTCTAAATATGTATTTATCAATAAATAGGGCTACATATTAATGGGTATGATCCATTCCACAGAAATAGGCCTTTGCAGAATTTGATGCAATGTATGTAATTCCCATGTACTAAATACTGTATTGCACTGAATGTTTGCAAAATGTGAGTCTTGGACACAAATACATTTTTAAACTGAGAAAAACAAAATGTAACTTATTCTCATTGTAATGCATCAAATTATGCAGTTTGCATTGGCATGTGAAATGGCTCAAATTAGGATTATGTGTTTTTTTTTCCTTTGCAGTTATGTGAACAGATTTCTCAGTTTTTTTACCCCTTAAGATCAAGTATATTCTCACCTTTTTAAAATTCTTAATGGTCTTTCCTTGTGAGTAAATAAAACTGATTTTTAGGAAGGTACCTGGGCTTCCTTGCAGTAGGACTCCCAAGAGTTCTGCAGAACTGATTACTGCTGTAGCCACTAGTAGTGGACATGCCTTTCCTCCCACCCTGCAAAATCACAGAGTGCAGGCAGCTCCCCACATCAGTATAACCTAGGCTCTTGTTGCTTTATAGGAAAATATATTACTGATATTGAAGTTGCAGATCTGTGATGGGTGACAGGTGCATGTATGTATATGAAGATATATATCTATTTATATAGTGGTCTATGTCCTTCCTCATTGTCTTTCAATGAAGAAATGCAGCTACAGTCCAACACAGTTTTGTGTCACATAGCTCTACCTTTGATACAAGCTTTTTGGGGAAGATAGCTATTACTTGAGGTTTTATTCCACAGGTATCACTGGCACTGTGATATGCATGGATATTTGGCTTAAAATAAAATGACTTTTTTTTTTTTGCTCTGTGGAGCTCAGAGAAGATGGTTATGAATAGTCTGTGAGTAACCTCAAGAAACATCATTCATGGCCAAAATTTTGATGATTTCGATATGACTAAATGTTGACCCTTCCGTATGCCTACAGGAAAAGACTTTGTATTATCCTGTTTTATATAACTTACAATGTCTTATTCAAGAAAAGACAAGCAAAGAAACAAAGCTGTAGAAGTATTGTTATTTTAATCAGTGTTGCAAGTTTCAAGACAGGAATTCATATAATAGAAGCAAGAAGTGAAACAGGATGTTGAAAATCGATCGTGTAAAATAGGAGACCTGCAAAGTCTGTAGAGAATTCTTTGTCCAGTATAATATGGAAAACAAATATAAAAACATCCCTAGAATAATATTTAACTGATAACTGATATTTGAGAAGCACCTTTGCATGACCTTGCAACCTTGCAAAGTTAGAGTTTTGTTTAAATCTAGTTTATAGGGGGATTAAAATACTTAATTTTCTCTATGTGAAGTTTTTTAGCAAGATGAATGTAATGTCCTTTATATAGTTTTATTTCCTTTCATCTTTGAACTGGAGAAGTAGATTATTTTTTTCCTTTATTGGCTGATCCTTTTGTTGTTGACTGATCTCTTAGCAGCATTGGCTTTATGGATATGATGTCAGAGTTTTTCCTATCCATAATTCCATGTAAATGAAAATAGTATATATTTTTGCATATATTGTGCAGGTACTCAAGGAGCTGACATGAAAAAAACCTTCACTATCAAGCTCTCTGCCTTTCTAGCAGCTGTATCTTGCAGTAGCAACAGGTCAAACACAAAGATCAAATAACTTTCATTGGTAGCTGCGTTTCTAATCTTGGACGCATATGTCCCCATTTGAATCTCCACCCTCCAATTAGACAGCCGGGAAATAAATATACAGAAAATTTATTTGAGATCCTGTCTCCTTCCAAGGAGCCAGGAAATGAAGAATGAAGCCTGAAACGTTTATAGGCTTCACCCTTCATGGGCTTGCCTTGGATCGTTACCACTCCCTTACAACACGGTACATGGAACAGAGCCCTGGTTTCAAACCTGCAATAGAGCCAAGCTGCCGCAGTTGCTTATAACTCTGACCACAACACAGGCTACTGCTTCATCAAGCAGGAGATAGCGGGTATGCTGTGAGGATACAAGGTTAATCATATTGCTTTCATCCGCTTCTAGCCCTTCCAAGTCTGTCTTTTCAGCCTCTCCTTCAAGCGGCACTTATCACAGCTCTGCAACAGGCTTCTTGAGCAGATCTTGGTAGAGCACAGTGTTATGGCAGGAATGCAGAAAAAATAAGAGAACTGAGGAGACATATGTTGCCCGCTGACTAATCCTTAAATAAGCTTATTTAAGAAATTTGTGCTCCTGTGGTTTGTCCCTTTTGTATAAGGACTGATACATTTAGCTTCTTGCCTTCATAAAAGATGCCGGTATTGGGTCCTCGTGGTAGAAGAGTCATCACAGTGTACTTGTTGAAGTATAAAGCTGTCAAAAGTTTAAAGGAAAAGAATATCTTTCTAATGTAAAGTACCCTGAGAAGAGTAGGAGAAATTAGGGAGTTTTTTCCCAATGGTATAGTTTTCTGTTTGTTTGTTTCTTTGCATGTTTTAAGTCAGTTGCTTTTGTGCATCTCTGTGAGAAAACATGTTTAGAAAAAGGTTTCCTGTAATACCACTACATTTTCAGTAGCCATACCATGTATATTGTTCACCTGTTTTACAAGTTACAGTTATCTGACAAGGATGCAGAAAAACTCCAGTGTGACTGTAATGACCAGACATGCAGCATAAATTAAAAAACAGTGAAAGATCAAGGTGATCAGTTTGTAAATAACATCTATTTTCCTTATTTTTTGCTGTTCATCAAATAATTGTATATACTGAATTATCTTAATAGAAGAAATTGTCAACATGCAAATTGTTTGTGAGTGGAAAAAAAATACAGCAAATACTAATCACAGTGAACAAATCAACCTTTTGCTGTAAGTTTTATAAAGCTTGAACATAGGATAACTTCCAGCGAGGAGGAGCTAGCAGAACTGGTCTCTGGAGGCATACAGGCAGTGTTGAAAATTCCCTCTCACCTACAGATTTGGTTCCTGTTGTGGACAGTGTCCTTTGAAGCTTTTATCCCATTGTTTTGGAAGAAGATACAATGATATAATTGTATTTACCTGGATAGTGCATTTCCAGAATTATTTCAATAGAAACTAGATATCTTTAAGTGTATTGTTTCCATGTCATTTCCATGTCTTAATGCCTTTATCAGTTCTCAGATTTGATAGTGAATATTAATTCTAGGCCATGTATTTCTGCAATAGGTGGCTTTTTTCCATTTATTAGTGGGTATTTTTGTTATACAACATTCAGTTTGAGAGCAATTCAGTGTTCATTAAGAACTTTTCCCCATCAGGAAAGAAAACATGAAAACCCTTTACAAGAAATAGAGACCTGCTTCCCTGCTGATAAAGAGTTGTAGACCGTGTAACAAAGGAGGACATAACACATTACAATGTATTGTTACCTAGATGGAGTCTACACAGGAGATTGAGAATATATTATATTATTTTATATTATATTACATATTAATTTTATCCCATTTGGTTGTTTAGCCTCATAATAAACATCTCCTAGTAAATGCACTTGACACATGCACTTGACATTTTTTTTCTGAGTGCTTCTTTTAAGAGGCGGTTTCCATCAGAGATGCATTTATAGTATGAGCTATCTATCTACATGGAGAGGAAAGCTAGTCCTATCCCTGTAACTTCAGGAATAAACATGCAGAGTGCAGTGTGTGGAGACAATAGGCGATTTACATGGTCTCTGAATAAACAGTGACCCAGAAAATAAATACAGCTGAGCTGTTTCTGTTCACTGGGGCCAAAAGAAAAGTTTAAAAGGTATCTTAAATCTTAGTCATCCAGCGAGCTTTTATGAAATAGGAAATCCAAAAGTAAATTGTAAAAAGCATAGGAGGAAAAGGATGAGAAGCATATTTAGGATATCTCATGTTTCGAGTTCCTCAGCAGTATGTTCCTGATTATCCTACCCAGGCAGCATCTGTGTCACAGAAACATACTCCATGTTCTCATGTGAAAGGCCTTGGCTCCTGATCTCTTCAGTTGCAAAACAGAGAGGAACATTTGTCTCTCCTCTTTACACTTGATTGTGTAAGCAGATTTACTTGCAATGTATTTGTTGGGTCAGGAATGAAAGAAAAAAAATGGTATTTTCAGTTGTTTGTCTCTAAAGGTTAGGATTTTGCAAACAATTTTGCATATGTTTTACTAATATAAATGAGTTCTGTGTTTTTCATGAGATTATTTGGTTTTTAAAGCTACATCATCAGTGCTTTATTTACCATTGCACGAAGCCCTGATCCAAAGTTCACTGGAGTGGGTGGAACCCATCCTGCTGTTTGCTCAGGGTTTGGGATTAGGCTTAGTTAGACCATGAGGCTCTGCTCATAAGTGCCTTTTTTTTCTTTTTTTCTTTTTTCTTTTTTTTACGGTCTCTGAGGTACAATATTGATTATAGGTGACTGTATTTCTGGCACCTTGCCCTGTACACCCCAACCTTCTGTCCTGTAACTTAGGATATGTGTCTCTGTGTATCTGTACTGCGAACTGTACAACATTTGATGCCCTGGAGCCACCTTTACATAACTGGGACCACAGTCGGGGCCATACAGAGCTCAGCGGGTGCCCTCAGCTTCTTGCCTGTAAAGATTTGCCTATGTGGAATTGCATGATGCTTCCACAAGGTTTCTTGGTAAAAGTAGTCCAGCTTTCTCCACGTATCCTGGTTGTGCTACAGAGCGGCGGCTAACTCTGTAGTGAAAATCACGTAAGTCTAAGCGAGCCCGTCAGCTTTAGTACATTTTAGGTTTTGGTATGATCCCGAGATCTGCAAAGACTTGAGAATTTGCTAGGAAGATATTCTCTCTAAGGTGTGCATAAGAGCTAGAAGTTGGATACCAGATGAGGTTGCTACTTAGGTTGTATTGCTGTGGTATTTTCAGTTTTGTATGGCACTCTTAATAGTCGTCTCCAAACTGGACACAAACATTTCTTTCTACAACAGTGATTGCTAGATTTCTCAAAGTAAAATGCTTTAATGGCTATAAATGTAACGTTGACACTCACCAAGTGTAATTCCGTACTTGTGCAATGTATGTTGTGTGACATAATTTTACAGTCATCTTGGTAGCATTGTGGTATGAACCTTGAATTAACTGAGTTACATCAGAGGAAGAAAGATTCAGGCTGTATTATAATGGTATCCTTAAATGATTTTTTTCTTAGCTATTAAACCCATCTGTTGTAGTTAGTTTTGAAATCCTATTGTTTTTCTTTTTATGAAGGTTTGTAACTAAAATGGTGTAGTGGAAATTGCCACTATGAAAAATCAAATTCTAAAAAAATCAGGATTAAAGAGATGAAGCTGTGAAAGAAAGCAAGCAAACAAAATCAAATACTAGATAGTAGGATATGAGCATATGTGCTAGGTGACAAAGACCAGCAAAATAAAAGTAATGCTATACAGTGATCTGCCATACTGCCAGGATGAAGTGAACTACGAGCAGAATATCAAGCAAAGTACATAAGATCATTCAAACATGAATAGTAAAAGTGCACCAAACTCTTTACCATCAGCTGAGTTGGTACTCTGTACAACAGAGTACAACAGAGTGCATAAACGAAGCATCATGAAACATAACTTAAAGAATTCATACAATACCTCAGAAAAACAGATGGTATTTTGAGATTGTTGCAATAAAGTAGATGCTCATACAGATTCTGAAGACTTGAGCTGCCTTCCAGACATACTGTACTTGGAAGGAGAGAAAATAATATACTTAGTACAGTTCACTTTAATAAATGAAAACAAAAAAAGAAGTTGTAGCTGAAGTCATAAACCTTGCAAGTCTGGCCAGTGTTGAGAAAGTCTGTATGTTTATTTGTACATCTCTATTTGTATTCTAAACAAAACAGTAAAAAGAACTAATATGAAGCAGATAAGGAAAACAAAGACTTCTCCTACTTTGACATCAGCAACTAACCTCATATTGCTTTTTGGGATGAAATCATCAGTGATGATGCTAATAGCATTGGCCTACTTTGTACTTGCAGACCAAACATATGAAGCCCCCTGAGTGGCCTGAATGAAGAATGAATTGAGACAATTGTTCAGGTTTATATTCCCTTTATTTCCTATCTGTTATTTCATACTGAGCTTTTTCTTAAAGAAGAAATAACTGATTCCCTAGTTACCACCCTATACCTACTCCACTATATAATTACCATAGTGAATTATGAAGTTATCATAATAGATTCCCTTTACCTCCTGAAGTCCTTATGTAATGGACCCAAATATAAGTCTAAACTGAAAGCAAAATACCTCAAAAAATCTGTGCAGGATCTAGTAATCAAAGGAAATGTTGCTGGTTTGAGACTAAACCTAAGACAGGAGAAGCTGGTACCAGCACAGAATTCCTTGTATCTAAAGTTGCATCTATGGTGATGAAAGCATTAAATGATACATAGTAAAATTCTAAAAGTGTGAAGGAACCTGGAATGTGCTTTGGCTTTCTGGACTTTGGACCAAAATCAACCAAAAATATTTAGTGAGTATTTAAATCAGATGCCCACTTGAAGAAACAATAAAGTGTTCTTTTTTAAACAAAACTAGCTGTTAAATAATATTGTAGGTCTTTCAGTATCCATTAAGTTCCTTTAGCAGTTCATGAAGGACTTTGCATTTTTATGTGCTTTAGGAAAGCCTCTGGACACTCTCATAATTTCCTAAGATAGAAGCAATTCTACCTCTTCCATTAGAAAAAAATATTAGTAGGAATTATTCCTCACAGAATAGCTACTGGAAGCCTTACCTCCAAGGCAGAGCATCTTGAGCCTTTGGAGCTTTACAAATGGAAATTTGGTTGTTTCCATGTTTCCAGCTAGGAAATATTCTTTTCTACTCTCCTGCTACTGCCTGACTTCCGTGTACACCGGGATAGTTCCAGGTGTACGCAGGAACCTGCAGAGGAGTTAGGGAGAAGGTTAGGGAGTAGCTGCCATACCTTGGAGAAGGTGCCATACTCAAATCTTTGAGGCTGAAAGGGCCTCATAGATCTGAAGTGCTGGAAAAGATGACCCATGTTATAGTACATCTACTCTCATTCTTGAAAAAAAGTCATGGTGTTGAGTGTGCTGGGCAGCAACGCAGCAGGGGCATCTTGGAAATGAGCAACCCACCGAATGCGCTGCAGGTGATGGAGACAAAGGGCCATGTCCCATACTGCAACTTGGGAAGTTCAGGCTGACACTAGGAAAACTAATTCACATGGGAAAATGCAGAACTGGAACGTGTTGCACAGAGATTGTCAAATTTGAAGGGTTTTGGGCTTCAATTACAAACAGCCATAGGCGCCTTATCTGCAGGTTGGCCTTCTGAGAAGACCAAATATACTTCAGATGTTGCTTCCAACCGACTTTTCTGTGATTCTATGATTTGACCTGTTGGAAACTCCATTTTCGAGCTATTGATTGTGATATAAAGTGTCAGATATGACTAATAATAAAATCCTAAAAGTTGGAAATTATATAGGCAGAAAAGGCTAGGTAAAATATTAGCCATCTTTAGGGGGGGAACTGTGGAACAGTGAGTTACTGGCAATGAGTTACATCTTTATCATGTTTCAACCTTGCAGAATTTTATACACACACACACACGTATATATATATGGCTGCATACTGAATGTCATTATATTATGAAGGCTAATCTGAACTTTATCTGAAGTAAATGCATGTCAAACCATAAAGTCCGTAGAAAAAATAACCGTTCCCTCTTCCACCCACGTATTTCCTACTATAGAACCCTCTACATTCTATAAGGCTGATGTTTCACCAGTAAATGAGAAGGACACTTTTTGTCTTTTGCTGGTAATAAATAGAGATGAGGTCTTGTTTAGGGATTTATAGAACACAGTTTGTAAAAAAGACAAATCATTCTCATGTTTTTATATACAGCTTTAGCAGCCTCCAAGCAACTACTGTGGAAAGAGTAAATAGCATTACTACTTTTATTTCTGATAGTTTCATTATTACTCAACATATTTGTGATTTAAAATTTCAGTAGAGACCATGATCTGCTGACTAAGATTTAAGTCTGAAATAACACTGAAAAAAACAGAAATTCAATAAAAATTGACTCCTTCACTTTTTTTTCTGCTGGACTAAAAGCAGCTTCTGTTATCTGTTTGTGTTTTATTTTATCCTTGATGTATAATATGTTTTAAACATGTGCTGCTGCTGGAAATTGTTTACATTTTTGCAATGCCATGCAACTGATGAAAGCTCAAGGAATTTGAACTAAGGACTACCACCCAGCCTTAATTCATAGGATGACTTGTCAAATTTTAAATAGAAGAAAATAGGAAGGGGTTTGAAAAATGTATACAAGACTGGGAAGGAGAAAATCCAAGTTTTTAAGTATCCGGTCCTTATGGAATAATGCAAGAAGGAACTTTTCATGTAAGTAAAAATACTGTTGCATATTGCTACCAGTTTAAGGTTCTGTGAAATTGCAATTAATAAATGAACCACTTTAATATCAGTTAGCGAAATTCGTATATATTGTAGGCAAGATATAGCTAAAACCATTGTAAACCTGTCTGTGAGATCAATCCTTAGTAGCTTTTTGTCATATTACTTTTAAAAAATATCTTCTTGTGTTACTCTACCTTCAGATAAACTGCAAATTTTTATTTTCCAGTGAAGCCAGAACAATTCTCTAAGTGTGGTTAATAATAGTCTTGCCATCTTAGGCCAGAATGGGTTAGAATTGCCCAGCTAGGACAGAGTTAGACTAAAGGAAACTGTTTAACAGGTTCTACAGTACTGTATTGTGCAAGGCTCCAGCAGTTCCTGTTGGGGTTGATGGGCAGGTAATTTGCCAAAAGAAACAATGACTTTTTTGATATGGAAGTACAGTTTGTTTTTTTTTTCTCTGAAGTGTTTTGGAATAGAGTAATCAAGAAATCCTCACAAATAAACCTTAAAGGGACTTACAGAAGTCCCTTCTGTGCCACAACATAAGTTCAGTTATATCTTCAACAACGAATATATTTAATGAGAATATTTTAATCACGGCAGCTGTGAGTCTGTTAGTTGATTTTGAGCATTATATTAAAGATGAGTTACCTGAAAGTAAAATTGCAGCTTGGATTTACTGATATTAGGCATACTAGTCTAAGTCATTATCTTGTTGAGAAGCTGACTAATGCAGGCAAAGGAAGTACAGCAAATCTATCCAGCTTTTAGGGAGGTATTTGATATAGTAGCACAAAAAAAATGGAGCAGTAATAGTAAAGGTCTGACTAAATGGAGAAAATAAGAAAACTATATTTTACTTGGGGATGAATCATCTTCAGTATTTTCATTATGACTACAGCATAAAAACTGCTAATACAGCTTTTTGATCATATAAAATTGTATTCAGAGAAGGGCTGCTATATCATACGCAATGAAGTGGATCAGGTTTATTCAGTGGAATGAATTAAAAGAAATTGTATGAGCTCTGACAACAGTAAGTGCAAAATTAGATGCTAACAGTTAAAAATTTTCTGTAATAAATTGGTTAGCTAGGTAGAACTGAGGAACAGAAGGAGGAGGGTCTGTCACTTTATCACAGCATGAATGCAAATCACCAATATAATACAGCCATAAAAGAAGCAAATATGGTGCTAATCTGTACCCAGTAGAGATAGAGATAGTGCCATTGTAAAAGGTGCTGGTGATGCATTATTTGGAATCATGTGTACAGTTCGGAGCACATTGTTCAAGAAAAATGAATTCCATTTAGGGCAGGTGCAGGAGGAAAATCTATTAACGATGAACAGCGATTTGCAAATTCTGTTGGAGAAGCCTGAGAGTATTTTACATGACAGTAATCATCTGTTCTGTGTCTGCACCTTTAGTGGCCTTCATCCAGCAGCTATTGAGTCACATCAGTGTTGTCCTGCACTCAGGATCATCTGCTCCCTCTCTCAGCAGGGAGGATTTAGAGACTTACATCCTTTATCAAGGTTAACCCGAAATCAGAGCAACTTTTGAGTTCCAACACTTCAGTTCTACTCTGGAGAAAAGTCAGTGTAAGGACCTAAGGAAAGCTTAGAATATTCCTTTGAAAGGTAAATTCCTCCTGAGCACACTTGTGAGCACTGCGGTTGTAATCCCATATCGCTAAATTCTGTGATAGTTTTAGTATTTCCCTCTATTAATAAAAAAGAATCATGAATTTAAGTAACATTAGCTGTACTGCTGTACATTCATTCCAAATTTGGTCGGTTTGAACTTTTTAAATGTAATGTTGCCAGTGTTTTTCTTCATACTGAATTTTTGTAAAGGACATTTTTCCCCCAAAGAAGAACATGTCAGCAGTTAAATGTGAGCTCTGAATATACCCACTTAGTAACTACTCTCTCAGGAAGCTTTCTAATGCATGTGAGGATTGCAAATCATTTGTGTCAGGAAAGAGTTGAGCAACTGTGAAGCTGGAGCTAACCACAGCTGGATGAAAATTGCTAAATTATGTTTTCTTTATTTTGTGCAAAATGTCAAGTGTTGCTCTTTTGCTTTTGCCTTGACAAAGGTCAATTGGATTAAAAAAAAAAGGCACCAAATCAACTTGTACTGTCAGCTTATTATTTGTTTAAATCTTCGCATGTGTTGTTTTGCTGTTACAACAGAGTCATGGAAAGTTTCAGTGACAGAGATATATTAGATCCCCAAATTGCAAAACTGGTAACTACACTGATATTTGCTCTTTGTTCTTTGTGTGTCTTCTTAAAGGAAGATGAGGAGAAGACTTGGTTTTGACAGGGGTATCCTCTGTGTGCATGTGTATGTAAGTAGGACACATGAGCTATTGGAGTGTATATTGTCCAAAGAGTGGCTTCATCATACTGAGATTGTGTTTCAGAAAAGCTGTAACAGGAAAGCAGGCTGGGAATTGTAAAACTTATTCTGAGAAATCATGAGGCTACTGTGAACGCCCGCTTGAGGATTTTGAATTTTCAGTATTTGCTGGGCCTCAGCACCCTCTAGGATTAATCTTTTGAGCTCCAGGAAACAGGAATCTGGCATCTTAAACCTCTTTCAGAATTGAGTGGAGCCAGAAGCCCTTACAGAACCTTTTCTTTTTCCATTCTTGATTTTGAAAGGGGTTAGGGAAACAGCAATTCTCACCAGGAAGACCAAGACTGTTGCTTTCCTGGTAAGTTTTAATATTCCCATGATAACTTTTGTGAAACCATCTATTAAAAGTCAAGTGTATCACCCATGTGACAGAATATTTTGCTTCATAAATGAAAATATGTGCTATGTATTCAATTCTGTCATTGGATTTATATCAGTGGATAAAAAAGGGTAAGTCACACTACCCACCTGTAGACACCTACATTAGTAAGCTTGTTTATTTACCTGGTCAGCAGAGAGAGGTGATTCTAGATCTACATTTGATAGATTACTGTTTTCTGAATATTTTCAATTAATAGAATGTTTCAGTATTGAGATCTTGATACTAAAATGTTTATCAAATGTATGTTCTTGAAAAGTAAAAATATTGTGTGACAAGTGAAAATATCATGTTGTCATTCAGTGATGAGGAGTGATCGTCCTTTTCTTATAGCACTGCTTTTTTTCTGATGAACATCATCTGAAGTCTTGAAAAATAAACTCATGCTAGGATAAATTGTGTACTTGGCTTTCAGTACATGTTAATGCCTGGCAATTATTTAGTCCTGTATGTTCCTCAAAACTCAGAAAGTATGATTCTTTATTAATTATAGTGCTCCAGAGTTCATGCATAGGCTGGGATTTCATTGCATCACATACTGTATAAGCATAGACCAAAAAGATATTCTGTGCCCTAAAAAATTTTCAACTGAGGGCATGAGATGACAACTGGACGCACAAGAGGAAGTACAAGGAGGCACTTAGACAAGAGGCCAGCATGATGGGCAGGCTGTCAGCTTTTATAGCTGATATAGGAGGAGGTTATCAGGAGATGAAGCCCGCCTATCCGAAGTGTGTGTGGTGGGAGGATGAGATGCAAACCAGGGTAAGTTGACAAAGGTCCCTTCTCACCTAAAATTACCAAAAGTTCTTATGAACGGATTCAGATGTCTCTTCCTTAATACTGCGCTAAGGCCTGTGCCTCTGGGTTTTGCAACAGGCTGCTAAGCTTCCTGTCTTCTTCCCACAGCAGGAATCCAGTCCCGTCCTTGAAATTCTACTGAACTTTAGTTCAGAAGGCAGCCCTATTTTCACCTGAGTCTCTGTCCCCTTCTAAATGTTTTTAATTCATCTAAACATTGTACATATTGAGGACAGAATGTTTGCTAGAACCACTTCTACTATTCTTTGCCTGTCTCCAGTCCCCATCTCAGAGGCCTTTTTCATTCTTCCTTAAGAGAGAGTTTCAGAACAACCAAATCATTTGTATCCACATTTTTATCACAGGGCTTTGGGTGACATCTAAACAGGAGTATAGATTTTTTTGCTAAAGGCTATAGAGTAGGATATAAGGAGAGAATGAGATTCTTGGACTAATTGAAGTTATTCTTAAGCCATCAGTGTAAAACTAGGCTGAGTAATTCGTCCATGATTAGCCAGTCCTGGGGAATTTGGTTCAAGCAATTCTCCTAACTTCTCGAAAAAAACATGTAACTGTCCTACTTTCCTAACGGACATTTGAAAACTAAGTGGATGAAGTATCTTTAGGGTAGACTTATGGCATAAAATTTTATAAATACGTTAACTGACAAAAGTGTTGATAGCTTTGTCTCTCTGTATCTGTAGAAAAAAAATAGATGGTGTTTGGGTTACTTTTTACAAAGTTCTAGGAAATGGAGAAACACTATATTACATTAATAAAAATACTGTGTTTCTCCAAAGTATATATTACATTAATAAAAATACTTACTTTAATTTAATATATTGTGAAGAAATTAAAAAGCAATCAGATTTTTTTTACTCAAAATTATCATAATACTTTGATAAGTAAGATAATTTGAACAAATAATAGATTGAAATTACTCTAGTAGTGTTAGCTGTGTAGCCATTTGTCATTTTAGGAATTATTACTGTCAATCTTCAGACTACTTATTGGAGATGGGTGCATCACTTCTGTTTTAGAGATGGTTGGAATGAAAGCCATGGGAGGAGACGTAACTTGTGTAGGACCACCCAGCGGTCTTTGATTTAAGATGAGAATTTGGGGTTGGACTAGATGACCTCTAGAGGTCCCTTCCAACCTTAGGCATTCTATGATTCTATGATTCTATGAATGGTTTGTGTAATTCACATTGGTGCTCGGTTTATTAAAATGTACTACTAAGAATCTCTTATTTTGAACTGCCTCCAGTATTGCATTTTCTAAATGGAAGCCAAAGATAGTGCTATTAGTTCATTAATTTTCTGTAAAAGTAGAGAATATAAGGAGCTCTAGGGTGAATGATTTTCAGCCTAATCTAAATAAAGACACTCCTCTTGCTGGAAGCAGCTCCTTCCGCCTTATCTAGCATTCCCTCACTGCTTTCCATTGGCAGGGAGCATTAGCACACACTGCTTAGTCACTTTGCTAAACTCTTGGCTTAGCTTTTAGTAAAACAGATTTGTAATAGCTAAAATGTCAAACATGGATTTGAAGAAAATAATGCTGTATCTAATATTAAATGATGTCTAACTTGCTGGCAATTTCCTGTTGCATAGTACCAATGGAGAGAATGTAGAAATAAATACAATAATCCTGGAATCTTAGCAATAGTTTTCTGAGCATGATTGCTGTATGTTATGTGACAGATCTAGCCACCTAGTGAATTAAAATATTTTTTCTTAGCATAGTTCACATATGAATCTAAGATATACTGTATACTGTTTCTCTTTAAAAAGTACTTCAGTAAAATGTAAAGGGTTTAACCATATATATTAAAAAAAAAGAGCCTCAGTCGTCAGGTCAATGCTCAAAGACTTCTAGTATAGAGATGGAAGAGTCATGCAGCTTGGAGTTAGGTGCATTTTGCTACTTTCTCATTCCCATTGAGAAGGAGTAATTTCACAGATAACTACAGAAGAAGGGAACCTGAAAGTTTATTGTATCCTCTCCTACTGCATGAAATTAGACTCATTACATTGTCTAAGATCCTTTTCCTTGATAAAAAGATTTAAATCTTAGTTGCAGTTACTTCCAAGGACTTGAAATTTCTGTTGAAAATGAAACCTTTCTGTTAGCATGTTCTGCAAATACTGACAAACAACTGACAAAAAAAAATATGTATATAAAATAAATATGTGTATATATATATACAAAAGAAAATCAATGCTTTGCAGTGTTTACCCAGCCACACTGCTTTTGGCCTTGTCCTTCCATACCACTTCTCTTTGCCATGGGATATGCAAACTCCTGTGGGTGTCAGATGAGGACTCTAGGCATCACCTTCTCAGTGGACATTGGCTTTTAAAGTGATCATTAAAGTGGGTCATGTCTTGTATTAAATTTCTACTTTCATGTATGTAATTAAGGCTTACTAAATAATAGATATTTTAGTAAGTGCTTAATCAAATAAACATTATTGAAGTCCAGCAGGTGGCTATAATTATCACAACAGCCATGCCATAAGTATTGCATTTATTAACATCTGCAACGCATGCTATTTCTGTCTAAACTATGTATTAATAATTTATTTACTTTAAAAACTGTTCAGAAATAGCATCTTGAAGTAATTTTTGCCCGTTAGTTCAGGATTAATAGCAATAAATGATCTCACCTGGTAGAGGTCCACTTGCCTAGTATACAAATGCCCTCCTGGTGTGACATTCTTCTATAGATCAACATGTTATTGACATTTTGAATGTTTTATCTACCCATGTATCATCCTTGCTCGTGCTTATAATGGATTGCATTACAGCACTTCCTTCCAGTATAGAAGTGTGTGCTAGTCATATGTGAGGTGAAATCAAAATCTCTGATTTCTTTCCTGCAGCTTTCTGTAAAGTTTGGAAAGATTGATGCTATCACTGCTAAACTCTTTTCCAAATGATGAAATTCAGTTTACATACCTCCTTTACTCTATTTTTGCAGTAAAGGTAAAATGTAACAGAAGTGTGTCACATAAGGAAATGTAGTATGTTGTACTGATTCATAATGGTACATACAGTCTTCATTATCTGTTTATCCTTATTCATATTTTCCAGCAAAGTTATATCTAATAATATGTGTTTTTAATATTTCTGCATTTGAATTCAAAGATAATTGCGTATGAAGCAGAGCTACCTGGGGCCTGTAAAGGAAGTTTTTCTGTGTGTTAAAACTTGACTTACCTGCTTCTTGTGCTCAAGAATAATTGTGCTGATAGGAAATGTTATACTGATGCCTACTGTACTATCTGTGTTAAAGTGAAGATACATATAAAAACACAATATGTTACGGAAAGATTTTTGTTTATATCGTAGCAGCAAAAAAAAAATACTTAAACTCATAGGCAGCTTTTAGCTTTGATACACTTCTAACCAAAGAGGCCTTGGAATAGTAGTGAGGCAGGAGCTGGATATTTGACGAAGAGAAGCAGCAGTTTTCCCCTGAGACTAGTTAGAGAAACTGGCTTGGCCAGTTTTAATAATTTCAATATAAAACATTGAGCTGAAGTTTTCAAAGTCAGCCTGTAGCAAGACCCAGTATCGTTAAAGCATGAGAGGTGATGCAGGTATAAAAAAAACAAGTGCAGTCAGTATATTTGTATTTCTGTTGTCCTTGTGGAATACAGTGGAGAACACCAGACTGAATTTTTACATTCAGTGAACATGTGAACTGGCATTGCAGCACAGGAAAATGGGACTGGTAGGATTGGCCCGTATAGCTGGTTTATAGACTTCACATTTGATCTGTTTAACAAAAATTTGCTTCAGAATCCCATCTGGCAAAGTGTTCATTCAAAATACAAGTGTTTTGACTTGGGACTTTATTCCAGTTTCCCCAAATCATTGCTTTTACTTCTCATCAGGCTTTTCAATACTCACTTATCAGCCCATCTTTTCTGCCAACTTCACAGAAGAGCAAAACCGAAATTGTGAGCGCTTGGGTGCGTGCGGCCTAGAGCTGAAAGTGCGGTGGCCACCGAGTCGGTGGCTGTGGCGCTGGCCCCACGTTGGTGGCGCGCAGCTCCGCATGCCGGCCTCGCGGGCGCTCGTGCGGCCCCCGAGCAGCAGCCAGGCTGCGAGTCTCTCTTTTAGCACTGATGGGAGGGTGGCAGAAGTAGTGAATGCCCAGCTGTGGTTGGAGGTAACAAAGCAAAAAAGGAAGAAAGTGAGAAGCAGAAAATAAAATAAAATAAAATAAAATAAAATTAAAATAAAATAAAATAAAATAAAATAAAATAAAATAAAATAAAATAAAATAGTAGAAGGCTTTTTCCAAACTTCCACTCCCTTCTAGGACTACCATAAGGAGCTGTTTCTCTGGCTGAGAATTGGCAGTTTTCTGTATTTGCTTTACATTGGGCTTCACTGCGCAGCCAAGATAGCTCTGTCAAACGCTTTGGGTGGTTTTGCTGTGAGAAAACATGATACTGCAGAGCCAGCAGTTATTGCCATACAAGAGTGCTGGGAAGAATAGACAGCAATCCACAGCCCTCACACAAAGAGGGAGACCTCAGGAGGACATATATTCCATGCTCAGCAATAGGAAAAAAGGAAAAATAACCCCTTACCCAAAGCAAGGACTAAGCCCTTTGCTTTGAAAATATGGAACAGTCTATACTTGAACAGCTCCTATCATTTTTTCCCCTTCAGAAATATTTCACAGATAGCAAGAATGGGTTGCAGAACAGGTCATATCCAATTTTCTTCTGCTTAGTGCTGCAAGCACATCTTAGGTCACTACTGGCATTAATCCATCAGAGAGAATTTCCAAAAGGGAAAGTAGCTTCTTATTTTCCAAGTACAAGCAGAGCAAACAATTTGATATGTGCTTCATGACTTAAACTATCTGTTGCTGACAGCAGTAGAGCTGTGTTCCCAAAGTACTCAATAAAATTAGCAAGGCACAAAAATTAAAATGTTCCCATTCCTTAGTTTTGAGATACTTAAATATATATAAATATATATTCACTTGTGGTACATTGTTGTGCATTAGCATATAGTGTAGGATTTTTTTGTAGGTAGAATAGTAGAAAACTGAGTAGGTATTACAAGGCCTTTACTCTACCAAGTGTTCTGAACATCTCAAAAGTAGACAGTGATTCATGTTTAGAGTCAGTCAGTGGAATCACATCTCTCTTCATTTCATTCCCGTCTTTAATTTATGTAACTCTCCCATCTTTTTTTCCAGGACTGATTTGTGGTACCCTATCTGAATGTGCTAATGCTTTTATTTTCAAAGCCACTACATAAATTGTTTATGCCAGACATTTTCCATTAAAAATAACCAAAGTTGTAACGTTGCAAAATGCAAAACTTTTAGAGCCACCATTTATGTTTAAACCTCTGTAAGACTAACTGTATCAACCAAAATATCTTAATACAAGACTAACATTATGTTTGTGTTTAATATGAATTTGCTTTAAATTTTAGTTTGAGTAACATTTATGAAAAAAGATCTTATGAACTCTTAGGGATGGTGTTTTTTTTTATTCCGTGCTTTCCTTGCAGTTATTACAGGGGGGACAGAGGGGAAAAGAAAATCAGCTCATTATGTCAAGCCAGGAAGTGAATGATTTCAGTGACAGAGCCAAATATATTATTGCACCTCCACCTCCTCGCATTCACTTACTTGTCAGAAATTGAAGGATGTCTAGTCCTTGTCCTCTTTTATTGCCCACGTTTCCCCTTCTTTTAGGAGCATTCCTAACCAAAACAGTGCTAAGTTCCTACTTCCTAAATGAGACTTGCTTCTGCTGTCTTGCATGCCACAGAAAGGCAGTAAAAACTACAGTCATTTTCTTTAAAACCAAGGGGAGTAGAGTGTGAACTGATGACAGGACGCTATGATTATCATTTAAAGCAGTCTGCCAAGCAGGACCTCCACTTCTGAGATAGTCAGAGCTCTCTGGCAAAATCATAACTTGATATAGTAACATCTATATCTGTTATTCTGGCTATAAAAAGCTGTGTCACATACTAGCACATGGCATTGTAACATCCCTAATTCTAGGGATGTTACCCCCTAGTCAGTTTTAACTAAGGGGTTTCTGAAGCTGATTTATTCAGTTCCTAAAGCATCTTGGTGGCTTTCCCTGAATGTGGCATGCTTCCAATAGTCAGAGGTTGCTGAAGGACAAGAACACCTTATTCTCATCAATCTTGCTCCCAGAGGACTTCTAGTCATATCTATCTAGTCATATCAGTAATCCACAAACCTTGAGTTCTGAATTCCCTCCAAGCTAGATTTTTTTTTTTTTAATTTCCATGTGTTTTGGGCTACTGATGTAGCACCAATCAATTATGCATTTACTCTGTTTAGGCAGTCGACAGAAATGTTGCTAAATAAATGGTCTTTCCCCTTTCTCAGCCAGATATGAAAGTATAATAGCAAATATGGAGAAAATAATAGGCACAAGAGATATTTTGACACCGCAAGAATTCGTGAAAAGAAAAAAAACCCTCATTGTTGTAACAATAATGATGACAATCAGGGTTTTACATAACTCTTCAATTTATGAGATTTTCTGGAGTAGCAAATGAGTTCATCAGTAAACAGAGCTGACTTCTCTTTTGACTCTCTTTGTCAGTGATGGCTTTTAATTCCCATTTCTTTTATTTTTTAACCCTGTATGTGTCATTAATACACAGAAAATACTGCTTCCATAAAAATATTAAACGGACTGTTTTATTGTTCTGCAGAAATACGATGTTCCTGTCTTTTTTATATGGACAGGATTGACCTCTAGTCAGGATGCTGGTTTGTATAGTTCTGAATGCTGCTTCAGTTGCTGGCTTCCCTCTTGAGTATGTCTTTCCTATGACAGCTTACAGCCTGTTTAAAGACATAAATATGGAATTTACTGATCTAACATTACTTGACAGGGAAGCTATTGACCCAGGGGCAGAGATAATGAAGGCTTTTTCACCTGTCATTTCTAGTCCATTTGAGAGAGCAGTTGAAATGTTAGTAGTTTCAGACCGTAAGGTGTGAGCTGAAATGCAAGGCTGTGAATGTTTGTCTTAGAAGGAAAGTGTGAGAAGAAATATTTGCAAAATATTGTAAAAGCATAGATGTTAGGTCATGACCTGTGATATTTCTAGGCTTTTTACACTTGAAAAATATGTTAGGAAAAAACTTACAGATTTTGTCTTTCTTTTTGATTTTTAGTGTAAGGCTCCTCAGTAGACAAATAGGTAAATTTTTCATTGATATTTGATCTGGCAGCTTGCTGCTACCAAATGGTCTTCTAGGCAGCCCAGAAAGCAGCTTGTGCAAAGAAGCCCTCCAAGAAAGCTGCTTCTGATTTCCGTTGCCTGTGCAGGAAGAAGAGGAGAGGGCGAGGAGGGGAAAGGGGATAAGCAGAGATGGGGCTGGGGTCCGGCATGCTGAGGGCCAGTCTGCTTTGGTGGTTTTGGCAGTTGGCAGACTCCTGCAAACATGAGTAGTGGGCATCATTTCCAGAATCCCACTGTTTAGTGAGGGAGCACAGCCAGAAGCGGAGGGGAATTTTAAGCTGCTTGAGCATGCTGTCTCGCTGATGTTTGCCCTTCACAGATCGTGCTGTCCCGCTGTTCAGACCTTTGGTGTTTGACTCTGTATTTGTTTCCTCCTCAACTAGAAGCACTGAAATAGAAAAATATGGCTTGCTTAATATTTCCAGTATGACTACATT
>JAUBNY010000589.1:132710-152066 GCA_032275445.1 Crypturellus soui
AGGAATTTATGGCTTTGGCTAGAAACTGCAAGGTTTTGGCATAACTGGCTCTGTGTAAAGAGAGAAACTTGGCTGTTGAGATAAGTTTCATGTAGTACATTAATATTAGGAAAACATTAATAATGCTGTAAGCACAATGCTTCTATTATTATTACAAAATATGCATATAACCTTTTAATCTGAGGATTTATAGTACTCTATAGAAACTATATAAAAAAGAAGTCACTTGAAATATGTCTTGGTCATGTGGACCTGTAAATACATCCTTTATTCAATGATTGATTTATCAATAATTCCATTCTTTTCATTCCATTATTTTATGATTACTCTGTATATGTGGTAGTAGTGCCTTGTTGGCTCAGCAGATCGCAGATATTGTTTAGTAAAAAAAAAAGTGGAAAAATCTCTATCAACAGAAGTGGTCTTATAGAGACCTTACTGAGAGAGTTTGAAGTTTGCAGTCCTTCAGTAATTGTTGTCTCCTGAATTTCATGTCAATTTTTATAATTTCATCTTTAAATAAGATAAATCCTTGTCTATTAAGCAAAATGGGGAGTAAATACCTCAGGAAGAAAAGTGCTGATAAGTAAATGTTCCCAATAGAAACTGTGACAAGAGAAAAGATATGCTTGGTAGTAATGAGGACAGCTTCATCAAAATGGGTGTTTAATGGCAGTTAAGCCAGAATTCAGAATCTTGATGATACACAGCAGATCTAATGTTGACGTTGGCAGAATCACCAGCTTGGCAGAGTTGCGCTGATGAAAGACATAAAACTTACTAAGGTGATTTTCCATGTTAAGAAAAAGATAGTTAAGCAGAATGATCTGATTTACTTTACCAAGGTTAATATTTCTGGAAAGCTCTGAGTGGGAGATGTTTTGTGACGGCTTAGCCTATGCGACTAAGATGATACTTTCATCATGATGACACTGATAAAAGCTCTTCAAGCTCTTCTGATGGAAAAAATGGGTGATGAAGATTCAGGAAAACACATTGTACATTAAATACCTTCTTTGTAATAATCAGATGTGCACAGAAATGTGTGTGCAATTTGTCAGGATTATCTCTGAAAACAAAACTTGGAGAAAAAAATAGAAAATGAGATATGTTTTATGTGTGTCACTCAGGTAGCAGGAATGCTTGTGTTTCTGAATACTGATTGCATGGCTGATATTTTTTCCAAAATAGATTAGGAAACACAACAATATCCATCTATTATAATGTACTGTATGATGGTCCTGATTGTATTTCCTGAA
Source organism: Crypturellus soui (assembly GCA_032275445.1). Classification (NCBI taxonomy): domain Eukaryota; kingdom Metazoa; phylum Chordata; class Aves; order Tinamiformes; family Tinamidae; genus Crypturellus; species Crypturellus soui. The sequence goes on from JAUBNY010000589.1 coordinate 133,970, forward strand.
TATAGTTTAGCATTATGAGTCATTTCTTGCAATGTAGATACTAACTTCTTAAACATGGTAAGACATGCAAATTATTTGGAGCAATCAGACCAGTAATTTTCCCCAAAGCAGTAGGCACTTGTTATGTAAAGTAGTGTTAATCCAAAGCAGGCTGTGACTGGCCAGTGATGGAAAACTACACAAGAAAACAGAAGTCTGTAACCTGAGAGCTTCCAGTGAGTTAGTAAAATTCCCAGGGAGGGTCACAAATGTCAGGATTTTTTTTTTTTTTTACATAGTAAATATGTAACTTTAAAAATAAAAGCCATATTGTAGCTATGGTGATCTAAGGATATCGATAGAAAAAAAGAATCAGTTCTCGCCACAGAGGCCCTTCTCTGATCTAAGAAAAGATTCAGCATTCTCTTACAAACTTTGATTTTGCTTTACCCTCTTTTGAAAAGGCATGTTTTAAGTATATAGTCTCACGAATAATAGATATCAAGTACAATTTTCCTAATTAAAATGTGAACTAAAAAATGCACTTACAGTGTGCATTGATTTTTGTTAGTGCTGATAAAATGCCCTGAAATGGGTTGAGAAGCTGCTGAAAATTACAAATCTTTACCAGAAGTCCTGCACAGATACTTTAGTTTTACAAACAGAAAAGCCATTCTCCTAAAGTAGATGGCTTTGAAAATAGGCATGTGGAGGATCTTATTATGGTTTTGTTTGAATCCACTTCTCTTTGGAAAGAGTTTGGAGAGTTTAAACCCTTTGGAGAGTTTATTCAACTTCAGCAAGTATGTGTCAGCCTTATCTGAAAATATACGTATGAGAAGTGGGATATATTTTACTAAAGAAATAGCTAATGTATTGATAAGTTTGTTTCCATTGGAGCAATAAAAGTCTTACAAGATCAATTTACAATTATGGAGGACTGCAGTAATCTCGCTTCTCAGTGAGGAAAACTCAGCAGTTTGTTGATGGCCTCCAGTCTGTTGTTACTAGCAGAGTTTTCTCAGTCATCAGGCTTAGACACACTGCAGTGGCAGCACCATGACTTGGCACATGCGGAATGAGAGGATGAAGAGAGGGAGAAAGTGTCAAATGTGGAGAGTCTAGTCTCACAGTCTCTAGCTGTGAGAGCACAGTCTATCAAGTTTGCCTGTGCTCTCATAAAAATATAAAATATATTCTGTCCTTCTGTTGAGAGCTATAGAAGTTTTTCTGTCATTTATTAGCTTCCTGCAGATACATCTTTGTGTTTCAAAGCTGTGTTTCAGTGGTTTAAAATAAGTGAATTAGGACTGTCATATCTCTACCTGTTATATATGAGAATTCCTCTCACACGCATACCTGCACAAACCCCTCCCATAAGTTATGAAAGGTAGCAGAATGACTTCTTCCTCTGAAGTGTAACTACAGCCCAAGTTATGAAGCATTTGGCATAATCTAGAGCAGCATCAAAGCTTTTCCCAATGCACTAGCTGAAAAAGTCCCCAGTGGACACTTTGCTGTGTGAGAATTCCTTAAGTTGTAGCTCTTTTTTTTTTTCTGGATGATTTTTTTTCCCTGATAAAACTGTGCAAAAGAGCAGATATGCTGGATGAACAGAGAAGTGGACTGGATGAACAGCTCAACTTGCTGTGATAAAATAGCAAAAGCTGAATTGTCTACCATCAGCAAACGCCAGGAAAATAAATAGTAACCATTACTGACAATAGCTTGCACACTTTTTTTTTCAGGCAATCACCAGACATGTTTGAGAAGAATTTTAAGCTGCCTGTCCCTCCACCTTTTCAAGAGTCTACGTGCCTGCTCAAAGCACTGCTCTTCTTTTCAGAGCTGACATATTCAGCTTTCACCTCTTATCTTTTGCCATAGCATTAGCAAGAGTATTAATGCTACTAGCATAATGTAACTGTAAATGACATGGGATTAAGTGCTTTGTAAGTAGTCCTGTGGGCCCAGACCACAGCAGTTATTTAGTGTTGTGGATAAATCCTCTAAAGCCGTAGTTCTTTAGCTTAATTGTTCTGTCTTTTTCCAGCATCCCTCGGCCAGGCTTTGTGGGGTAGCAATCATCACTCTTTTCACTCTGAGACCAAACAGTTTCTTTTGGCCACTCTGCACATGCTTGTAAGATGAGGAGAACGGCTCTGAATTTATATGCAGCAGCAGAGGTTACTGGTGCTAGGCAGACTTGGGAGGGTTTGTTTGTTTGTTTGCATGGAAGCTGTGGAATTAATTCTTCTCAAGAATAAGAAATTACTATTATCATACTGTTTGAAACTTTTAATAGAGAGATCATTATTTGTGCTGCCAATATCCAAAGCCCTTGTACCCAGACCTACATCTTCTGATTCCTCTGGAGTATTTAGATTTCTTTTTTGCACATCCTGCAAGTCCGGTAGGCCTGTCAACAGAAACAGACTCTCCTCTGTATTTCATGCTTGGTCCAACCTATCCAGGACTGTGCTTTTTTACTGGGAAGAGTACTGGACGGAATAACACTGGATGATATCCGCTAAGACATGAGTAGGTAGGTTCTACAGGCTGGCTTAAAGTTCGTGGTGTCAACATGGCCAAACCCATTCACAATAAACCCAGTGGAATATAGTGGAACATATATTAATATGCTAGCAGTCTTATTTTATAATATTTTATTTAGGACCATTTTTAAATTATTAAGGGCATAAATTAAAATAATATTATGAGTGTCACGTGTAAGGAAGACTATTTTGATTTTCAGACTAGTGCTTTTGAAAACTAGCTCTTTCGACTGTGAAAGTTGTGGTTCAGTGATACAACCTGGGTGTTCTGTGTGCACTTCCTGTGCTCCTTCAGAGCAAACAAGCTGGTAGCTGCTGGTGCTAAAATGAGTGGAGATCGATACAGCTTAATCCATGGCAGCACAGTGTTGATTGTTGCAACTCTATATTGTTTATGAAGGGTTATCTGCCTTATTTTGATATCTCAAAATGCCATTGCCGTGGTTACTAGTAGAAGCATAGAGTAGTCTGAGTAAGACCATGACATGCTTTGGATGCTACACACAGGAGTCATGGCACCTAGCGACTCATCTCTACAGAGCATATATTCTCCACCCCCAAGACCTTGGTAGGAGTATATGTCAAAGAAAAATTCCCCCTTTTTCCAGCTAAGCAAGTAATCTGCTATGCAACAATGCAATTCCTTTGCAACTGGTGTAACCTACTTAGGAGTGTTGGTTTTGTTAGATAGAATTGAAACACTTCAATTCTATCTAAACTTGATAAAGTTTAGTAAACTTGGAATTTTTCTTTCTCTGTTAACTCAGTAACTTTACTTGTGTCCCTAAGCAAGTGAAATAACCTCCGAGAGTTAATTTACTCATTAGGGAAATACCTGGAGAAACAGACTTGTCACCAGTAGGTATCAATCTGTAGAAGTTCTCTGAACTGCACAGACTGGCTTTCTTTCTCAGCTTCCAGTATTAACAACTGCCAGGATGAGAAGATCGTACTGCACAGATTCCTGTGCTCTTTCACTGTTGATGCCTCCAACCGGTATCTGCCAGATTGGTATCTCCAGCCTGACAAGATAGAGTTTAAATATCTTTAACTGAAAACATGTATTGTGGATAACTGACAAATTATTGTATAATTGCTGCCAGCTCCTGTATCAAGTGTATATTAGTGCAAAACAGAAAAGGTCAGTTTACAGTTTGAACTGTGGAGTTCAAATCTAGTCAGGCTCTCCCTAGATCTACATGACTGAAATGAGGGCTGCAGCAAGAGTGAAACATCAGGCACCTCTTGGGAGCACTATTTCAAAACACTGAAAATTAACCAAGGTCACTCGTCAGTGACGGCCAGATAAATCAGTCACTGAATCTGCTTATTGATGTATATATGCACATGCGCTTTGGTCTTGACTTGTTGAGCATCTTACTTCTGGATGGACTGTGGACTGTCTGGTTTTGTTCATTTATCACAGTGAACACTTTTTCACTCATTACAGTGGGCCTTAGCTCCACATATTCAGGTATAACTCCAATTAAGTACTGAGGAACAAAACTACGGTCACAAAAGGAAGGCAACTGAGGCTCAGGCTAACAGGTATCAACAGATTCCTAGTTCTTTGGGCTTTCAGAAGTTGTGGGGGGCAGTTATGGGGGAGCACATGGCCCTGTGGCCTTGTGATCAAATATCTATTCCCTAATATTACAGCCCTTTTTTCTTTTGGTTGCCAGATATGGGACTCTAATTAGAGATAATTTTGGCACGTTATTCTGTTTGTGTCTCTTGGAAGAAGGACTGCACTGAGGGCCATATACAAGAGTCTCACATAACATGGGCCTTCTATATCAATACTTTATGTCCCCATGGTTCAGAAAGACAAAATTGTGAAGTTAGTTGTTCTCAGCTTATGGGTTTGCTTGAAAACTACAAACCCACTTAAAATGTGTAGGCGGCTTTTATGGCTAGATCCTTAGAGGCTGGAATGCCAGCGGCTGCTCTGAATTCTTTAGTGTCCCTGCTATGCATTCCTCTTAGAATTGTTATCTCTTTTCATATCCATTAAATAACTTACATTAAAAAAAATCCATTTGCTGATGCCATTGTGTTTGACCTACATAGGAGTCCTTGGATTTGTTTTTAGAATGAACGGATATTTCGGTTCCTTTTTAGTGTTTCTTGAGTACAATAGGTATTTCAGTTTTTTGGAATGTATTTACATGTATCACAGAGAAGTTTCCTTTATAAGTTTCTCAGTGCTCTGGATCTTAGTGATAAAAAACAATAATGTGGAAGAGTGGGAAAATGCTATTTTAAAGTATGTTTTAGCATTTCTGTTTTTCAATTTGCTGAAAAAGAAAAAAAAAAGAGAACACAGTTTTGTAAAAAAGAAAACACACAGACATGTAGAGTGGTGTAACTTTATAGGATGTGTATGAGGTTATTTCCATATCCTTTAACCACCTCAAATTGAAATCTCATTGAATTGCATTGACTGTTACGGGTATCTTCAGGTTAGACTGTTACAACAGACTACGTTGTCATATATTTTTGTCTATAACTATGAATCTGTGTATCATCAAGTGTCATTTGATGTCTGTTTTGCATGGGTGGAAATGAATCAGTCCCAATATATATTAAGGGTTGTTTCCATTTGAAGTGCCCTATTATAATAGGTGAAACTCTTTCCTTTTTTAAATCCCAATTATAGCTTTCGTACCTATTGATACTTTTCTGATAAATTGTTCTATTTAGTAAAATTGGTTTGGGGAGTCTTGAGGACTTGGAAACTATAAAAACACGGCAAATTTAATTGTATTGCAGTAATGAGGAAGAATCCTGAAGTCTTCTCTCTGTAACCTTTTGGTCAACCCTGTCTTTATTAATTACTGAATTGGTTGACAAACTAATTGAAATTAATTATTTTACCTCAGCATTTATGCAATTTAAGAATTAGATCAAAAAGAGAAAGTCAGATTTCATATTCAGAAATTCATTCACTGGGTTTCTATGCAAACAAAAGACGTTGTTACGATACTTTTTGTTGGCTAAACATAAAGGTCAAAATTAGCAAGTTTTAAAGAAGAATTGCAAAGACATACAGTAGGAGCCTTTGTAGTAATCACAAATGAAAGACTGTTGAATTAGTGGATCTCATAGCAATTCTAATTTATAATTGCTCCTTGGTATCTGTGACGGCAGCAATGGAGTTTCTGTGAGACTGAAGCTGGGGCAAGTATGTAAAGAGCCAGCTGGTCAATAAGAGAACAAAAAAATGTGGTTAGAAGATAGTTGCCAACTTCTATTGTAAAGAAGTTTACAACCCGCATTTTTGCTCTTATGACAGCTATGAAACTTAAGTGGCTTCTGTTGTTGTGATCTTGGCTTTGCTCCCCAACTATGTGGGTTCAACCAAATAATATTTTTTAATAACTCTTCTTTTGTGGGGGGAGGGATTATGTTTTGCTGGAGGCCTCGGGTTATGAACCTTCTCTTTAATTTCCAGATCTCTGATTGACACTGACATCTTCCCTTACTAACCAAAATGCTGTGAAGCACTGCCTGTGTGAAGAGAGGCATCTGCCACAGCATACGGGACCTTGCTGGAACAGGGTTCCAGGTGTGATTGAAGACACCTCCATTTCAAACACTGATGTGTTTTTTTCTGTCCCTGCATTTTAGGGTCTTTATGTCTTTGTGGTATATTTTATCCTACACAATCAGCTTTGCTGTCCTGTGAAAGCGAGTTACACTGTGGACATGAATGGACATACAGCGGCCGGCTCTGCTTTCTTCACGCACGGCAGCGGCTTGCCGCCTGCTGGCGGGGAGATCAGCAAATCCACCCAGAACCTCATCAGCGCCATGGAGGAGGTAACTGTGGTCCATCCTCATTACCCTGGGTATTACAAGTGTAGTGGAGATTTAAGGGGAACACACAGGAATGCAATGACCACTTGCTAATGCTATTGTTCTGTTTTGTTTTTTGAAATTCTGCATGTTTTTGAGCCAGGGTAATGTTCTTGGGACTTAAAATTGCGTCGTAATATCTCGTCTAGAGATATTTTTCAACTTGAATCTGCAGTTTAGTATAGTTGTTGGTTACAGTGCTATCAAGTTAATTCTTTCAGTTTACTCTAGGTCTTGGATGAAGTCTCTAATTTTCCAAAGTGATGTGTGCCTAATTTCTGCAAAATTGCAGAGGTGATATTGGAACTGGAATGCTTCTAATATCTCTTTTTCAAAAATACTGATATAATTGGATTGAAATGTTTTAACGGAATGAGTCAGTTCTGGCAATGGTTTTGGTGGAAACCAGAGGGCCTGGTTTCCTGCTGCTGTGAACAGTTTTGCCCATTTCTCTGTCTGCTTGACTGTAGGTTTGTCTGGATGCTAATGCTTCTCAGTGTTAAATTTCTTGGGCTTCTCCTCATGTGAAGTGATGTCTGACTGCCCAGCCTACTGGGCAGCATGACTTCCCAGCTCCACGTGGCAGACACTCAAAATGCTGTGTGCAGAGTCATGGATGAACAGGGACCCTCTTCCCCACCAAATCTGTTTTGATTGTCCTGAAATACACTTTTTTTTTCCTTAGAGTTTATCATTTTGACTTTTCATCACAATTAGGAAATCAAAAAATCCTCTTTTTCATGAACTGAAATTCTGTCTTTTAGCTCCACTTTAAAATTGTGGCAGATGTAATTTTACAAAGATATTATCAAAACTATTGGGCTGCACACCAGCACATTCAAAGTCTGACAGCTTACTTAAAAGCTTGTGTTAGGTTATAGAAGGGAAAGGTAGGGTCTAGTAGAGGAAGTGGCAGCGCTAAGAATGAGTAGGAATGTCTTGACTGGAACCTTTCAGTGCTTTAATTTAAACTTTTCCATACCGGAGGCCAGTGTTCAGAAATAGGGAAAATAGTGAAATGTTAACTTTTGGAACCAGCTAGGCCATGCATGAGGTTAAATGACTTGTAATCACATTCTGGGCTTTGGCTTTTTTTTCTTTGGTTCACTAGAGAAATCACAGAATACTTGACTACAGATATCCTTCCCTCAAGTACAGCTCTGGTCATAGGTTCTAATTTATTATCTCAAGAAAGGATCCTAAATAACGATGTAAATTACATGTATAATGGAGTTTTCCTTACCGTACTCATGTGTCTCTAAACTTGTTAAAGGTGCCAGCAGACTGGGAGAGGGCTTCCTTGCAGCCTGCCAGTCAAGCTGGTGCTGCCTTTACGCCGAGTCCACAAAATGGCAATGTCTTCCACCCTTCTGGAGGATTTAGTAACAGCTCGCTGGTTGCTGATGAGGAATCACAGGAATTTGATGACCTGATATTTGCTTTAAAGACTGGTGAGTGACACTTCTCGTTTCTTGAAGACTTCCCTCTTCTTCATTCTAACAATGTCACCATTCCATGAGATTTGGTTGCTGTTGATGTTATCTAATTACCAGTGAAAATCTAAAGCAAAATTGTTTTGGCTTCAATTATTATTCCATGAACTAAAAATACTGTGCAGACTATCTAAAATAATAAAGAAAAATAATCTGAAAAAAAAATACCATTTGAGTCATGATGATAAGCAGACTTGCAGAAAGTAGCAACAGCCTGGAGTCTTGAACACTTTTCTGTGAATACTTTAATACTAACTTACTACCTCCACCAAGCTGTTAGTATCTTATGTTCCTTTTTTTTTAAGTGTATACATGTGGTATATATGTTGTATACGTCTTTATTACATGTGTATTTATTATTTTATAATTACTGATGCTCTCCAAAAGTGTAGAACAAAATATTTATATTTTTCCATGCCAGATACACATTTAGGCTTGAAAGAATAGTCTACCCTAGAAAGATAAACTCATGAACTTCAGCCCAAGCACAACAGACAACTATGATTAGCTCACAAAGCTGCTGGAGAATACAAGAGAGGGAGGCCACCCTAGGTGCCCACACTCAAGCTGTGCTTGTAAAACAAATCATTTCTAATCAGATTCCTCTCAATCGCCCTGGAGTTCAAGTCTTCAAAATCCCAGTCTTTGCCCTCAGGGTTTTCAACTAAGTATTGCTCATCTTCTCTCTCACCAATGCCCACCAGCAAAACTTTAGGTCATTGAAATGATGATAGAGGTGATAATATAAACTGATAGCCATGGCATGGCTTTAGGTGGAATAAGTGAACACCTGATAACAGATGACAAGGTAAAAGAATGTCACCTTGTAAGATCTAGCTCACCCAAGCCCATGGCCCCAGGCTCCAGGAGGAATACAAAGGGATGGGCTTGGTAAGGTACTTAGGCACATGACTGGAGGCCATTTGCTTTATCTTTTGGAATATCATGGAGCCTTCAAGAGGATGAGGTCAAGATATTGACTAAATTAGCAGGTGAAAGTGCTCTGACTGCTTGCTGCTAATTTCAGGAGTTATCTTTCCTTCAGTGATGTCACTGGAAAAGGTCAAACTCCATGAAAGACTGAGAATTTTGCTAATGGAGGAACCATTTTATTCATACTACTCTATTTCCTAGGACTGTTTCCATTGCAGAAAGCTCTTTTGATTGAGAAGATAATTGGACAATAAATAACTGAACTAGTGCTAAGAAATAACGAATTTTTATACACGTCACAGAATTTGTATTTTTCTATTATTTTACCTGGATATTTTGAAACCTACATATACTTGGTTTGCAATCCGCTGCTATATAATAATATGTTAAAGGCTTGGGGCAAGACTTCCAAACCTGGATGCATAAACTTAGATTTGCAAACCCTTTAAGTACCCAGGTATGTAGCTTTGACTTTATCATTTTCCAGTTTCTGAATATCTTAAGGAAAACCACATAATTCAGAATATTTTTAATAAGATATGAAGATTTTAACACTAGTACATTTTAACACATTAGCATTTAATACTCCATCCACTCCACATCAACTGAGTTTTACAGCTCAGTTGATACTGGTTGGCCTATTCACTGCATTAAACACTCCACAGTGTGTGGAAAGCTACGCCTTAAATCATGTCTAATCATGTCAAAGGCCAGTCTAGCAGTTAAACTTCATGGCTGATACAATTTAACAAAAACTGATACAGCATTTAATGTTTTTTTTTTAATACATCTTCAAGTTCAATCCTTAGTTAGTGTCTGTCCTGTTAGAAGTAGATCAAAAACCAGTTTCATTTTTTTTTGCAATTTTTTTGTGAATACTATTTGTATTTATTTATTAACAATTTGCTGTAATTTGTTTTTACAAGCCTTTTGAATGAGGAGGGTTTTAAGCAGGCACTGGGCCTGATTTGAGAGGACATTTTGGATTGCATTACCGGTGCAAGCATCACCCGCAGCATCGACTCTTGTGCGCAAAGCCTGCCCTCAGCAGTGTCAGATGGAGGAAGGGATTATCTCTAAGCCCAACTAGTGCTCCTCTCCAGTGCTCCACTCTGGTTCTGGCCCCACGAATGTCTGAACAAGCCAGACTGAAGGGGGAGAGTTGTGGCTAGAGCAACTCCAACCACCAAAGTGAATGTTTTTAGTTACTGCCTCCAATACAGCTCAACTGTAGCTCAACGAATACTTCAAGTGAAAAAAAAAAGAAGTGCTTTTTACTAAAAATAAAAAACAGAGTTTTGTTTTGGTTTTGTTTTTTAATAGCCACATCGGCTTTCCAATCCAGTTCAGTGCCTTTTAAAGGAATTGAAGTGCCTCTGATACAAAGGAGGGAAGTGCATGGACACAATTAAAAGTGGTAAAAGGTGATAGTGGGATTTCTTCACAATTTGTACAGTATAAGCCTTTGTTGTTTAAGTGTTTGCTGAACTGTAGTCAGAGTTCTTCCTCTTTCTCCTCTCTCGTTCTCCCTGTCTCTTCCCTTACCGCTTCTCTCCACTCCAGCAGTTTGGTGCCTTTATTCCGCTCACCTGGTGAAGAGAACCAGTATCAGCTCAAAGACAGTAAGTGGGAGTCAGCAACCAAGCACCCAGCAGCCCTTTTCCTAAGTGGGCTGAAATGTTTGGGCAGTTCAGTGGCCTCTTGCTGCCTTCTCTTCAGGGGACACTTAGTCCTCTACTTCATGTAGTGCTTCTCAGCCTTTTAAGGTGGGACTTTATTTCAGTAGATTGAGAATTCTTTCATCCCAGCTTCTGAGAGAGTGGATGGAAGGTGATTTGCACTACATTAGCTGTTTTTATCACCTCTGAAACTGCAAGGTGCTGGTTCAGGTTACAGTGGCAAAATAGGAAAGCTGGTTCTGTTACTGCTCAAGTTTTACCTTTGGTAACCAGAAGCAGAAACCTTCATTCTTTGTCATTCCCTAAAACTGTCAATCTATAACTGAGCTCTGTTTTAGCTATGTTAAAACATTAGCTCCTAATCTAGAGGTTGGCTGAGGATCCACACTAATTAGCAGAGGGATATGCAGAAATGTCTTTATGCCTTTTTACACTTCATCTGTCCTTTGTGCTAATGTAATTTGGAGCAGTGTGAGGGTTTCTTTATGCTCATGGTCTGTAGCCCTGAGGCTTAATCTGGCAGCCAGGATCAGTGAAAATTAGGGTATAATTCGTGGATCTGTTTTGCTGTCAGCAAAGCTAAAATCTCATTTCTGCCCTCATGCCCCACCCTTGCAATGCAGTTCCCCACTCTCAGTGACATTAATGCTTTCATGGCTGTAAACCAAATGACTGAAACGATGCAGGCTGAAAAAATCAAGCCTGCACAGCATTTTGTTTTCCCTAAACTTGCAGCAGTTTGGTACGTTACCACTTGCAGTGCCAATGTGCAAATAGCTGCGTTGGCACAGCTGGCCTTATTGCTAAAGAAATGTGTCGTAGAACTATGCACTTAGCCCTTGGGTCTATAATCATTAATACTGGGTCTAATTACAGATTAACCAGAAATGCAGACTGCATCAGGTGAGGCACCCAACAACATTTCTTGCAAATTTGCTGGGTAAAAAATGTACAGTTTATGGTGTTTTCTTGGCCAGCCTTTATGCTTGCTTTATGCAAACTTCACATGATATGGATGTAGCATTTTTATTTGGTGCCAGAAATCCAAAAGCTGGACTTCCTGTGTCATAAAACTCTGGCCTCTAATTTCCCTACCAATGAATTCCTTCTTTCCATCAAATATGTTCATTCCCATATAGAAAGAAATAGTTAGGATTCATTGTGCCAAAAGCATGTAACTGTTATGCTGTGATAAGCCTTTGGAAAGTTAGTCAGCTCTGAGGAAGTTTGTATGAAGGAAATTGTATAATATTACTGCAGGAAAGAAAATCTAGGGATATGTTCTGCCTATTGATACATGCTAAAACTTTTTTTTTTTTTTAGTTCAACTTAGAAGATTTACTTTATTTCATTTATGGCTTTTAAAATGAATTAAAAGCTTGACTTCTACCCTTTCTTGGGAAAGGGTAATTATTTACTAATTAGTTATTGCTAATTGCTCCAGTTAACTTTAAAAAAATGATGTTATTTTGGACTAGATTTCATTTGCCCCTGTGATTTCTTTTGTAAGCTTTATATTACTAGACAATTTAATGCAACTCTCACCTTCCAGATTGACATCAGAGTAGTATGTGGGTGCCAGTAATTTAGACTAAATCCCACTATAAAAGTGATTCCTGGTTAGTAAGAACTAAGGACTCTTAAATGTTGGATAGATTTCAGTAGTTAAAAAGGGATCCAGTTGAACAAAAATTGGTAGAATCTGTCCAAAGCAGCAAGCTGCCCAAGCTGCACTCCAAGACTGGGAGGCGAGTCTTACTCTGTCACAGAACAGATCAGTGCTGGATGGTGACAAAGTGCTGGATTCCCGCCTGTGCCCTGTTACTTCACCCCATTCTGAAGCAGCATTCACAGAAACAAGGGAGGAAGGGTAGCCAGCCCGTTATTCAGTCCTGCTCTCATTTGTGATTCCTCACAAATTTGCTAACATCTGGATGTTGAACATGATTCTGTAAGATCCAGGAAGCATTTCTAGTCAAATCTGAACTTTTCTCTTGTAAGTCTGGATGTTACTGCTGTCATTTCTGTAGGGTCAAGGCTGTAATGGAAGAAATAAACTTTGTTTATGTAGCATATTAATTTTATGTCTAATACATTTTACACATGCAATACAATTCAGGAGTGCCTTAGAAAGTAAGGTGTAAGTGCTCATGAGATAAATAAAAAGTCCCTAGAAGTATGAGTACTGTAATTACAAAGCAATCTTCATCTCCCTTAAAATGTTGTAGTGCAAATTTGTGATTAAATTAAATTGTTATCACAGAATCACTTAATTGATAGTATCAATTAACTGATAAAAACTGGAGTTCCCTGAGTATCAGAATGTGATGATTAAGGATTGCAACCAGTAGATGTCACTGGAGGGATCTTGCTCATTTTGCAAAGCAAGCCATGACTTTCAATTTATAGCTAGTCCTTTGATACAAAAGGAAGAAAAGGCCGCATTTTCTTTTGTACTCTTCTTAAAATAATTGCTTCATAAATTGTGGAAAAAATAGCACTCCTGGCTACTTATCCACCATCCACCTACTTTTTTGGACATGCCTGTGTTTAAATTCTGCTGTGATCTGGGAACAAGCTGGACCTATGAACTCTGTGAAACAGCACCATGTAAACAGTCCTACCCTTCCTGCTCTGCCGGTTGTTTGGTAGTTCAGTATCCTGGTTACATTTCAGTTTTCATTCCTAAAAAGGATCCACTCTTAAATACTTGCCCATGCATCAGCAGCAGGAGGAGGCTGTTGTAAAGCCAAGGTAGACCACTTCAACCTCAGGTGTATCAAGTTCCTGATAAGAACCTCCTTAACCCCCCAGGATCACCTCTAACTTTGCACAAAGCATGCGTGTGTGACATTCAGGAATATGTGTCATATCACACCAGATTAGTCTGGGCTCTCCTGTATCTCATCTTTGTACAGTGACCAGCACTAGATTCCTCAAAGGAGCCCATACTAAACAACTGCAGTGTAATCACCAGCAAGAGAAGTATCTTTCTTACCCCGGCATTTGAAGCATGGTTGTTTGGGGATATATGCCAAGAAAATTTTGTATAATATAGTTATAAATGTTTTCAGTCATTTTATGTTTTTCCTTTTTGAAATCCATACCATTTGTAGCCTAAATAAAAGTTTGGGGCATAAGTTTCAATGCTAATGATGCTATATAAGAAATATTTTATACTTTTTCATTTAAGGTATCTCATTTACTTCACAAATATTACCTTATTGTTCTGTCATCAAATGCTAAATATAACAGTCTGATTTACCTTCTCTATTACCATTCCTTCACTCATGTTTCTATACTAAAACAAATAGTTTGATGCAATTGCTGTTTTTTCTAGAACTTTCAAACAGCGTAGTCATTAGGATCATGATTCAAAGAAAAGCTCAAAAATACATGTAACTTTATAGATGAGCAAGTGTCGTAAGACAGCAATTATGTCTTGCTTGTTGTCAGTAGGCTCATAGGTAAGAATCTTCCTGTCTTTTTTATGATATCTCTGTCCGTCAGGTACTCTACTGTCATATCTGACAGTAATCCCTGGTGTCTAAAGACCTTGGGTCATACAGACCCAACAGCATGTCTAAACAAGAAGTTGTGAATGAATCCAATATCGTTTCACCTGCCTGAACTCCAGACTTGGATGTGAGAAGGATCGTGGTGCAGAAATCCCACTTTCTGCCTGGATGTGACGCGCTGTGTTCGTGCAGCAGTGCTGATGAGTATCTGGACTACTGCCAGGTCTATTCTGGAAAGGCTGCAGAGTTCTGTGGAGTGGAAAGTCTTATGCAGGCCTCCACTAGCTTGAGGCTCTTTCCACTGAACTCTGTTTTACTGTAGTTATGCCCCCTGGGTCTCTCTCTTACCTGCTCCAATCTTGCAGCTTTTTCTATTTTCTAAACCTATCTCCATATTCAAGATTTAAGCCTCACTTCCTACAGCAAGTGAGCATCCTCACGCCCTTCCACCACTCCACCCTTCTAACTTCTTTTCCACTCTGCAGGAGGAAAGTTATGAAAAAATTAATAAAAGTTGAGCAATTGGAGGAATAAAAAATTATGAGGTAGCTCCAAAAGCTGAAATTTCTTTTTGCCAAACAAGCCAAAGCCTGGCACATCAACTAAGAGGGAAAGAACAAATTCCACTGTACAGCTGACAGGAATTTCTGAGGAATCTTTTTAGTATGAAAGTGTAAATCCTTGCCTGTCCCAGTATACCATGCTCAGGGCCTGTTGAGTCAAATGTCATTGCTCTGTAACTCCACTGAGTTGAATGTAGCATCAGATCAGATACTTTTCTCCAAATGGAATAACTTTCCTACCTTTTGACTATTTGTAAAATGACATTGCTGAAAGATCATATCTGACATTAGTCTGTTTTGAAACCACGCCTAATTATATTGATGTGCAGTTCTGAATAAATCGGAAGCCCAAGTAATGCCTAACAAGAGCTTTGTATTTTGTTTTTAATTTACTCTGCAATGAAAACACAGAAGAAGCTAGAGCACACTGAAGTTTATACTCCCAACAGATACTCCGTGAAAAGTAGTGTGAAAAATGCACATTTCAGAAAATGAAGTACAGGATTATGTACCTTCACATGAATAATCCAATTGCAAAAGTACAGGGAGGCAACTTGCTAGCAGTACTCTTCAGGCAGAAGGATGGACAAGGTGGCATCTTGAGGTCTATTCCAGATATGTCTTGGAAGTTTCCGTAAGCCCAAGTCTCGTATTCTCTCAGAACAGAAGAAAAGCACAATACACAAGCCTGAGCCAAATGTGGCTTTAGACAGTGTCTTTTCTCATGTTGAAATTACAATCCTATTAAAACAGCTGGAATTACACTTTAACAAGGAAATTATATGATTAAAAATTCTTTGCAAAGAAATTCTTGGAAATAGCAGATTTTAACAGTCAGACCAAGAACCCAGCCTAAACCAGGCCTTGCTTTACACTTTTGTGATTTCAAGGCAACCTCTGAATAGCTATTGTGCCGTTACTGAGACAACGAAAATGACGGACGGTGGAAGCATGAAAAAGTGTATCTGGATGGTACAAAACTACATCACTTGGAGTTACAGACTGTGAATTCAGAATTGTTGACCAAGAGGGAAAAATTGCTGTATTCTTGTGGGGAAGGGAAGAATTTCAGTAATGCAAATGAAGCCGAGCAGCTACGTACCAGGAGGTGGAATCAGCATTTCTGTGCTTCTCACTGATTCTTCTTTTGCCTTCTGTGTTCCAGGTGCAGGTCTCAGTGTCAGTGATAATGATTCTTGCCACGGCAGCCAGGATGGTGGCAGCATGGCGAACTCCCAGATCGTAGAGCTTAGAAGAATACCTATAGCAGACACTCATCTCTAACTTCTTGCTTTCTTTTTGTAATTCAAACCTCAGTATTTTTATATTTGTACTTCCTTTTGCACTAAAACCCTATATGAAGCTGTGTAGTAGAATGCTGTGAGTTGTACTGAACGTTTTAACAAAGCATGTGTTTTTATATATCAGAGAATAAGCTGTAAAACTTTACAGTGACTGAATATCAACAGATAAAATGACAATTGGCCTAGATTTGTATCTTCTAGCTAGAGGCACATATTTTGTGAACTGTAGCTTTTTTAATTAACCTGTATGTGTAACACTGTTTAATAAAAATAATAGAGTCCGTTTGATACAAAAAAGTCTATTATTTCTGCTTACTCTTGATGGAATTGGAAGATGATAGGAACATTCTGTTGGACAGAAAAGCATTTGAATTGCAAAATTCTAAGTTTCTTAGACTGTATTATTCTGACTGGTGTTGAGAACCAAATTTGGTGAACTTTGCAGACAGTCTTGACCCAGAGCTTAAATTTTGAACTCTGACATGGTAAAATACATGATGATATGAAAAGAGGGAAGGCCAAGAATGAGATTGATCCATAAAGCTTGCTGCAGGGTAGCTGTACCTTGATGGCTGTGTTTGTTTTTTTCTTGATGTTAAGTTCTTTTTCTGGCAGGATTAAGGGAAGAATTCAAAGGAGCTGAACTTCTGTTAATCTCTACGGGTGCTACACAGATATCCCTGTTCTGATTGAAGGGTTTCAGTATCGCATTACAGATGGGGTCAGATCAGCAATCTAGGGTCATAAACGAGCTGGAAAAGTTACTCCCTTGGAAAAAAAAATACCAAGCAAGTATTGCAGAAATGAGAGGGTGAGGCAGACTGAGCTTGGAGGAATCATTAACTCTGCTTCTGCACACACTCTTGGGGAAAAAAAAAAAAAAAAAAAAAAACACATTAAAGCAGGAGACCAAGGGAATTTTCCTCTGACCATTTCTGAGCATATTTTAGAAATACAGTAAATGAGAAGCAAACTTTTCATGTCTACTTCAGGAACTTGCCTAAAGGCTTTAAGCTGAGCAAGCTCTAAGCAAAAGCCTCTCTTTATAATAGAAAGCCTTTGTTACGGAAACATTTCTGCAAATTTTGCTATATATACAAGTTCTTTTTTCTATATCAAATTATTTGTTGATAAAAAAGTGTCCTAATCCTGTAATTACTTTTAGGATTGAAAAGGACATCTTAAAATCATCACTCATCTCCAGAAGGTGTTATCTTTAAACAGGTAACATTAGTCTAACATTTAGCAAGGCATGCACAGAAACTAAGAACTATGACTAGTTAGGAAAGCCCTTAAAGAAGTATTTTAAGTATATATTTGCATTGATTGGAAATAATAATGTATCTGTCTTTAATAAGTACATACTTTACAGCATCAAGCCTTAAATTTCTGAGTCACAACCATTTTATTAACTCTGCCCTAACTTTTGTTGCTGCAGAGCAAAGAGGGCCAAATCTGCAGTCAACAGCAAAAGTTACTGTGGGGATGAGTGGGGAAAAATTAGTCTTGTGTCACCTTGAGCAGTATGTTAAACTATATGTGAGTTAGTGAGATCTATGTGCACGTGTAGATGTCTTTAAAATTAGATGCACAGCATCTGGACCATAATGGATACAACTCTATAAAAGAGTGAATCACCTAAGCATATTTTATAATTCATTTTCTACAGGGTCAGGCCATACCTAGATCTGCTGAAAAGGGCACTCTGGACACTAGAATCAGCTGCAAGTGCCATTGAAATAAGACTCTTACTCTGAAGTTAAGATTAGTTCGGGACATTTTTTAATATAACGATAACACACTTTCTGATTTTCTACTGAGGAAATCTGGCTCTTGAAGTTTTATTTTATTTTATTTATTCTCCTCTCGAATCAACTGAGCTGAGCACTGGCCATAGCTGATATTTCTAATCTATCCACCAAAGTCTTAACATGAAGTGTGGCTCTAGAGAGTGATTGCAACACTTGCTCAGTTGCAAGAGAGTTAGGCCTGTAACAGATGTTTCATTACTTGAAGTACATGCTACTACATGCTGTGAAAAAGCTTATAAAAGAAGGATGTTTGTTTGATTTTGACTCACCACCATAAATGTTAATACTTTGTGTCACTTCAGCTTGTTGCACAACTTGCCTGGTTAGGGATTTACTGTAACTGTATCAGCATTTTTGGAGCAGATCAGTAGGGTTATGTCTGCTGCCAGCATTTGGTGAATTTT
>JAUBNY010000589.1:160075-207032 GCA_032275445.1 Crypturellus soui
GTCCCTGCTGGAGCAGGGGGGTTGGACTAGATGATCTCTAGAGGTCCCTTCCAGCCTTAAGCATTCTGTGATTCTGTGGGTCTATGTTAACTCCTGTTTGCTGTTCCTTGAATAGCCAGAATACTGCAAAGATTTGTATCAGAGCACTGCAGCTGTGTATTCTGATTTAGAGGTGCCGGACAGCCACACCTTGACAGGATTATGACTGGCTTGCTTTAAATTTAGCAAGACTGAATCCTTCTTTGGGTACTCTGATCTCAAACATGTTTTAAAAACTGGTAGCGTAACAATATTGCTGTGTCTCTGAAATGAATGAATCCACAGTTAGAAAGCTTTCAAACTATTACTACTGGTGCTGCCTCTGATAAGATGACTGCTTCATTCTACATTTTGTTCTGGTACTATATAGTGAAGAGCACTCCAAAGGCTTTTTTTTTTTTTTTTACCTCTATAAAGGGGCCATGATGCCTATATAAGAGCCATCCTCTGTGTTGTGAGGAATAGAGGGTGCTGCTCGCATATGCAGGTAAGATTTCACAGGTGGCTGTGAGAGGAACCCCCACCTCCCTGTAAGCTGATGTCACCCAAAGTTACATGAATATTTTGCCACAGAATACATACATCACGGATGTGCTTCAGGGGTTTGTCATCCTTTATATGCTGAAATAAGTAAAGATATCCAAAATAATTTCATACTCAAGTAAATAAAAATGCTAAGTTTGACAGACAAGTTTTAGATGTTTTGGTGAAAGCCAAAGAGGGAAGAGTCTGATTTTCCTTTCCTTCTCTTCCCTTCCTTTTCCTTTTTCCCTTCCCTTCCTTCGAAATAAGCCAGTTCATATCAGGAATCTGAACAGAAAATATAAAGATTTTTTTCATTAGAACCCGCATTTATCCAGATTTTGATCGTGGCAGACAAATGCTCCATCCTCCAATATGCGAGATCCATGTATCCTGCCCAGAATTACACAGTGAAGTATTTGATCTGCAAGGGATTAAGTTGCACTAAAAACTCTTAAGGCCAAAAACTTGGGTATGTGCATAACAGAACCGTGTGTAAAAAGTTGACCTATTGTGAAGAAAATTGACCTATTGACTAGAAAATTGCATGAGATCAGTGCTAAATCATGCCTTCAGATACATTTCCTTGATGTGCAGTCCATACTGTGCTCACTGAACTACTTACTGTAGATTTTGCTTCACTAAGATTCATGCAATTAGTGACAATTGGGAACGTGTCTCCAGTTAGCTGGGAGCAGAATTTCTTCCTGGTTTCCTCTACTGGCTGTACTACATACTGCAATAACCACATGCAAGCATGTGCTAATCAAAAACTTAATCCACTCAGTTCAACATGGTATCCTATTTATTTTTACAGAAAACATCAGATTTTCCATTTTCCTGCCAGTGCTGAGAAATATCTTGCAAGAAATAAATAAGTTGAAATAACTGCAAGGTTAATACTCAAGTATTATTGAGTGATGACATTGACCTCGAACTAGCAATTTCCTGAAACTGAGGAGAAAATTGTGTAAATTGTTCTAAGTGGTAGCTTGAACCACCCCTCCCCTTTTCTTTCTTTTTTTTTTGGGGTGGGGAGGGATCCATTTTGTTTTTTTAACTATGTAGTCATTGCATTCATGATAAAGACAGCATTGTCACAGATGCACAGGATTTGGAGAAAATTATCATCTTTTTCTTATTACTTGTCAACATTCCCTGTTCTCTCTGCGATGCTTTCTGCGATGGGGTGTCTCTCGTCACGACACTGTTTGGCACTGACAGGAACTGTGAGCGCAGAGAAGCCAGCCCTGCTGCTCTTCCTGGAGGTGGTGGTTTTATTCATAGAATTATATTGCCAGTGGCTCTTATTAAAGATTGCCAGAAGGACTCTCCCGGAGATCCAGCAAAAAAAAAAGTGCATTCTGGGAACTGTCAGCACAGCACTTGGGAGCACAGATTTAATAACTCTCACTCCATTCCCTGGCTAAAATGCAGCAGCTTGGAGAAGGCCCCAGGAATGTGTCATAACAATGGCTGGTGTCAAAAGTGCACAGAAGTGTTTTTCCTGAAAATGACAGGATTTTCACCAACTCAACAGTCAGGCTTTGAAGATACTCTGGTCACTCCTGTGCTGTAGTGCCACTGCTCTAAATTCACAGTGATTTTTATCAGGAGACGCTGTAATTTCCAATCAGTGTGGATTTGCTTCAGTGTGGCTTTGCTCTTTGTACAGAGCAAAGAGCAATTTTTGGCAAACCTTTTGATGAGTTTAAAGTATGTGTGAAAGACAAGTACATGTTCCTGTGTACACACAGACACAAAATAATCTTGGGATATAGGAATTTAATGTAATAAAAACAAATTCAGTATCAATTTGAAACCTTAAACACTGTGGTCCTGATTATGAAACAGGTTTATCCTGCAGGCTTTGAGGCTTTGCAATTCCTGAACCAAAGCATGATTTCTCCATTTTCTAACTGGAAAAACTTACGCATTTGGCATGGGATATACACTTGCCAAGAGGGATGCAAGAAGAGGGGACGTCTGAAATCTCCCTGTTCTCTCGGACTTCAGCAGTGCTTACGAGGGCGCGAGGAGCAGGAGCAGAAGGCAGTGGCTCCCGATGCCACGAGCGCACAAGGAGTGCCGGTGCTGGTGGCTTTACCAAGGCTCCATCCTTGGCACCGCCGCAGCTGGCACAGGGCGTCCCACGGCTGCAGCAGCCGGCCCCGCGCAAACTGCCCCAGGGAGAACCCTTCTGGGCTACGCCGGGGGGACAGCACAGGTTGGCATGGGCCAACGTGACACCAGGGGCCGTTTGTCAGCTTAAAAATCTAGATGGAGCTGCAGTGCACAGGAACACTTCTTGGTAGTGCTTGGTTTTGAGGAATAATCCGTCCTCAACAGCCCTAAACTGTTTATCAGTAGGACACCTGTAAATGGTAACTGCGTATCTACGTCTTGGGTCCCTTGGCCGTGCTGTGCCATGTGCCGCTTACTACCACCAGCACATAAGGAGGGAGGCATGAGGAAAGCAAAAACACCTCTGCAGGAGCCTGTCCGGCCTCCCCAGAGCCTCCTCACAGCCACGGAGGATCTACCAAGCCATGGAGGCAGCGCGAGCTCGGCCGCAAGGACGGTCCTTCACCTCTCCCGCGCTGATGCCGGCACCTTGGTGTCGGGGCCCTTCTCGGCTCCTGCCCGACCAGGTGCCGGAAGGAAGAGCCGCTGGGGCCGAGCAGCCGCCTGGCACCCCCTGCCCGCCCCTGGAGCAGCTGAAACGACAGCTCGACAGATGTCATCACATGCTTACCAACGAGTTACAGCAACCTCTTTATAAATAGATTTCACGAGTGCCGAGCTGTCAAAGGGAACAGGAAGCTGTGGAGCCTTGAGAAAGTGCATATATATATTTATGTTGTATATATAAATATATAAACAGGAGACACAGGCTTGGCAAGCAGCTCTACAGGGATGTGACGCACAGGCTGCGACTGCCGCCATGCCGCCCCACTGCCCCGCACTGACATGGCTGCCTGCCTCGGCCTCCTCCTCGTGGCCTGCGCAAGCCGCCTTGCTGCCTTTCCAGACGCCACAGTCCTGGCAGGCAGGAGGCCATGAGTGGCCATGGAGATGTCATGTTGCTCCCGCAGCCGGAGGCTCCCATCTCAGCTGGTGGCTGTTGAGGAAGGCAATGGCCATTGCCCCAGCTGCTGCCCCAGCTGTGCGGAGGGCAGGCTGCTTCCCCCAGGGCTGCAGCAGCCATGGCTGCAGAGCTGCTTGAAGGTGTTGGGTCTTCTCATGCTGAGGACATGAGGTTTTGCTGTTCCCAGACCTGGAGCTGCAGGACTGCATCTGGAGCCACAGAGGATGGAGTGGGAAGCACGCTTGCTGGGGCTGGTGGCCACCTTAAGGAACTACTGCCTTTGCGGCTCGGGCAGGAGGATGGGGTGCCCCGTGGTGTCGACGCTGAAGGGCAGCTGCGTTACCGCCTGTGCTGCCTGCTGGTCACCACTGAGGCGCCAGCAGACCCCGCGGGGCGAGGGGGTACGCGGAGCCGTGCTGTGGGCAGCTCCCTTGCTGCCCGCCCCGCCGCCGCCTCGGTCGGCTCCCTCGTGGCTTGTTCCTTGTTCGTGTGGTGCTTTGTGGGGCCGCTGCTATGGCCTGGCCCTTGCTGCTCTGTTTGCTCAGGGTCTACATTCCCTCCAGGAAAGCTGCTCCATTCACTTTTACTTGATGTGATAGCTGTTCTGGTGCAAGACCTGCTGTTCCCTGGGGTGTATGCTGGTGTTGAAGTGGGGAGGCTGCCCTTCTAAGGGAATGACAAGCAGGGCTTCCTGCAAGCTGTGGGGCGCGCGTGCCACTGTGTGATATCTGGTACAGCTGGATGGCACCATCCCCGTGAATGCTGCAGCCCTTCCTGCACTGAGCACAGAGGTGGCAGTGGAAACCTTGTTGTGTGCTGACTGAAGTGGTCTCAAGGTATAGGAGGCTGGCTTGGTTTTTGTCAGGCGCTTAGTGCCCTAGTTGACTCCTGCTGCAGCTATCCCTATGAAAGTGGGCTGTAGATGGTTCTTCAAGAGGCAGATAGTGGCCTGCTGGCAGGAGAAAAATGAGGCTGGAGAATAAAAGCAAAAAGCAGAAGCTTCTCAGAGTTCCCTTATCTTCAAGTTCCTCCATGTTTTCTGTGTCCCATAAGCTTCCTGCTGTTTCCATATCTATGTTGCTGATGCTCCCTGACAGCTTTCGGGCAGATGGGCTCCCCTAGCAGCATCAGGAATAGGTGCAGAGCACCTAGTGCAGGCATAACAGGTTTGCTGTATGGTCCAGGTGCCTCCAGTGTTTAGGTGCTTCTGTCTGCAGACTCAGGTTCAGTAATGATTGTCCTGTTTCCCAGGGCTAGCAGTATATTGTCTCCTTAAATAAAGACAGCAAAGTTTCTGCTGGTAGGAGACCTCTTTTGTCATGCACTGAAGAGGACGAAGGATTAGCCTGTGCTGCAGCAGCAGTGCAGACCACAGCTGTCCCACCAGCCGATCTGGAAAGTCATGTCGTGCTGTAGGAACTAGCAGGGCAGATGCCAGTTACTGGTGAGTCCACTGACTTGCAAATTGAATGGATCATTACAAACATTGGGAGATTAGCAGTAAAGATAATCCACAGAGCATGAAAATAATCCTTCGTAACCTCAGGAGATGGACAGCTAAATCCTCCAAGCCAGTATACACAGTTACGCCATTGGGCCCCAGGGATGTGGACCTTGTTTTCGAAAGCAATGTGCTCCGGAGGAGAAAGTAAATGGAAAAACAATATCATCTTGCTTTTCTAACCCAGAAAAAGAGCCTTCACTGTTCATGAAAACAATCATGTGCTTGCAAAGGAAACAGGAGTTGACATTTTTCTCCTTCTCGTAAAACTAAGGCTAATGCAATGAAAGAGATGTCTTAGCTTTCTGAAACTGTGAATTAGCAAGGAAACAATATTTTTGTTTCAATTTACATCTTTTCTGCTATATTCAAATACCCCATGAAATCCTGCCTGAATTACACTTTTTTTTTTTTTCAGACACACTAGCCAAAAAGAGGGAACGTTCTACATATCATCTGAAGAATATATCACCTACAACATTAAAAAAGTTTTATGGGTTTTCATGAAGCACATTCTCAGAACTCATTTAGTTTGGGTTAATTCAACTGGTTTTTACTTGTTTTAATCTTCTATCTGTAAGAAAAAAAATGAAGTGTGGAAACTAATTAAAGGCCTGCTTTTGCCTTATTTGAATGCTGGCAATATATCTTGCTCAATACATGTTTTGTCCATTATTTCTAGTTCTCCTCGGGGAGAGGGAAAGAAAGGGGTGGATGGTTCCCTGTAGTGGAGACAGAACTGTATTTTCTTGTGAATGCTCTAATACTTTATTATGAATTTATCTTACACTTTAGTACTTGCTGGATTCGTCGTGGAGCAGGATTGAATGAGTTGATGAATTGTTTGCATTTCTACTTTTCCATAGTAAGAATAATATGGGAAAAAAGCAAGGGAAGTAAAATGTCTAATCTTGCTAAGTCTGATGAAGAAAAGCAACTGCATCTTGATAAGATCCATATTAGGCCAAAGCTGAAATCCATGACAGTGGGTGTCATTGTCTTAGCTGGGTTATTAGCAGTGGCAATATTTAGCCTTCAGTGATTGTTTTTATTTGAACTGACAACACACAGTTGCCAGAGACTGCTCTGCATCTTCTCAGGGTCAGATGCTGATCCAGTTATGCTCGGACAACACTTCCTAAATTCTAGTCAGGGAATTTAGATGTTATGTTTTATATTTATAGACCTTAAAACCTAGGCTTAATTGACTTATTTTGTGAACTTGAATGATAGTTGTTTTATATACATGGAAACTTAATCTGCAAATCTCCCTTAAAAACTTGCAATATAATTTTGTTATTTCAACATAAGAATTCATTAGGTGATTGCAGTGTTAGTAAAGAGAGCAGAATGCAATGACTGATGTTAGCTTTTAAGAATACTTCATTACAGCTGAGCACTCATATTGATATCTGAGCTTGTGCTCCTGCCCCATACTCAGCTGTCTCCCTGTGATCTTGTGTATTAACGTGCACCTGGTCTCCAATTTGACACCTGGCAGCTGTCTCTCCTGTCAGAAGAAACCTACAGAAACTTCACTTCAAAGATAATGCACATACAGAAGTACCACCTGTACAGGCAATATGCAGGTGGCAGAGTCTGTCTTGAACTCGCTTGCTCGTAGCCCTTTAGCAGTAACCCAGAAGCTCCAAGCTCTGCCCATCGATGTTCCCATGCACCATCCTGCTTTCAGTGCTCCTAAAGCTACATCCTTGGCTTTCTACAACAATAAGAGGAGGGTGGTAGGTCTCTTTGCATTTGCTCTCATTCCTCATATATCACTTCTCTTTCAGCACATCTGAAGCTGACAGATCTATATGAGGCACTGAAGAAACTTATTTTCTCAGGAGCATTGAAAGTAAATATGTCCTAGGCCAGGACTTTGCTACCAGAAAGTACTGCTGAAAAGGCAATATAAAGCCACAAAGAAAAGAGCATACTGATGAGGCTGGACTTGCCAGCTATGTAAGTGAACTTAAAGGAGAAGGATGAGGTAGACAACAAGAATGCAGTCCTGCACACACAGCTCTTAAGACTAGCGGCCTTGGTCAATGTGCAGATGACAACTTGGATCTTCTGAATTCTGCTAATCCCTGGGGTTCTGGTTAGCACCAAGTTTATGATGTAGGGGTGATGTTCTTTCAAAGGGATGTTTCCAGGATTCAGATTGCAGGTCTGGATGGGACAGAGATTAAACACTGAAAACTCTGCTTATGCTTGGGGCATCTTGAGGATGAAAGTCTAGAGGTGGTACAGTACCAGAACAGCACGTGTTGCACATGGGCACACCCAGCTGAGTCTGAGGACTGTGAAGACTCGTAGGCAGTGCATGCTCCAGCTATGCTCTGAAGTAAGTGCGTTTCTAGATCCCCTTCAGGGTCTGCATGTAACAGAAGTACTGTGAGGAATATGCTGGGGAGCTGGACTAACACAAAGTAAAAAACACAAGATCTGTGTGTATGGTGGTGTATGGTTATATGGTGGGTGTTTTGTGTGTGTGTTTAAAGGATGAACAGGGAGAGTGAGCATTGCTGGGGTCTTTTTGGTGTTGGCACTAGCCAGTATCAAGGCTGGCAGGAGTTCTCCCTGCATGTAGCATTGTGTGGCTCGCCTGTGCCCTTGGCGGCCTCACTCAGAGCCATGGATCAGTCTGAGCTGGCTGCCTTGTAAGCAAGTCCTAGAGAGTAAATGGGTGTGAAACTACCACACCTTTGCCTAACCAGATTAAATATTCAATAAAGGTGGGTTAGTAGATTGTTATACAAGGCTGATTCTTGGCTATTTGGGCACCTTCTGTCTGAGGCCATAAGAAGAGTGCCCTTTGATTTGAAGAGGTTGTTTCAGGTTTATTTTTGTTCCTGGATTGATCTTTAACTTCCGTGAGGGCTGAGGAAGGCTGTGTTTCTACTGCTGTTCCAGATTCCCCCGTTGGAGGCAGAAAGTCTGTCGGTGGCCTCGTGTTTCTCTTCTGAATTCTTTGGGCAGCCCTCCCCAGGAGAGTGCGTGCTGGCAGTGGGGCTGGCCCCACATGACAGCACCTGCGGTGCAGTGCTCGCCTGTTCTTCTGTGGAGATGAAAGGTGCTTGTGCCCTCAGAAAGGCTCTATAATGCTCACTGTATTAGAGTGTGCACAGTACAAGGCAGAGGTGTGCTGGAAAGGCCCATTGGGTGGGCAGCAAATCAGAGCTTGCTGATTCCTGATGCAACATTGACATGACAGGTTCGAGCCTGCTAGCACAGGGAAATCAAACTTCAGCTTCTCCCAAAGGCAATATTTTTATTAAGTTTTTGCAGGACTGGAAGTTAAGCTTTGACTTATTCAAGCAAAAAATCCATGATTGTTAATGATATCAGCTATTAATAATGTGTAACTGCAGCTTAATGTGGCAGTCCTTAGGTAAGTGTGAAGTGTGTGAAGTGTGAAGGCTTTTGCATGCATCAAGAAGTTGAAGAGATTGCTAAAGACACACCTTTTATTAATGCTGGAAGAAATCTCTGTTGTTCTAGCATACTTAATACATGCCTACTGTGCTCCAGAATGCCAGCCATGATTAAAACAAGCATGTTTCTCTGTTAAAGGAAAACATTGTAGACAACAAGCTAAGTAGTTCCTTACTTTGTGTAGTTATCTTCCTACTTTCATACATCATCATTCTGCAGTTGAAGTGAACACTGGTGTATATCATCATATGCAAATCTAGACTCTTGAGCTCTTGGATATAATAAAATAATGGTTTTTTTGGACCCTGTGATTGAGCACATACATTTGACTGAAAAGGAATGCTGTTTTGTTTTTTATTTTTTGTTTTCTTTCCCTGTGGAAAGTGGCCAGTTTGTTCAGTTTGCGAAAGAACCAAAAAACTTGTTTTGCACCCTGCCCATCTAGTGGGATTTAGCCAGTTAGCTACGTGCACGAGCGGATCGCGTGGCAGTTGGGTGCCCCTTGCCTCTGCAGAGTTTCCCGTGGAGTACACACTCTTCCCTTTGAAACAGCATCCTGTCCGCAGGGCCGGCGGGTGAGCGGGGTGTTAAAGGCAGCGCTGGAGGAGCAGGGCTGGGTGTAGCAGCCGGGCACCTGGATAATCTCTTGTGCTAACACACTGTAGGACAATGTGATTCCTCCACGGTTTCAAAAAGGTGTACTGCACTGCGTTCCCTACTCAAGTGCTCCTCCTTAAAGACTTTATTAGGAGCAAGTGCCTCTTGAGTGCTGGGATGGTAGATTTCTGTGATCGGAGAAAGCCCCTAGAAGCAACTGGTGCTGTTGAAATGATGCTTGTGAAAGATGAACATAACATGTTCATGTAATGAGGCTTAAAGCAAGCCGGCTAGTACACAAACACCTGAAATTACAGCTTTTTTTTTCTGCAGAGACCCCATGAAACTATCCTTCATCAGTGGGAAGGATGAAAGTCATTAAAGATTTCCATAGAGCGCACTATGAAAATCAGCATGCAATGCATCCTTAATGGTCTAAATGCAAAGTAATTTGAAAAGGGTGATTTGATGACTTGGAGTTCCAGTTACTTTAATATTTAGGCTAAAAATTAAAAATAAAAATAGTGATGTGACACGATGAATTTTCTATCAGATTGAAAGAAACTACAAACTCTATCCAAGTCCACATTCAAACAAAAGTAATGGTGTTTCCTCTCTGTCTCAATTAGACTTTCCATCACTCTTTAATTGATTCCTTGCTTCTCAAACTGTACCAGTTGCTGCCAAATACAGTACAGCCATTTAATCATGTTAAATTAGAGCTATAATATTAGTCATTGCCTAATAGCTTTTCTTTTAAGCCACTTGAAAAGTAAAGTCTTGCCAAGAAGACTGTTACCCTTCCACAGTAAAAATCAATAAATCATAATTGTACCGTGTACCTTGACCTCTTTTTTACCACACTGTGGAAAATAAACAGCAGGAAGTCAGGGATTAGCTAAGTAATGCAAAACAATTCATAAACTATATTTTGAGTGACAAGTTAGGCATACTAATTAGTTAATAATTCATAATGCCAGAAGTATTCAAATACTTTTAATTTCGGTAAAGTGTACTAAGAAGCATAGATGTTTGATAAAGCAGCTGTTACTCAGAAGGCTGTAAAAGTCTCTGTTATTTTTCACTCTTTGTCCAGTGTTTGATCCTGCTAATGTCAAACACCACAGAATGTCAAAAAACATGTTAGAAAGTAATTATCAGTTTTTGCCATTCCCCCAAAGCTAGACATGTCCTCAGTAATGGCTAGATGGAGGTGCTTTGTTTCTAACCACTAACTACTGATATTTTTATTAATGTTCTTAAACTCACATTTCTCCTGTCATTGCAGATACCATGGCTTAAAGGAGATTGTGGTTTTTGTTTTCTTTCTTGTACTCTCCTTCCCCATCTAAATCAGCTTTCTCGCAATGCTTCTTTGCTGCTTTATCCTTCTTTTACTAACAGTTGCTAGGAAAAACAAAAGTAGTCGTGGAATATTGCAACAAACTGGATTAAATTTAACCATCTTCAGTTATGCTTTAGCTATTTAGGGGAAGCTTAAAACTCTGATAATGCTCAGTGAAATCCCCGGCAACCCCTGTTCTGAGAAAACACTGCTCCGAAGTGTCTGCCCCGTAGACATTTCCTGATGGGAAACAGTATGCATGAAGCTGAAGAAAGAGAAACCTTCTCCCCCCGAGAAAGGTGGAGAGGGAGGAAGACAGAAACCAAAAGCTGGAATATTTGTTAAAAACATGATACTTTCTGAAAGAGTGGGGAGAGTCGTGTTTGTATTAGCTTGTGCTTTCTGTGACCAGCTCCGGCTTCCCCAGACTGCGTATTATGGCAGTGGGCCAGGCTGCAGTCCGGGCAACATGGCCTTGGCTAGGCCAAAAAAAGTGCTAGGTGCTTAAAATGGGGTCCGGATGGGATTCTGGTGTGGTCTCCAAAATGCCAGCTGAAACCTTTGGACTTTCTCCCTGGAACACATTGTGGTTTAAGTCCTGCTTGGTCCGAGCTGCCCCAAGACGCTCCTGGATAGCTCAGCGTGCTGAAAAGAGCAGGGAGGATCCGCAGGGAAACTGTTCCCTTGGGTGAATCCTCTGGTAGCTGTCCCGATGGCAGCGTTAACGACTGCCCTGCAGCGAGGGTGTTGGGTGGCCTCTGCCAAAGGGAGCTGCAGGCTGTGCCGGAGGGGATGGGACGTCAGGCCCTGCGTTCACACCGCGCCTGGGCGCCGTGCGGTGCGGGGGTGAGACGGCGTCGGGGCGGCTCTCGGCGGCGTCCCGAGCGCGAGGCCTGCACGCGCTCTCACGCGGGCTGAGGGCTGCACTTGCACCGCGCGTGCGGCCTCCCCGGCGGGGCCTCGCTCGAGGAGCTGGCGCCAGTGTGGATTTAACACCGGGGAGAGAGGCCGTGAGCGTGTAGCTGCGTTCAGCGCTGGGAAGATAAGGGGCCTCTACGTGTGAACTCAAATGTGCGGGGAGGGAAGGTTTGGTGGTGGCTGGGAAGTCTCCAGAGGAGTGACATGAACGGGGTCGTCCAAGCTCTGGGGGCATGTGAACAAGTGTCAGGATTTAGCAGCTGCACTAGAAAAAAAGACATAGGAACTGAGATTGTGACTGGGTTTGTTTTTCCTGTAAAGTGCCTGACCAGTGCTGCATGCACATTGACCTGGGAGTGCAGGGAAAGTCCAAGGCAAGACCGAAGCACTTAAAAGGAGGAAGTGCGTAAAACAGAAATATATAAATACTTTCCAGGAATGCTTACATTGTTTAGATGTTTTAAGGAAAAAAAAAAAAAAACAAAAAAAAACAAAACAAGTGTAGTCCATGGGGGAGAATAACAATAATACTTCTGGCTAAAAAAAACAAAAAAACCCTGCTGCACAGTATTGTTTATTTAATGCTTCCCTACTGTTCTAATTATCAACCTGATGTGTAACATGTATACAAAAAAAAAAGAAAGTGTTGCTAAGAATAGCAAACTCTGTCCTGGAAGGAACAGTATGAGGGACAAGGAATTTGCCGGATTATTAATACTTAAAAGATTTTAATAATGTTTATGGCGTGTAGGGAGCTGTTTCTGGTGGCTCGCTGGCTTGGGAGAAGCTTGCAGGCCACGTTACTCTTTGCTGAGCCCCAATCAAGCTGCCCAGCAATAGCAGCAGGATGTGTTTGGTTGGTTGGTTTGGTTGGTTTGGTTGGTTTGGTTTGGATGTTTCTGGTTAGGATGTCCTTCTAACATTAACACATTCAGTTTCTTTTTTTTTGAAAAACACTGTGGGGGGTAAGGAGGTAGCTTTCAATTTCATGTTAACAGCCCAAACAGCTTGGTTGGCTACGGCTAATCTCACAATGCCCCTGGCATCCAGGAACGGCGCTTGCCCGCTTATCTGAAGTTGGACCGTACGTGCCTTTTGTGCCAGGGCAGGTTGCTGTGTGTGGGGTGTCCCTGGGCTCCGCCGCGACGGGATGTGGTGGTGGAGGCGCAGTGGGCGCCGCGTCAGCGGGGCTCTTGCTCCGCTGCAGGCCAGGAGCAAACCCGCTGCCCGATAAGGCCCGCGCAGCACACGCATGGGGAGAGCAAAGGTAAAGTTTACCCAGGGAGTTTCAAAAACAGGCTTGTGTAAACACCTCTCAGACAAATGCTTCCACAGTGTAGGTGTTTAACAGGAGGCTTCCCTCGTCGGCTGAGGGAAGAGGCGGCATCAGCCACGGTCTCGAGCTGGCAGCAGCCCAGCTGCCTCCCCGTGCCCGCACCCTTGCTACCTGCCTGAGCAAGGAACCGGGCGCGTTATGAAAGATTCCAGCTCTCTGTGCTCGCATGCTGATACGGCATCTGAGAGCCCGAACCGCAGGCTTCTCTGCCTCAGGAAACACCTGAGCCGCTTCCGTGCGGGTCACCGAGGGGCCGAATCAGCCCTTCAGTGGGGCCATGGATGTGGGAAACCTGGAACTCCCACTGTGTCCTGACTGGGACCCTATGGGGAAGGAGGGAGTGAAGGGGTGGGATCCCAGATACTAAAGCAACTTAACAAAATCAAAATGTGCATCTGTATGTTGGTACATGGGAAAAAGTTCAAGGCTGAACCCAAAAACTGTGTTTACCAATGTTACTAGATAATGAAAACTGTTTTCATTAAAAATGAAAGTAGTTCCACAGCTAAAAGGAGGACCTCCCTCCAGCCGCTGGAAAGGAAGGCAGGTCATCTCTAAGGGAGCTGAAGATGGAACATACAGCTCCACTCCTATGTGTGTGTGTGTTAATTTATCTGTATTCTGCTTTTGGAATTTACAGTAAACAGAGCATGTCAGGGTATTTATATAGGAGGAAAGCTGTTGGAGAGGTACAGCCTGAAGAAGTGTGTGTGTTTTTTTTTTTTTTCCTCAGAATAAAAAAGCAGTAAAATGTGAACCTGGAACAAAATATTAGATAGAAAAAGAAGAGAAAAAAAAAAAACTTAACCCGTAGGCAGACAGATTTCTTCCTGTTTGGGCAGAGTCCACAATGAATCCTAAAAGGTGGATTTTTTTTTAACTTTGTTTGCTTTTTTTTGTTGTTGTTATTTAACTTCTGGAGGAAGGTATTTTATAGTCTCAGGCTGGATAGCGAAAAGCCTGGATAAATTCTGGTGGTAACAGAAGGCCCAGCTTTAGGGGACTGAGCTGCTCGGTTACTGTGGCACAGACCTCCCTTCGTGGAGGTCTGTCCTAGGGAAGGCTGGAGAGGGCTGCGTGCAGGGAGCTCCTTCAGCTTTGGTCGGTCTCATCTTGGGGGAAGGTGGTCTCGGCGGCCTGTCGGCGGAATCAGGGCAGCAGATGATGAGAGTCTGTAGAAACAATCTCAGTTCAGATACTTGGCACTGTGGACTTACGCGATTCTTGCCTTCACGCTTACAGGAAAAATGTCATCTGCTCCAAGCTGTTTGCTGGAGAACTGTTTTTGTGGGTGTTTGGTTGGTTTTTCCTTTTTTTCCCTACTCCATTGTGTGCTTTGTGTTACAGGACCCAAAAGGAATACCAAATGCTACTACTCTTCTCTTCTAGTATTTATGACTGTCTGTGTGCTATGTGAAATGTAGGCTGTGGCACAGTGCCTTGGGTGGCCCTTCACCTCACCAAGGTCTTCTAGACTCCTGTGTGTGTGAGAATGCTGGTGGCTCTAGTTACAGTAGTATCCACATCTACTCATCCCTTCTGTTTTAGGGTAAGTGACCAAGTGATCCTGGGAATCTTTAAGTGAACCATTTCAAAAACATATACATGGGGCCTTGTGCATGCAAGCTGCAAATTTTGCAGATGTGTTGGGCACATAAGGCTTATTCATTTGTTGCATACTATGTTTTTGTCTTTAAAATAGAGTGTTTTTATTTCCTGTGGGGGAAGAAAAGAAAGCACCAGGAGTCATACTGGAGTTCAGATCTCAGTGTGCAGATTTTGTGTGAGGAATTTTTTTTCATTAATTTATAGTTATTAAGAAATCTTCCAAGAATTGTTTTTGTTACTGCAGGAAGTTAGGTTGCTGCGTAAGAGGTAATAACCACACAAGCAAGTGAAGGACCACGAATAAACAAATTAAATAAGCTGCCCATGAGCCATTTGATATTACTACTTTTTTTTAATTTGGCATATGAGATGTGTGAGTCAGCTGTACTGAAGAACCTAATTTTCCAGATAACTATACATGCACATCTAACAGTGCGCGTGTAGTCTGAGATCTGGAGGACACTGCTGTAGCAGGAGTGCAGTGCACTGGCTTCGCAGCCTGCTAAGCAGAGGCATGTGCAAGGTTTCAGCGCCTGATCTGAAGCAGCAAAACGGTTGTGCAAGGGACCTGAATAGGAGGAAGTTCTAACCTGAAGGTACTTAGTCCAAAACTGCAGCCAATTTGCAAGCAGAGCTTGGCAAATGATAGCAAATGTGTTTGGTTAGTCTCAGTGTCTTTTAGGGACTTGCATTTTGCTACTATCTGCAGAGTGTATTTGTCTATATTCAGGTTTGTTGACTGTCCTGTTTTGTCAAACTGAGAAACTTTTAGAAGCAAAAAGCAGTAAGATGCCACCATCGGGGTGGCTTGGTAAAACTAAAATGAGTTAGAGCTACAGTTTCAGTGACAGCTGTACTCCTCCAAAAGCGAGTCAAAGCCAAGTCTTTGCGAACAAGGCTTAGACTGAAACGTGTCTGCATAAGCTACTTGGCAAACGTGTCTGAGTAACACACGCTCACGGAGGTGGGGAGGTTGGTTAATGAACAGCTTCCTGCAGAGCAGAGTGGCGTTCCCGCTGCCCGGCCGCGCAGCCAGCGGTGCCGCCCTGCTCTCTACATCCCCCGTGGGAAGCTGATCCTTCTTGGACACAAACGTCTCCAGAGTCTCACTGACCATGCTGTACATGAAGATAATGGTTTCCTTACTATGGACTCTCATTCAGTTTTGTAAATTATCAGGAATGAACTTGTCAGAAGCAGTTTCAGGTTATGCCATAAGCATTAAAAAAATGTGGAAACTCTGAGGTCCCCTGTCCCAGGGCACAACGTGTTTCTCATGCGCCAGAGCTTAGAAACCTGAACGTGTTAGCTCTGCATGAAAGAATAAGAAGAGCAGACAACTTTCATCATGACATCTTATGAGAGCGAAATTTGTAATGGGGTGCACGAGGGTGGAAGAGGAATTTGGGAAGTGTACTGAAGAAAAGGAATGGAAAGAATATGAGGGAAGTATGGAAAGAGATACCAAGGCAGACCTGTGGGGTGGTGGGGTTCTTGGGGAATAGCTTAAGTGGCAAAATTGCTTTCCAGTAAGTTTAACCCTCTACTGGGGGAGAAGTTGTGGGTCTGCAGCCAGGCAGAGGGAAGGCAGCAGTGAAGGCATCGCTCTGCCCCGTCTCCTGGACTCATCCGTGCACTCCTCAGGGCACCACTGTGCTGGGAGGAACGAGGATCCATGCTCTGGAGCTGCTCTTAGCCCTTATCCTTGCTAGCTCCGACTTGGGCGAGCAGCAAACTTGCCCTGTTGTATACTTGCCTCCCCATCCAAATCCCAAGGGTGTCAAGGGCTCTTCGCTGGATGTCAGCGCAAGCATTGGGTACCAAGTGCTCGTGCGAGGCACATCAGGAGCAGACCCAAAGCATTCCTGTGTCAAGCATTTGTAATGTCTTTGTAGCTTGCAGTTCAGCTGTACTTTTTTCAAAACTTCCTGTTCACTTCGGACTCAAGGACTGATAGGGCTAGCAACGGTGAGTGTACCTGTAGCATTTTCTTCTTCACTTTTGCTAGTTTTGAGGGCTAATGCTTTCTGTTGTTTTAGAGAGATCTTGGATGTGTCTCTCCTGCAACTCCTGACTCTAATGGCTTTCATAGTGCCAGATTATTTTATGTAAAAATACTATGTCTTTGCATACTTATACACCGGTAATGCATCTTGTTTCGGAACAGATGTGTACTACGTGTGTCTGAGAGAACTGCTCTCATAGTAACACAAATCCAACTCCTGTGCTTGAGGATAATCTACAAAAGCTTGACAGGGTACTTGGTGACCTGTAAACTTACAGTAACGTTCAGTGCTGAGTGGTTGTTTCTTGGAGCTTGGAGATGTGGAAATGTAGTGGTAAATCATGTTACACAAGACACTCCTTGCCAAGTCATTAGCTCCAGGATCCTGTTAGGAGCTGGTGACTGTCCTCTGCTGCTGCAGGAGCTGTTTCGCTTCTATTGCGTCTTCTGCCTTTCAGCAGGGAAAGGTAAACCTGGAAAAAATTGGCCTCTGCTACTGATGAGAGTTTAGTATGGCTGAACACAAACTCCTCCTGCTCCCACGTTAAAGACAGCAGCATCTGCCCTGCTGGCCTTTTCCTTCTCCTCGGCGCCCAGCAGAGGCGCATGCCTGTCACTGGGTGGTGTTGATGGTGGTCGGCTTTGGACTTGTTCTCCAAAGTAGGGTTTCAGCCATGCTGAAGTTGTCAGTGATATTCCTGAGGGAAGCAGGTTATTGTAGTCGCTGGCTTCTGAAGAGGTCCAATCTGGGCAAGAGTAGGTAAATTGGGGTAGCAGTCTTCAGAGAAGTGGGTTTAAGCATTACTGAATGAAACTGATGCATTACTGATGAAACGAAGTTTTGCTAAAAGCTGTATTTGAGTGTGGTGATGCCATACCACAGGGTGGGAATCAAAGCAGTGTGAATTAAACATTGAATTGTATCTCTTAGGAGACAGAAACTGATAGGTGAATAGACGTATTGGTACTGAAGGCACAATTTTATGTGCACAGTTAAATTCTATTTCATTTTATACTGGCTTGGACCATCATGGGGCCAGGAGGAAGTTCAGCAGGATCAGCAGAGGTTCACAAGACTCATCTCTGGTAACACTTGGTGCCATTTCTCAACGTAACAGTGCTAAGTCATGGGCGGCTTTGTGCTCTGGAAGCGCTGTTGGGAATGCACAGGATACTCAGGCTGAGCAACAGGTACTCATAGGTGAGGGTAAGTGAGGGCAAGTTGGAGATGTGGGCGCTTCTGCAAGCCAGACAGTGTCTAAATGGATGTAAGAACCTAACACTGGATACTCCTTTTTGTGTTTTTTTTTTTTTTTCATTAGAAGAGACATGAAAAAGCAAAATACTCTAAGCGTGGAGACCTGCGCAGATTTCTTAAAGGTAGTAAAAGCAACAAGCTGCTTCCATAGGCTGCACGTGCAAGCAATTGAGTCCTTAGAATGAGGAGAAAGGAGCAAAGTCTCCATACAGTGGATACTGAAATATGTTCATGTGCTTGTTTTCAAATAACTTAGCTATCCAAACATTATCTTCTAGTATCTTGAGGTTAAAATATTAATAATAGTTTATGTATAATGTTAAAATAAAACATGTTGTCTGTGGGCAGAAGGAGCCCTTCCCTTATTTTCTGTCCTTTTGCAAATGGTGAGAAAGGATGTCACTTGCAATTTCTACTCAAGAATAGTTCTCATTTAAATGTGTAGATACTACTGTGACCAAGATCAGCATGGGTAAAGATTTCCAGGGTTTTGTAGTAAATATGGGTTTTAAATCAGTATGCGAACTTTCAGCATGATTATATCCTAATATTTTTCACCCCAATAATTTTGTGCTGCAAAACTGTAAACTGCTCAAAGGGCTTAGGGTTAATTACTTGACACTGGGTGTTGTATCAGGCTAGAACATTGCTAAACAAATTTGTGTTTTGATTTAGGGCTTAGTTTTGCTATTGGCTCTCCACGAATCCCACAGTTTAATGGCAATACTATTTGGAAACACAATTTTCAAATTTGAGCTATCTTGGCCAACTTTTAGAAATAAGCCTCAACTTCCTTTTAACTTTTTAAGAATAAACAAGACCAGGGGACAATTTTCTTTCAGCAACACAAAACAGCAGGAGCTAAATTTTGTTCTCAGTTATTAGGGCACTGAGCTGAAATAATCGTTAAGTCATTGCATTTTTCCCAGCTTGGAGAGTAGAATCTGTCCCCGGGAGCTTGGAAAATGCTTACTTTTTCCAAATTGCTAAAGCTGTCAGTGTGATTTCTTTTTCTTTTCTTTTCTCGTTTTAAGAGGGTAGGGGAGGAGATGGAGGAAGCAAAGAAATGGGTTTGTCTGGAATGGCCTGCAGAAAATATGAAATGACTAAACCTGATTAGTCTTTATTTAAATAGTTTAAATAGATGGCAGGCAGGCCTCTTTTTTTAATTACAATATGAAATTATTGTCAACAATAAAACATTTTTGTAAATGTCTGCCAAACCATCCATCCTGGCCAGTATATTTTATTTGGAGCTTATAACATGAATCTATTTTTTTCTGAACGCCTGCTATAATAGCCCTCTCTGCTCCGGCATTTACTGCACGTGGGATAGTCTCTGTGTGTCCCCGGTGTGTCGTCACCAGCTTGGTTGAGCTGGGAAGGTTATTAACCCTTTAGCATGAAATGTAAGGTGAAGGTCGGTGGCTGCTGAGAGCCTGTCCACAGAGCTAGATTGTCCTTCCCTAAATGATTGATCAACAAATCTCTGGAAACTTCACCTAAAAGAGGTGTCACTGATTTGGTATAAGGTCATTGTAGCACTTCTCTAATCCAGCTTCCCAAATTATTTTTGATGGGAAATGAAATGGCAAGTTAGTCGAGTAGTGTGGCTCCACATGAAACATCTCTTGCTCTTCTGTACTGTGGGCCAGAGCCTCTTCTGTTTGTGAGTCATCTTGCATATAACAGAGATTCGATATTTTAGAAGTGTCCAAGGTGAACCCGTAACTTTGAGGAAGGTTCACCTTGAGGGGGGGATCTAAATTTAAATGAAGTGTTACTTATAGATTTTTTTTCTTATTTTAATGCAGCCTTTAAGGTCAAGTCTGAACATGTATGTGTATCACATCTTTGTGTATTTTCCAAAATCCTTTGGCTTTGATTAGACTTTTAAAGAAGTCCGTTAGGAGCGGGATGAGCCTCCTTCTGCCCGGAGACAGTGACCTTCATCACAAGTTAGGAGGAGGATCAGAGAGGGCTCACGTCAGTGGGACATGAAGGAATTGTGGAGAACACTGCTCACTACTTACCTTCCCCCAAAGCCTTCAATAAGATCTTTACTCTCCCCGTTTTGCAACTTGAGGGCAGTCCTACAGCAACGACCAGTGCTCCAAATCCCACTCGCTCACCATGTGGCCCTTTATGGGTTTGAGCCCGTGGCAGTCAAAATCATACAAAAGTTTTTGATACATCTTGTGCTGGCACACACTGGGTAGCAGAAGAACAAAGAGAGGATTCACTGGGTTTTCTGTATCTCACACAGAAAGCCTACTCAGACTGGGACACTGGAGCTACTGTATCCTATTGCAGTGACGTGCTTCAGTGCCTACTCTCTTTTCTTCCTAGACATCAGCACACTAAATGAAAGAGGGCTCCTTTTTATGGTTTTATAAGTCTGTCAAACTTCAGATATGGCAGAAAGGCAAATAAATTTTTAGTTTTTAGTTTGTAAAATCCCATGGATTGACTTTTCGCTCCCTGCTCCTTAAAAAATTCACAACACTGTCAGTGGGCTTTTGCATTAAATATAGCTTTTACTTTAGCTATCCTTGAAGCTGTCACTGGCCAGTTATTTGCAGGCCTGAACTGTATAATTTAAGGCAAAACTTGTATGTTATAAAGTAGTATTTTTGTCTTATTCGTGATCATAGTGCAGCAATTCTGACTTCCAAAGTTGGCAAGTTTTAGGGATGTGCGTTTGAAGTGTCTTCTCATCCACATAAGAGATTCTCTCTCCCAACAGACCTCATATAAGAGAATGCAGAAAACTATTTCAGCTATTGTCTGGATGATCCAAAGCAGTGTGTAGGTATCTGCATTTCTGTTTTCAAGCTGCAAAACTCCTCAGACACTGTCAGGAAGTTATCAACATGCAGCCAAATTCTTGGAAGCTTTTGCGAAAAGCCAGCCTTCCTGCAGAAGAGTCTCTTCTGGAGAGTGAGGAGCAGCCTCACTGCTTCAGTGTCTCATCTCCCCTCACAGAAATTGCAGATCATTTCAGGTACAAACATGATTCTCATGTTAAGGCTTCCAACATACTTTGTTGTGAGAATATGGAAAAATATACCACTCCTATCAGTGGATTGGCATAGCTGACTTGTACCTCAGTAATGAATATCCTATTGAATTCCACTTTGTGGTTAAGTGGTAGCTGGAACATGGAAAACGAGTCATGTCCTGATTTTCCTTTCTCTCGGAGGATCGTAACAGCTCCCTGTGAAGCTTATGAGGAGTGTGAGATCTCTCTGTACCTTGGAGATGACCAGGCCACTGCTGTTTTGTAACTTTTTTTTTTTGCTTGCTTTGGGTAGCAAAAACTTAACAAGAAAAATCAATATATTAAAGGCTAAATCCACAAATGTTTTGCAATTGCTCAACATTAAGCAAACTCAGGCAAACACATGTGCTATGTTCAAATTCCCATTAGTCATTTAGAATGGAAAATTATCACGTGATTGCCAGCTAGCTGCATAGGACAATCATCATATTTAACCAAGAAATCACAAGGCAGTATCAGGCTCCTTAATTGAAACAAGTATCTTATTCAATCACCCTACGAAGGTACTTTTGTATCCCTGTTGTATTGGAGATCAGTTGTCATTCCGGTACTGCAGAGCTATCAAATGAAATGCATTTGGACTTTATCAAAAGCCTGCTCCTCCCTCTCAAAATTTCATCACTATTTAAAATATGACAGGCCTGTCCAGTGTTGCTGGTTAATAGTGAACTAATAACTCCCTGAACTTCGTGAATCTTTAAAAAGATCCAGAAAAGTCACAGGGCATCTCACTGTTGCTTCAGCACAGGAGCTTGCTTCCTCTTTCCAGATGAATCCTTCTCAGATGAACGTGGGTCTTCCCAAAGTGTGGGTCAACATCGCTGCTTTTTTCACTTCCTTCGCTGTGGTTGTGTGTTGCCAATATTTGGGGAAGTAGTGTCAGCATCTATCTTGTGCAAGAAGGGCTAAAGACCAACCAGGGCATTTGGTACTGCCATGAAGTCTCTGGCTTTTTGGAGGGCTGGGGAGAGTTGTTTAATAAGTTCAAGGCATCATCAGGTTAGGGCCACTGCTTTACATCTTGAGGGTGAGGAAATTAAGTAAAGAACAGTCCAGTCGTGTGGAAATTTATGAAGGTGACTAGTTTCTCTGGAGTTTGGTGTGGTGAGCCTGTGCTGCAGGCAGGATTGCTGCCTGTCACCAGGGACTGCTCACAGATGATAGGCAGGAAGAGCCTTTCAGATATCTGGAGTTTTTGTAACACTCATTGCACTTTGCGTTGATGCTCAGGCTCTGTTAATGCAAATGGTGAAGGACCATTTGGAAGAAATGTGTCCGTGATTTCATGGGCAACTATGAACTACTTGGGAGAGTTGGTGCTGGGGAGAGTTCTTGTCAGGAAAATCCCAGTTGCAAATGAAAGTTCAGAGCTGCTGCTAGCTTGTCCTGTTGACTGTGGCTGATACCATCTAGGCGGACAGGCCTCTTGCTTCCTTCACTTGTTTACAAAGAACATGCGTTCTGTTCCTGCAGTTCACAGCCAGGGTTTGCTGCTTCTGCCGCTGCTGTTGTTGTGTGCTTGTGTGTAAGAGTTAGCTTGGCAGCCATCCCAATGGCAGAACGCAAAGCGAGTCGCTGCTGGTGAACTTAGGAAGGCGCACTGAGCTTCTATCATAAACAACACCAGAAGATGCAAATCATCTGCCGGCATATTCTGCCTTTGGTTTCTTTGGATCACCTAGAATTCTGGAAAAAGACTTTGT
This sequence comes from Crypturellus soui, assembly GCA_032275445.1. Lineage (NCBI taxonomy): Eukaryota > Metazoa > Chordata > Aves > Tinamiformes > Tinamidae > Crypturellus > Crypturellus soui. The sequence continues at coordinate 182,498 of JAUBNY010000589.1, forward strand.
AAGGCTGGGAAGTCAAGAGTTGTGTTTGCAATTTGCCTGGCTCTGGGAGCTCAAGGAGTCCTCACTGAGATGCAGCCCTGAGCGGGGAACTGTTCCTTCTTTAGAGCTGTAAGGACAAGTATAATTGATTCCAGAAGTTTTCCTCAATCCAATATCCCTCTTAAAAAGTATGAGAGCATAAAGAAACAGGGACAAACAAAACTCTTTTATTCTCAATTCTAAAATTTCCTGCAGTGAGTTCAGCAAAGATATTTTACCATAATTTAGTGGAACAAAAAAAAAGACAATTTGTGAGCTGTAGGTAACTGCCAGCAGCTACAAAAACTAACAAAGTATTATATTTTTATGTAGCTGATTTTTTTTTCTTTTTTTTTTCACTCAAAAGTTATCCTGGATGATTTTTTTTTCTGTCATTCCTATTCCTTATGCACCTATATGTCCATAGGTTAAAAGAAAATGGGAAAGAAGCAAGCAGATTACTCACATCACTTTCACACCCGTGTTGGCATTAAGATTTAGTTAATTCCCAGGGATAATTTAACTGCACTCATCACCATTTTGACGGAAGGGAATGGAGCCCAGCCATTGACACCTCTCCAGAAGATGGCGGACAGCTTTGCACCTTTCTATACCTCACACAGAAAACCCAATGTTGAGCTAAGGATGTAAAACCTCAAAGCTTTAGTTGATTTCCTTGAGCAAATCACAACTAGCATTAAAAAAAAATATACGGGGTGATGGCCTCACATGGCACCTGAAAGGTGAGCGCGTGGCGCAGGATGGAGCTACCTGCCTGCCTCCAGCAGCAGCGTGTGCCAGTAGCTGCCACGCAGCCGGCGTGCTTGAGTGGCTCCATGTAGCTTTGCTGGGGCCCTGTAAAGAGGTGTTGGTGGCAACAGGTCTTCAAACATAAATAAAACCAAGAGGTGTTGTGAAATGACACGCTGCACTTGAAATGTAGCACTGGCTGCGGGTGGGGGGGTCTGCGTTCCTTGTGCCTCTTTTTTTTGAAAAGACTCAAAATCATACTTTTCAAGATGGAAATTATGAGCACAGCCGGATTCTGCTGTTCTTCCAGGTTGCCCCTTTTGACTCATGCAAAGTGCTGTCCCTTTTGTCACAACAGTTTGGGGGGAGGTACTGGAACATGAAGCTTCTGTGTCTCACTCGAGGGAACCCCCATGTATTTCGCGTTGCAATAACAGATGTCCCCTTCTTTTGTTTCCTCTCTCCTCCAAGATGCTTGTTCCAGGCAGCAGTTGGTTTAAGTTTACTTCGATTGGATAAGTTTGTCCATTCAGCATCACTTGAGAACACCAAATATCTGATTAGTTATATGCACTGTTATTATATGGAGAGCTGGTTTCGTTCTCAGCCAAACCATTTCTCCTAGTCTTTGTGGAAAGCAGGCTCCTCATCACTGTGGAAAGTCTGGATAGACGGTACCAATGTGAACACAGCTGGAAAATGATCAGTGAAGTGGTGTAGTGAAGACAGACTAAGCTCAGGAAAAATTGACTTGAAAAATCAAAGATTTATTTTAGTTGGTTGTGTTAGAAAGTTTCTGAAGAAAAATTCCTCCTATGTGCAAAAGCTTGTATGCTCACTTCTAACTGATTCCACTGAAATGAATTTTGGAGTCAGCTTTCTTCCTAGGTCAGTGAATGAAGGTGAGAGTTGGCATATTCCCACATGTTATATATATAGGTATTGTTTTGCCATTCAGTCCTTGCTTAACTCGTTGCAGACATTATTTAAGGAGTAATATTATCTGTGCAGAAGATAGAAGCAGTTATTAATTCAAGCCTTAAATGTTAATAAATGGTATCAGTTACCATAGGGTTCTTTCCTATAAGCAGCTGTAGTCATCTCTTTATTTCATTCCTGCTCCTTTCCATGAGCAAGATGGCATGGATTTAGACCAGCCAGAAGACGGTTACAATTGCCTAATAAAACTTGCTGCTTGAGAAAGCCTGAGGAGTGTAGAGTTCATTTAGTTTCTGAAAGGAGGTGACTTTGGAAAGAGGGGCCATCTATTTACCTACTAAACTGTGTGGCCACAAGCATCTAAAAGACTTACAATTCAGAGTAGCCACAGCTGGCGAACATTGCTGCTGCTTAGTACATATTTCCGCAGAAACACTAGACAAATATAGTTTATATAAGTGTCTGGAAGAAAACAAGGATATGAAAAACAGCCAGCAGCCTTGTCAAGGACGAACCACGTCAAATTTAATTTTGTTCTTTGCAAATGCAGCAGTCTTAATGAAGAAAAAAAAAAAAAAAAAAGCAGTTGGGTTGGTTAACTTGGTACTTTTGGCCAGAGAGCTGTCTGGGCTGCAGGTTGGGTGCAGTGCTAGCGGGCAAACCATGCTCAGAATTCAGTGGCTTGATGTCAGTGAACATGACCTGTGTATGGGAATTATAGTGGTTTTGATTCACTATATTAATGACTTGGGTGTCATTAATACGCCAGGGCACTGGCATTACATTTATAAGTAAGTAACACTACTGGCATTACATTTTTAGGTAAGTAACACTAAGCTGGAAGGGAATGTGTAGACAGGCTCAGAATTAAAACTGATCTGGACAAGTTGGTGAAAACTAGTCAAAAAGGACAAGTGCAGAGTGCTACCTCTCATTAGGAATCATCATCTCTTCAAAGATGGGTTGAAGAGCAACTGAGCAAGTAAAGCTTTTGCTAACGTGGATTCAGGAGTGACTGTGTACCACAGGCTTCATAAGTCAAAGGAGCATTTTGGATGAAAAAGCAAGCAGTCTACCAGGAATGAAATAGAAGATGGCTCGTGAAAGTAAGGTGAAACAATCTGTGTGGAAACAGAATGATTGTAAGCGGGCCAAATAAATAGCAAGCTGGTCAAAATCTAGAAGAAATGATCTTCAGAACAAAGAATAATTTTAATATGTGCATGTAACAGAGAGAAAGAGAGAGAGCTCTCAAGAGACTTTAGAAAAGCCTTTCAGAGGTGAGGGAAGGAGAGAAGTGTGTTCTCTAAAACATATGAAGCAATGAATTTAAACTGCAGACAGGAAACTTTGCTCAGCATTCAAGCCCTTTCCCTAAGGACAGGGAAGTGCTGTAAGGAACAGGTTGGGCACATATTTCAGGAGTGCTGTGTAGCTGATCCTACATAAGAGTTTTCCCTTTATGAAATGGTGAGCTCTGCTAGCAGTAAGTGAGAAACAAATAACCTCTAGTTTACTATGGGATTGTTCAGTTTAGATCCATCGATGATATGCAGCTGATTCAATTACCTCAGAAATTGCATTCCTTTGTCTTTGGGAGTGCTAACGATGGCAATGGAGACTTGCTTAGGCTGCAGTTATCATCATCTCTATCTTCTCTTCTTGACTCATCTCTGTAGTAATCAAGTGTTTGCTGTCTCTGTAAATGACCAAATAAATGTGTACGAGTCTCCATGGGAGGGAAAGCAACAAGATTTCACTGTGTATCTCTCTGCATGTATTTCCCTCGAGGTGAGCTTTCTGACTAATAGACCAGTGTCTCAGGTTGGTTTTCATCATACAGAGAACACGTATGAATGAAAATGAAAGCACTGCTGAAAGCGACCCCGGAAAATGTGAATACTGTGAATGCAAAGGCTGGGCCCACAGTGCTGCTGCTCTCCTGTCTCCCTCCCTTCAGGTCTACGCTGGTTGCCCCTACGCAACCGTGGGAATCTCATACTGAAGCCTTTTCTGCTTAGCAGAAGTGGGTTCTGTTTCCTTTAGTGCACAATGAAGGGTCTCAAGTAAGACCTTCTGTTATATTAACAGATTAATCTCATGCAAAAATCTTGGCAGATCAAAGAAATTAGGAGCAGAGGATCCAGAAGACCCTGAAGAACAAGCTTTAAGCATGTGTGCAAGCAAAATATTCCAGAGCACTATTAAGGTCCATAAAGCTGCAACTGAAGACTCAGATTTCCATTCCCTCTGCCTTGGCCAGAATGCTACATGCAATTCAGTAAAAGCACTTCCATAAAGTTAACAGAGGAGAGGCTTTCTATCATCATCTGAGATGACTGAGGATACTCATTTTGCCGTCTAGCTTCTCTGTTTTTAATTATTATTTTTATTAGACTTTGAGGAAATTTTTAATTTAAAGCCACAGTATTGAGAGAGCTAACAAACTGCAGCAGACTTATGAGCACTGTACTACAAAATATTAATACAGCAATATTGTTTTTTCATGTTATTATCTTGAATTTCATGAAAATTGTGTTTATTTACAATTTTTAGAGCTGTACCACATAAAACTGTACTCTGTTCTGAGAGGAAAATGTAGTGATCTAAGTTGAAAAATATATATATTTTCCTTAAGAATAATAATCCTGATATTACCAATCCACTCTGCCTCCGTTCTGTCAGAAAAAAAGCTGCTTTTATTGCTTTCTATCAAGAGTAGACTTTTTTCAATTTAAAATGCAAACAAATTCTGATTATACTGGAGTAGTTACCTAAAAGAAGTGTTTAGAGCATGGCAACAAAGAAATTTCACCAATTAAATGATGTCAGCTTTTCTGATGACTTGATCTTTTTGGCACAGAGCAGTGCATATACACAAATCTTCAGAATAAAGGCAGTTTTTTTCCTAATATATTTATAGATGTTCTCCTTACAAAGATAAATACATCATTCTTTGCCTCCAGCCAAGCTCTTGCATTGGATGGCATTTTGAGTTTTAAAGGTTAAGCATGCTCTTTGCAAACAAGTGCTTTCCTATTAATTTGCTTTTCCTTAGTAGACATCACGGGTATCATCAGGCTTAAAGTTCGTAACTTCAGTTCTTCACTGTGCCAATTCCCATATTTATCTATGCTCTGCCTTCCCAAAGAGTGTGGCCACAGCAGAGTCACAAGCAAAGTGCTGGTGCTACAATAGCCCCTAACTTATGTCAGAAGGGAAGAAAAAGTCCACTGAATTTGCATGGAGCTGCTGCTTTTAGTGCCCTTCATGCACTCTCTGGAAAAAATTAATTCAGGACTGTGAAATCAAAATGTGTTGAGAGAGTGTTCTGAGGCAAACAGCTGCTGCATTAGATTTTCATCGTTGCAGGGCTGAAGAGATTTACTTTGGGCTGCTTTTTTTTTTCCATTGGCACTGATCCCCAATGATAAGAATTCTTGTCTTTCTGCTAGTTATATTTTAACCTACCTGCTGTTTTTCTTATTTGAGGAACTAAATGAAGTAGACTTTGGGGAAGGTCCCAAGTAACTTTGCACAACTTCAAAGACTTTTGCTTAAAGCTGCTAGGTATTACTTCTGGTGTACATACAATCTGTTGCTGTTTGGTTCTAACACTTCAATGTATGTAATTGTCTTAGGTAATGTAACGAAACTAATTAGCAGGTGTTCTAAGGACTTTTCTGGCCCTCATTTAAAGTAGACTTTCTGCAGATTTGTAGATGCACTGTGAAGCTCAGCACTTTTCCTGCACCTTAGAGCAGTGATCCTAGCAGCAACTATATTAGTTGGCACTGGGAAGCTATTTTTAGACCTCCAGCTATTTAGGTAATCAAAGCTTTTCCCCTTTTAACTAATGCTTTCTGTGTTGTGGAACTTACAGGGATCAGCTTCATGCAAGGGAAGCAGCCACGTAGAGCACTGGGGTGTATATTAGAAGGAATGAAGAGCTAACCCCTGATTTGGGGCTCTGGTGGCCATCAAAACAGAGCACTAGAGTAAATGCATGTGAAAATGCAGACTTCTTTAAGCAGCTTTGAAAGACCAATGACACTATATCCCATTTACTTAAAGTGCTGAAAATGCAGTCGTGTTATTACCTGTCCTTGTGTTTGGTGTTACAAGTGTGGTTGGTACAGCTAATGCGGGATGTCAGAGAGAGATAGAGTGGGGAACCAAAGTGTTTGAGGGCGAATGGGGTTTTTTTTCAGTGTGCCAGACACCTCTGAGAAACAGCCAGGTCCAAACCTGGAGCTGGATTCTAACCAAGTCCACTATTTCTGTACTACTACGACTTTTTTGACCTCTAACTTTCCAGTTTGCATGTTGGTCTTGTATAAGAAATGTGTTCATGAGGTAGGGCAGAATTGCTTGGCACCTAAAACTAATTTGGTTTCAGGATTAACTGTTCCTCTCTCTAAGCAGCCAAAGGCTTGATGCCTACTGGACTGTAATCAAGATACAGCTGGCTAGAAAAGGTGAGATTTTAAAGGGTTTTGTGCCCTAACCACGAGGGATATGTTAGAAGTGTGTTTAGTTCTCTCAGTGTGTATCTCCTGTAGTGTCCTTTAAACTTACAGTCCTAGTAAGCTCTGTTATCCCTTTTCGCAAACAGAAAAATTTTGCGCAGAACAGATAAATGAGTCATAAAGGTTGCATCAGAAAACCAAAGTGCTTCAGGAATCTCTGTGTTATGATTAGTTTCCCTCGAATGCTTTTATAACTTGCTTGAAGTAAAGGAAAATCCACTGGTCGATGTACTTCCTGTAGCAGCTTACAACCAAAATAATCCCTGTTGTGTGTTTTTTTGGGATCTGGGGAATGTGTCAGAGACAAAGGCCATGTTCCTTATGATTTCTTTGGGATTACCAGTAAAGAGGATAATGAAGTTACACAGAAATCCTTTTTTAAGGTGCTCTGAGGCAGTTTTAACTAGATGTGTCTTTTCCTGATGAACTCTCAGAATGTTCCAGAGGAAATGTGTCTCACAACACTGGTCTTAGACCAGCTTAAAAGTGAAAGCTAAGAATACTAATGAGAATGTGAAACTTGTCCCTTGAAAAACAAAACATCAAGTCCATCATGGGGATGGCCTGTACAGATCTGTCTTCACTTAAAAATAATTTATGGTTAACAAAACAAAACAAAACAAAAAAGCATGCCAGAAAACTTCATTGCAGATGTCATTCTTGATGGGAAAAGGTAGAGATTTTAAAATACGAGGCAATTTATTAAGTCCCCATAGAAGGAAAATAAAATTTTGTTTATCCTGTCTTTCATTCCCTCTGAAATTTTGAATTAAAATGTTGATGTGGTAAGCAAGAGTGCTTCTGGACATAAATCCAGAAATGACTTTTAATAACAGTATGTGCATTTACTGCTGAGGTGTGGGATCCCTCATAGGCTTTTTAAAGGTGCAAATGTGACTCACCAATCTGTCTATATGTAGACAGTAGGCATGAATTAGGATCAGGAAACACCAACATTATAGCATGGAAATCATTCCTTTTAAGTATAAACTTATATGCTACAGAGCCTGTCTAAATTTTGTTGTCCTTTTTTTTTTTCTTCTTTTTGGCAGAAGTAAGAAGTGCAAGTATGTAACTGTGGATTTAAAAATTGTTCTGTTTTAGAAAGAGGCTGAGAGTTGGAATATAAGGATCGAGGGACAGGGATACGTTTTTCCTATTCCTTGCTGCCCTTCCCTCCATCCCGTCATGACCGTCTGGCTTGCGGGGGCAGGCAGGGGGAGTGCAGTCTGACTTCTGTGACATCTGACGACTTTCAGAAATAGAAGCAGCCAAACCTGGCAGGCACAGCTCTGCACGGTCAGAAATGTCACAGCAGGTCACGTACGCTCAGATGCGGCTTTTGGAGCAGTCCTTTGGTTATCAAGTGCTCTCCCCTTCTGTGCATCTTGGGAAAAGGGGAGAAACGAGTCATACTGTGTCCTACAAAGACTGATATGGAAGAATCCAATTGATTAGTTAGAAACTTCTTTGGAGGTTACTTGTTACTTCTGTAGGCCCACCGTCTCGTTGCCATCTAAGGAACTTTTGAATGAAGAGTCTTACTGATCTTATTTAAATAGTTGCCAATTATCTGTGTTCACGACATGTTGTAAAATAAAAATCCCAGATTTTGTGGGGTAGTGACTTGGGCTGATCACGAAGGCCGTGAGGGAGCACGACCGTAGCTCTGTCACAGGTTGTGGGTATGAAAACTCTTTAGCCTGGCATCAGCTTCCTGGGCTTTAAGACAGGTGACTGTATCCCTTCTCGTGCCTTTCTTTTTTTTTTTTTTTTTTGAGTGGAGAAAAGCCGGTTCATTTCTGCCGTACAGGATTTCCTTCCACCGAGCCCTGCTGCTCTCGCCCTCACATAGCTCTGAGGGAGCCACGGGCGGCTGAGGGGCGCCCTGAGGCAACGCTGGGAGCTCCGCGCAGCTCCCGCCTCCATCGCACGTTTCCTGCGAGTTACTTGGTGGTTGCTGCTTTTTTTTCCCCTCTTATGTAGCTATTTTATAATAACGATGATCACGTGGGTGCCAAGAGCAACAAAGCAGTATGAAGTTTCCCAGTAGTGATGACTTCTGGCAATGAGTTTCATATGTCCTAATATGAAACAAAGGCAGCACAGGAAGAGTGACTCAGCCGCTGATGCAGAGTCGCAGGGAGTAAACACCGTCTGACTGGTCTTATCTGGATTTCGGGAGCCTGAGCTAGGGATTTGGCTGGGCTTGCACTTCTGCCCCGTGTGCAGGGAGCAGGAGCAATCTGTGAGCTCAGAAAACGTGGTGCTAAATGCTCCTTTCTTGAAAGGTTTAAAATAAATAAAAATATATGTTGCCCTCTGAGGAAATGGCTGCATATGGGAAATTTGCTTTATGCTGCTGAGCATATCCCCAGCATTTTCTTTTCCCCAGGAGTGAAGTGGGGAAGTAGGGAGCTGCACTTCTGTCAAGGGGCGCTCACCCTCTCTGCTCGTGATCTGGGTGTCCTCGGCAGCTCTGAGGGGAGCACGCAGCTCTGTCCCTCCCTCTCTTTCTGTAGTCTGTGTGCTTCAGGTTGCCTTTCTCAGGGAAGCAGGTCGAGTAAAAGCAGATGGTTCCCCTTGCAGCACTGAAACACCAAAAGAGACCAACAGCTTGCAAACCAGTGCTACAATCACAATTTAATAATGTAGTGACGTGGCCTTTGAATTATAATCAACCCAGGAAGATGATGGCAGACAGGTTTTTATGCAGGGCTTCTCAACATCTTCTGGAAAACACAGCACCATTAGCTCTGTATCACAGAAAGAAGAACTGCGAAGGAAGATGTCAAACAGCATTAAAGTTGTGGAAGTGCAGAGCTGGATGCTGCTTTACTCACCCCAGAAACCCAGGCTAGCCTTCCTGGGGCATCAACGCTTCCACGGCCGCCAGGTGTTCAGCAATGATGCTTTAGGGCTTTCAGAGGTCCTTGATGCCCTTATCTTCTCAGAGTAAGGAGTAGAGCCCCTAAGAAACATTGTGTTCAACTCCGTGAGAGTTACCTAAAAGTAACTCGCATGATCAGTGTTCCCTCATTGCATCCAGAGGAAGAAACACTAGAGGTATTTCAGAAATGAGAACATCAGAAATAATATCTACTTAGATGGCGATCAACAGTGAAAAAATACATCTTGAGTATCCATGCAAGACGTCCTTTGTTTTATTTTAGTGCTTAGTGACAGCCACCTGTGCCAAGGGCCGACTTGATTTGCGTCACCACTGAGGTGACTTAGTGCCAACACTAATTATGAGATGTATAGTGAAGATAACCTTAACTCTGGGGCTGGCAGGGAGGTGAGAGAAGCGGGCAGGGTTTTGCCCTCATGCGGTGCTGCCAGAGACTCCTCTTCTGCTGCCTTTACCTTTGCACGGCGACCTGCTTGCTGCTGGCCCGCATCTCCCCTAGGAACTAAGCCTGTAGAGTTCAAAAAAAAAAAAAAAAAAGCAGGGGGTGCGCGGGCTGGGGAAGCCGCTCGGGGAGTCCCCTGAGTCAGCACTGAGTCACCGCGGCGCCTCCCAGAGCCAGGGCCCCTCGTGGCCCGTGAACCCTGCTAAGCAGCGCACGCAGCCACCGCGGCCGCAGGAGGATGGGCGCGAGCAATGTGTTTCCTCCCTTCCAAGGACTTGCCTTGAAACAAAATGCAAAAAGAAGTCTTCCTACTGCTGTTGTGATGGTTTTGATTTTCTCCGCCCTTCTTATTTTTAAAACAAATTGTCGATGTTGAATTTTAAACTAAGTGTCATGGTTTACATGCAATGTCGGTATCGGCTCTAAATGCTGGAGTGTATTGTAACTCACGGCTTTTTCTAGGGGCGGTTGGGGTTGTGGGCTTGAATAAAAAGACCTGCTAGAAACTCTGCTTTTCATTCTGCTTGGGATTGCACGAATTGCAGAAAGCAAAAACCCAGCCCTCTTTCTTCTTGCCTTTCTCCTTCTCCCTACCCACCAAGGTTTCCAATTACATGCGGAGTTTCTGCTTATGGCTTAAGCATAAGCTGAAAATTAAAATGTGCACATCTACCATATTAACTAAAAAAAAAAATAACCTTTGACATGTTCCTGGTTTTGTCATCAGCTTTATGAATAATCACGTTCTTATGTATAAGCATTCCCTTCTCTCTTGAAAAAACAGCTGCAGTTTGGTAGCACTGTGCGAATTGGCACTATCAGAGCTTTGGACTTGTTTGATGTCAGGGAGGGGTAACCCTGTTGTATACTAATGAGTGAAAACATTGGTGCAAGCTCCTATGAAAGGAAACTGCTGAGTTCCCCAGTGCTTTCCATGGAGATGCTCGGCAAACTTCAGCTCTGTACATTGCAGGAAGCGTTAGGTAAAAGCTAGTTAGCTGACGTGTTCAAAACCTTCCATGAGGAAGGCCAGATCTCAGGCATAGCTCTTCAGTGCCGGTCTAATTCTTGTAATAACTTGCATCAGCGAGGGGATATATTTCAATCTCTTGGGCTGCCTTTGGCATGCAGCGTTTGTGCAGTGTCAGATATGCCTGTTGTTAACTTAGCCTGTGAGACACGTGAACAGAATGTCTTAGGTTGAGCTTAGGTCATGTTTTTTACCTAATCGGGCTGTGTGGTGGTTTTGCTCTGCCTGTCTCTCTTTCTTCAGACAAGCATTTCTAAAAATACTGTTTTATTTTTTCCTTTGTATGCCCGGGCTGAAAGAACTATCTTTCAGAAAACACTATCAATACCTGAAAAGAGGTGCCTTTAATGTGACTAAATACAAAATACTAAATACAAAATCTATTTTTTTCTGTTTTATTTCCCAAGGTAATGAGGAAAATAATGTTTTATTTTAAAATCAGGATCTGTAAAGCCTGTTTGAGGTGAAATAGTTGTTTTATGTTGATGATAAGCAAATCAAGGTGTAGAAGTCAGAATATTTAACTTGTCTCCAATCTTTCAAAAATTAGGCCATTTGTAAATTTGAAAAATATGCCTTGGAAATTACCAGTTTATTTTTGTTCTAAAGTCTCAGTGTTTTTGAGGAATATCTTGCATCCAATTCATTACTAAGTTTCACTCTAATTCTGTATTTCTTGCATGAGCTGTCTCTGCAGAAGGGTATTACTCTACTATGAATCACGTGCTCTTTACCACTCAAAGGCATATTGCCTGCCACTTCCTTTTCCCTCCTGGCTTTTCTTGTTTCTTCAATCAGTGTTGTAACCTTCCTCCAAGACTTGATTGCCCCTTAGGTCCAAGTGAGCCTGCTGGGCTCTCCCTGCCTTTGTCCTTACAGCTGTAGTAGTTTTCCAAATGAAATACTTGGGCTCCATTGCCCTCCATTGACCTACATCGGCAAAGCTTGCACATATCTGAGGTTTCACATCAAATCAGAATATTTCTAGGTCCTCAGAAGAAATGTGATAAACTTGTAGTGGATCCTTAATGCAAGGCAGGCATGAGGGGTATCAAGGCAGGGAGGTGATGGCTATTCTAAAGATCAGAAGAGAATTGCTAAAAATATCCTGCTAGCTTGAGGAAGATCAGGGCAGAAAACACCACAGGCATTAACTGGAATAGAGTGGAGGTATACAGGCCTGAACAAGAGAACAGAAGGGTTGTATGGCCTTATCATGGGCTTGGGTAAAAACGAGGAGCAGGCTGAACAAACAGTATGAGGTAGTTCTAGGTTTGCTTAGTTTTGTGTTTTGGATTTCTTTTCATATTATAAACTTGTCTACACTCTTAGTAGGGAATGGATTGAGAACAAGTTGTCTCCAGTTGGAACGACACAAACGTTGTGACTTTTTTTTCAGCTGCAGAGTATCTGTGCAGAAATAACCTCAGTGGATTCAGTTAATTCTGAGGAACAGATGCACTGAATCTCTGCTCTCCCCACCCCCCTTTTTTTCCTCTTTTGATTTAGCAGCTGGAAACAGGAGAACCTAGCACACTGTGACCTGGTTTTTGCACTGTCCTTCAGGAACTGGAGAGTGATCCAAAAAGCATTCCATAGATCGCAGTTTGTTGACACAGTATCTCAATATGAACCATGAGCAGGCTGAATTTGTTCTATAATTACCTGTACTAGCAATGATTAGAAACTAAGCTGTTCTTGAAGTATTTCTAGCATGATCCAAGCTCAGAAGCCATAGAAAATGCATGGTTGCATAACAGAATTTGGTCCAACATAAGCTGGTTTGAGATGTCATCAGATGATTCCGTGAGGTTGACCTACTGAGTATTAGTTTCAGTGTTGTGGTTCTCTCCCCACATGCCCGTATGTTCGCATTGCTGCGCTGGCACTCCACGGAGCCAACAGGAAAGCTAAGCTGGCAGCAGACTATTTTTGTGTTTAATACTTGTGCCGGTCTGACTCTCTGAGTTGCCTTACTGTAAGGTCAATTGAGTGCCGATGCCAAGACAGGGGAAAGCAGCAAGTCAGCTGCTTTAGTGCAAACCCGTATGCGCCTCACTTTATTTTTGTCCTTACAGAATTAATGAGAAGCAGGAAAAAAAAAAATGGAAACAAGGGAAATCTAATATATGGGCGAAAAAAAAAGGAAAATATCTTCAAATGTATTCCAGTAGAACCCACATAATGTTTTTAATGAAGGAAGCAAAAATATAATTAGGTGGAGTGTTTTTATTTTTTTAAAAGAGAAAATAAGATTGTGATATCTCTGAAGAGCAAAACCAATTGATAAGTACTTGTGTGTGTGTGTTTCGCTTCCTTTATTTTACCCTATCCAATCCTTTATAGTAGCACGATGCTAACCTAAGAAGCCAACCTCTCCCCCGGAAGTAAGTATTTGAAAAATGGATTCAATTAATTATATCAAACAATTATATATGTAGAAGATTGTGGCTTCTCTTCTGTAGACTGCCTTTCGGATAGATAGCTATTAAAAAAAAAGAAATCTCTGACTCTTGCTGAAATGTGTTTTGTATGACTTGCAATGAGTTACATGAGTTGTATCAGTTTTATCTTAAAGTCTTCGTTTCCTGAAGCTTAAGCTGAACAAAGGCAGACACAATAACAGCCTAAACCCATTCCTCAGGCGTGTTTTATGAACCTTTGAGAAGGAAAGGAGAGAGGGGCATAAGTTCTGAAATGTCCCAATGCATATCAAGTGGGAAGTAGTTCTGGTTTGATTGTTTTCTCTCTTGGCACTACAAGTTATGCAGCTTTCTTGAGCCTCTGAGGATTCACCTTCCAGTTTTTCAAAACTTGAAAATGAGAGACTGGTGTTCTATTTATTTATCTATTTTTTTTAAAAGAAAGAGGCTGATTGGGTTCAAAGTCTGTGCAGGCTCACTTAAGAGTTGAAGGTAGAAATTCTTCTCTTGCGTATTTACTGGCAGTGACCCGTATGGGAACGAAGCGCTTGGGATAAATCATCCTCTCACTCACAGGGAAGCGAGCTCAGGCTCTCACGGCGATGCTGAACCGCGTCATTGTGGTAAAGTTGCTGTCCCATACGCAGCCCGGCAGCCACTTTCACTTGAGTGCTTAAAGACTGTAAAGAAAACAAAAACCATTGCATGTCAAGTGAAGAAACACAAGTGTTTTGCAGAAACAGAAACTCATCTTGAGCAAATCCCCTCTGAGCAGAAGTTTTGAGCTGCACTGACGGATCAACAGTTTGAGGTCAGCAGTAGCTTGCATAAAGCAGAACTTGTAAACAAGTCGGTGAGTCAAACTCATTTCCTTGACTAACAGGAATAGGATTTCATAAACAGAGCAAATCCTTTTGTGCTCTGTGAGCCGCCTGTGAGCAGTGTTAGCCAGTTTATGTAGCACACAAACAGAGAGAAGGGAGCTGTTCCCAGCAGCTCCCCGGGAAGTACGCTAGACAAGAGGTTCTTTCCCAAAACGTGACAGTTTAGGCGTTGGTTTGCAGGGATTCTTTTCAAGTGTATGGCTTGATAATGCTGCCTTCTTTCTAATCTGACCTTTTTTTTTTTTTTTTTTTTCTTTTAAATGTTTACCAAGCATGTTACCTGCTGGGAGCTTTATGTTCTTCTGTAATGTATTGGGGTAATTAATTTGTGTTTTTTTGGAAGGAAAAAAAAAATCTTGTAAAAAAAAGATCTGTGAGTAACACCAAACTACTTAACAGTCTGTTCTTGTAAAAGTTCTTTGCCTTTCCAGTCAGGCAAAAGCAGTGGTGACCTTGAAATCCTGTTTATTTAGTGTAAATTCAGACAGATCACATTTGTCAGGGGTTCTTAGGACCCTACTAAGACTGTCTTTTACATTTTTAAATTCAAAACAATGCTGCTCTGACTTGCTTGCTGTCTTTCCTTTCCTGACTAGCCTTGTAGAAAATCTTCTGTGTATTCAGTTGCAACGTTATTCCAAAGGCTGTTTTTTAGCATAACTTACTACAGAAAAAAGCTGGCAGCCTCTTTGCTCCTGCTCACAAACGTTCTGTCCTTCCAGAGCCTCTGGAGAGTGGCTGGGCCCAGGCGTGCGGTGCGGTGCCGGCCAGCTGCGCTCCGTGGGCTGGATCCGTGGGTGTTCCGTGCCTGCCGTCATGCTGGAGCCGGGGGCCTGGGTCCGGAAAGGCAAATACCATGCGGAGGCCCACGGAGCTGAACGGCCCCAGCCTCCAGCGGCTGTGGATTAGGGCTGCAGATGCTCCCCGGAGGAGTCTGTAAATACATTCTGTAATCGTCCTGCAGACTGTTTGTGGTCCATGATCCTATTTTAGTCTTTCGTGATATAGACACTTAAGAATTTTTTTTTGAAATATAGGGGCATCACAGTGTGTGACTAAGCCTTTGTGGACCAAGGGTCAGTAAATCATAAACGGAGCGGGGAAGGTTGTCCCCGTCTCTCCCTGACCTTACCTGGCTATTGTTTCCCGAGCGGGTTAGCCTTTCTGGAAGGCCAGCACAGGTGCTCTGCCACCTGTGGAGGCTCTAGTCCAAGGCTCCCTGTTTTGCTGCTGCCCAGCACAGTCCCTTCCTTCAGCCACTGCTGTGCCAGTGGCTGTGGCTCCCACATGTGCCAACGCTGTGCTTCCTCGGCGGCACAGAACTGCTGCCGCTTCCTCTGCGTCCCTAACGCTGCAGCGAAGGACAGGCTGGTTCTTCTGCTCAGCTTGGCGAGCTGGTGGCAGCAATAGGCTCAAGCAAGGCTAGCGCAACAAAGCACAGAATCGGGCACAAGGCTTACTATTACTGAGGCCCCCAGAACAAGAAACACCATCTTAACGTAACAGTCATGACAACGAATGTTTTGACTCCTTCCTCTCCATTCTATATAGTTTCTATATATTCTTTTATTCCTTATGAATGATTCTTTCCTTCTTCCTTATGCCTTTATGCTCTTCTCTGCCACGTATCAGTCGCTCCTTTTTCTCCTGTCATGTCTTTCAGGATGTCAGGTTTTTCAGAAAGATTGGAGCTAAAATGAATCTGATCTGTTGGAAACATTTTAAAAATGACTACAGTTCAAAGTTTTGATGGTCATATTCCAGCAAATTCATGTCTCCACCCTGCTAGGTTTCTGATTTTCCCAACGACAGCAATAAAGTTTTGCCCTTTTTATATTCCCTGAAACTTAAGACGTGATTGAGTACGTGTGGCGTTCATAAGCTGTTGTGTAACATAGAAGTGGAGCAATATCTTCAAGTTGAGTACAAGAGCTTGCAAGCTCAGTCAGCAATACCTAGAAATTAAATGGATAAGATCATTTTGACAGGCAAAGATAGATTCCAAAGAGCTGTCGGCAAATGCTGCATCCCTGTCAGTCCATCTTAATCCTGGAGACTCAGGGAACTGAGTGGGTCGGGACAGAGCCCATGGCAGGACAAACTATCTAAAGATGAAAACTTCAAGCAAGCAACAACAACAACAACAAAAAAAGCCAAGCACAAAACCCCGCAACCCTTCTTTTTGGAAATCACAGATCAGTTAAGCAAAAGATTCGGAGCAAGTTTCTGTTTATATCCATACAGTGCTTTGCAATATTACATTTTTTTTTAGCTACAAAAATATTGCAGGTACATTTAGTTCAGAAATAAGTTTGTTAGAGGAACTTGGACTGGAAACCCAGGAAAATTAATACTCCTTCTGACATAAGCTTATGCTGAATTTGTGGATAAAACCTCATTGTATCTGGTATATGTGAACAGGTAGGATAAATCTGTGGATCATTTAAGCTGTTCTGTGCAACCAGACACCTGAAGCTGCTGGAAAGAGACACAGAACAACATGAAGTTTAGTGTTATAGCCCCAGAGATCTGCTTGGCATCATGCAGTTAACTCATAGACTGGGGCAACAACTGGTGGAGATGTGGGAAGGAGAAACAGGGGAATTTGCTGCTGACAAACAAGTGGCAAATCTCGGCAAGAAGAGGGACCCTGGTATTGTGCGAACCTGAAGAAACAGCTTAAAAACTAGTACAAGTGAAGTACTGGTTTAGCTTAAGGTCAGTCCATGCACAAATTTATATTAAATACAATACAGAGGTGATTTATAGGCCCCTTTGAGCAAGAATTCTCATAGTAGTGCTGGGAGTATTGCAGGAAAACTTTGCTGCTAAAGATATAGCAAATATGGAACTGTCTGTATTTCAGACATTTACACTGAGTTCTCCACATCTGTTTCATATCTACTTTATGTCAAGACTAATTGAAAGCTGTTACCATCTGGCTTTTGGGTGGGCTACATGGAATGAGTTATCCTGAAATAAGTAACTTATACTGTGAATTAACTATTACTGTAAATCCACTGGGTAACTTGTGGGAGCTGAGAGGAGAAGCCAAAGAGCGCTGCCTTAGGCACAGTTTGAAATTAAGAACTAAATTTTAATGAAATTATGTGAAAATGTCACCTTTTATCAGGCAAGTGTGGGTTGAGGCACAGGACCTTTTACATAGTGATACTTGGTTATTTCACAGAAACTTTGAGTGAGGAATCACACTTCAAAATATCTGATACTTTGCAAAATCCATAATCATTTACAGTTTTTGTTCAGATCCTGGTGCAAAATCTACTGCAACCCTATCAATTCTGTATTCAGAAGAAGAAAAATGCTAAATGAATAAGAGACAAAACAGATGTTAAACTCCTCACCATGGGAAGCTAGATGCAAATTCATTCTAGGGAGGCAAATTCACTAATTAGATTGTCTACCAAATTAGATACCCAGTATATGCTGTGATATATCCAAGTTATTTCTTTTTACAAAACTATTTATCACAGAAATCCCTATATTCAAAACAAGGGCATTTCTTGGATGATTCCAGGCTTCTATTCAGATAAAAAATACTCAGCATTACTCTTAGAGTAAAAACTTGGTGTTACAGTCTTTGGCATAGGTGCAGTAGATATATAAAGACCAGCAATTTGTTTTTATAACCCAGTTCTTTTCCCAGAGAGGTTAGTGGGATTTCTGCTACTGGCACTGCTATGGGTCAGTGGTCCATAGTGATCCAGAGGTCCATTTCAATGGAAGTTTTTCAGGGACTTTTTACAGTTGCTATAGGTAGATGGCTTCTGCTTAGAAGCACATTAGTGATTCCCTCTACACTGATGAAGTTCAACTTATACACAGGATCCATGGTCTCTTTATAATTTTCTGAGTACATCATAATTCTAGGATTGGGGAATAGTGAATGACACAAATAGGAAGAAAAAAATATTTATATATCTGTCCAACATATATGTCTTTGGTTCCTTGGTGGAGCTGGTAGCTACATAAACCCATTGGGCTTCTTGTGTTCAAATCTGCCCTGATCTTCAGTTTGAAAGATCTATGTTTTGGAGAGCTAGTCCTTCTGTAGTGGCAATAAAAATAGTCGGACTTTTTCATGAAACAGCTGGAAAGAAATAGTGGATTTCTTGGGAGTGCACTTGTAAAACAGAAAATTCAGTGAACATACAAGTGTTAATCAGTCGCCAGAAGTACCCACACCTGTTTCATCCCAAAGAAACACCCTTTACTAGAAAGCAGAGCTAGAGTGGTGGTTGTGGGTCTCAACTTCATGACAACGTAAGGAAAATGACTGTGGACGAAGAGGATTACATTACAGAGAGGATGAATTACATTGTAACTGTAATTAATTTTTATTTTGGGAGAGCTCAGTGTGTCTTTCTTGGATGTGTGGACCTGGTACATCCCCCTTTACCACTGGAGTTGTAGGTGTTCTCTCCCAGGGAATATGTATAGGGATGGTGGCCATGATAGATGTTTTGTGTATCCTGCTCTTTCATTTACCTGTTAGCTTTGTGTATGGTTGTTCAGTTGGTCACAGTTCCATTATGCTCTCCAGTTATTTCAGCTTTGGTTTCCTTTTATTGTTTCAGGTTAAACTTTGTTTTACTTGGATGTTAGACTTACCCCAGACTCGACTGTATCAGAGAATATGGCGGGATTTGATATAATAAAATAAGCAAAATAGAGCCAAACTATGCGAAGGCTGTGTTATTTAGTGGTAACTGTGGGATAGGTATCCAGGTAGAGAATCTATGAAAAGAGACTATAGCAGGGAAAGCTGACAGAGAGAAAAAAAAACTGCTGAGAAAATAGGAGGAAATCACAATTAAAGTAGTATAATGCAGTGTTTAACATTACGTTGTTAGATGGCTGTAGTCCCATGTGATTTTGCATACACACACAGAGAAGTGGAGAAAAGAGCTGCTTTGTTGATTTAAGTGCCCATCTCTTCAACCTTATCTCAGAGTTTGTTGGTAGGTTCATCTTCCTCTCTATGAAAGGTGAGGAATTAGGCAGTAGATTTACACTCAGGGGATTTTTTTCCTCTTTATTGAGGATGCTGCTGGTTGAAAATGATGGTCTTAGCTGTTTGGATTTTAAAGCTAACCTCCCTGCCAAGGATACACACACGCAGTGGATGAAAGAAAACAGCAGCTGGCAGTGACTCAGCAGCCTCCTCCACCCGATCCCATCAGAGAATATTTTCTTAGACTTTGTAACTTGGTTCCCAGTATGTTAACGTCCCTTCAAGATAGACGTAGAAACACGTAGTCTATGTTTCCTTCTGAAGTTAAAGAAAACATGGAAGAACAAATTGTGAAATTTTGTTTGGCAGAGGGAGGTTTCATCGCTGGCTTTCCTCATAGACTTGGGAGATTTCATAACATTTGAAGACATCATCATGAGTATGAGAAAGCTGACATTTAAGAAAGACTCTGATAATAATAGGAAAAAAAATAATTACTAACCCTTAAATTAATAACCCTTAAATGTCAGAGGTGTGAGATCATCTGAATGGTGATCATGCATAGGCTGGACATATATGTAAGGTTGTTATGTCCTGTAAAAAGATAGCCTGCTTGTGCTCTTCTGTTTCAAGATTTTGGATTAGACACTGCCTGGACTCTGACCCTGAGTCCCTTGAGGGCTACCTCCAGATTCCCGTTCCAAGAGTCAATAGAGATAATTTTGTGAAAAGTTGGAATTCTTTTTTTATGGAGTATCAAATGTGCATGTATCCAATAGAATTTCATCTGTCATTTTATTGCTCAGTGATGTAGTATCAGGATGTCCTTTTGCAACTCTTACTGGCTTCATTTTTACTCTCCTGAATAATTTTATATTGTCAGAAAGGGCTTTCATACCACCAGTGATTCTTTTCCCTAAATTGCTTATGAGTATGTTGAACAGCAGAGGTCTTGCTCATGACCTTCTCCTATGATGAAAAGTGATTTTATATCCTCTCCTTCCTTTCTAATCATGTAACTATCTGTTAAGCCCTTTTATCCCATGACAGTTTAGATTTCTGGTTAAGTTGCAGTAGGTATAAACCCTGTTTGCCTGTGTTTCTCATACAAAATTTAACATTAGACATAATTAAGACATGCTTAACATTATGTCTTTCTGTCTTGTATGTGTGTGTGTAAATACGTGGTTATGTATGTAATATCTTGTTTTAAAGACAAGTATCTTAATTATTTTGATCAACAATTTTATATTATGTTGTTTTTCTGAAAGAGGCAGCATCAGTAATTCTATTACAACATTTATATACCCAGAAAAGAGCTGAACACCATATAAAAATAGTGTAACTTGATTGGGCCATGAAAACTAATGCTCTGGATCATCAGTACTGTGATGAGAAGCTTCTTGATCTTTGTTCACTTGATTTACTTAATGTTTGACAGCGGGTGGCATTTTTGCCAATGTCCTGCCTTTTATTGTCTTCAGAAAATTCACACAATTTGTGAATTAGCTTCAAAGCAGACCCAAATGAACCCAGCACCACTAGATCTTCTCCTGAGGTTGTCTAATAGTACTTACATACTGCAAAAATGTTATTTAACTTTGTCTATAACCCCCCAAATTAGAGAGAATATTATTGTGACTGTGTTACCTAAGCACCTTCTGTCCTTTTATCCAGATATATAGGCCTTTTTTGTGTGTTATATATACATACACATATATAGGCTTTTATCCATGATTTCTATCATCCGTTAAATGCTGTCCATGAGATCTCAAGCAGGAATCAGACATTCCTGGACACTTCAGTCCCTCCTGCAGTTATGCTGTGATTTGACAGTACAAGACCTGACTTTTAGAAATCACTTTCTATAAAGAGATGGAAGGATCTGCTCAGGATAGTTCCTGCAAAATGCGAGACTTAAATTAACAATACACTTGAAATGATCACACTTTGACTAAAGTTCCAATATTTTTCTCAGCAATACCTGCATCATTCAAACACATTTAGCTATATTTCCAGACTGCTTTGCTGGTGAAAAATGAACTGAATAACCAAAAGATAATAGGAATCTTCTACACAAGTAACTTGTTTATCCTTCCAGCAAAAGACAATGTGATCCTTAAAGAAGAATCCCTTACTGAGACTTCCAAAAAATTTCCAAGATTTTATTGTTTTCCAAAGAATTAAACAAATGGCTTAGTTTATCTACATGGATAATCTAATTGACTAGAGTGTGAGTACTCGCATGCGTTGTATGAAGGCGTGTTGACTGTGAGTACTCGCACGTGTTGGATGTAGGCATGTTTCTGCGGGGCGCTGGGAAGCGTAGATGATACCATGTATGTGGATTTGTACTTTTCTTTCAGTGGCTCCTTTATTTGGGTTGCTCCAGGCTGCATCTCTCAGACTTTCCGAGGTTGGGACTAGTTGCTTCTTCTATGAAGACCACTAGAGAAACAAAATTACTACAGGAAACAGGCTGGTGATTCACTGCATATGCTCTCCCTTCTGAGTAATGACTGAATCATAGAAGAAGCTGAGGATGGAAAAGACTGTTTGTGAAAGAAACTCTGATGCTATTTTTAGTGCTATCCCTTATATCCTGGGCAAAATTCCCTGTTTATAAGACTTTCCAAGATACATTATGCCCTTAAATTGCATGAGTAGGTCTGTGGATTGAGTGTTTATTGTGTGTAGCTTTGTATGTCGGTTACTACAGAAAGGCAGTCGCTGATCTGTAGTAAAGTTTATTTTAACTAAAATGAACTGATGCTTTAGAGTCACAGATATTTGTATAAGTCCCTATATAAAGAGCATAACAAAAAAGGAATAACAAAAATCAGAGATAAGTAAGCCCAAATTATCCCCTGCCAATGTAGGAAGCATCGTTCAGTCAAGATGGTTTATGACTGAGGATATGTGATGGTGCTAGTTGCTGGTTTTCCTAACATAAGGATGTATTAGCCTACATTTAATGAAGTGTGCTTGCAGCCTGCTTATTAACTGCAGTATCGAGAGGACTGAATAATAAAAATCCTTCTCCCTGGCCCATGTTAGCATTTCTGATTTCTGTTCACTTAATGTCTTTGGGGTATAAATAATGCATATTTCTGTGGTATTTTAAGGCCCTAAATATCCTTCATCAGCTCATTATCTTTGCGAGCTAACTGTGGCACTCAGTGGATATGCGTCTGTATAACCATGACCTACTATCACTGGGGAGCTTTTTTGTGTCAGACTCTTTGACACCTTTTTCTCTTCTGAGAGAATTAGTTTCCAGGCGAACCATTTGTTAGCCATTGACTGGCTAGTTTTAAGTGTACAGTGAAGTTTTTTTTCCCCTAAACTCTTGCAATTTCTGTGTGTGGCTTGTAGAATCAAAATTAGTTAAACACGGGAAACTGTATCTTGCAAATTTTTAAACTAATGACTGCTGTTGCTGCTTGGGCAAATAAACAGTCCCAGTACTGGGTGGGGAAAAAGGAGGAGAAGTTATGGTATTTAGGTAAATTAACATTTGAGGATTGTTTTAATGTAATAAGCTACTTAATCGTAAACTTTTTCAAGTTGAGGAAAACTTTCTTCTTTGGTTTTCCCTGGGCTATTTCAGCTGTTGTCTTTGACTATACTTTTCCCATTTGTGGAGTAAGGCTGAAGTGAACTAGGTTTGTGGTTAATTTGCTTCCTTGACGGTATATCGACATAGTTTATAATCCTGAGAATGTTATTGACTACATTTTTGGACACTAATAGCATTTACTTAAGTGCCAACTTAATAGGCAGAGCTGAATCCTGAAACCATTAATTTTTTTTCTTCTCTGTAATTTAGTCAGTATTTTCACAAGGGCTTTTCTTGAATAGGGATCACATGAAAGCTGAAGCAGGTTGCCTATGTGCAAGGTACATGGTAGGGAAGAGGGATCAGCGAGGAAGAATGCCTTGCTGTGTCCTTCATTCAGCACTGCTGCCTACAAATCCTGACTTCCAGTATTTCACATGATGCTCCTGAGCCATTCAACTCTTTTCCCTTCACCTTGGGATATGTTTCCAAAGGGAAGGAGGCCTCCTGTTTGTCCCAAACCTTTCCCCTCTGGGGCTTTTGTGCTGCTTTCCCTTAAAGCAAGAGCTTCTCACTGCTTCTGGCAAATCTTGTTCTCCCTCTGTGTGACTAAGATGGAAATGCAGAAGGCAACAGCAAAAGCAAACATGCAAAACATCAGGAGCCATGTTTGAGTTGTTGACAGTGAACTTCCTGGCTTCTGCTGGCTTGCTTCACAACGGGAGGGTGGGGGGGGGGAGGTGGTTATGAAATTGTGGGTCCCACAGAGATTTTCACAGAAAAAATGAATGTCTGCTTTTGTATTTCTGTTTCCTTTTAAAAGGAAAATCCTACTGTGGAGGTTATAAACTGGCCTAAGCTTTATTTACCTAAGAGATAAGGAATTTTATTGCTTGCAAAGTTATTTATGACATTAGAGAAGACAAACAGAAAGATGAAAGGAAAGATAAGTACCTAGGGGAATATACATTCATGAATAGGGAGTTTAGTAAGTGCCAGGCTGATTATTTTCCGCATTTCTTTCCCTCTCCAGGAGTGGAGTTAGAGGATCATTAGTTAATGAAGATGTGCTAGACCTGTTTTCATTCACTGTCTGAGGAATGGCAATGAACAGTATCACTTAAATATTGAGGGCAAGTAGCATGATTTTTGTGATGAATTAGAGAGGAGATAGCTCAGGAGTTTCTTCTACTCAGTCCTGTTGAGGCCACGACTGGAGTGCGGTGTCCTGTCCTGGGCTCCCCAGTACTATAGGGACACAGAACTACTGGAGGGAGTCCAGTGTAGGTCTATTGCACCTGGGCCTGATGGTCTTGAAGGTCTTTTCCAACCATAATTATTCTGTGATTCTCCCAACTGTGTCTCCTGAATCAACACAAGAGCAAATTCCTGCTGGGCAGGGAGCAGGGCAGAGGCTTGTTGGGGACGTGAAGGAGGGAAGAGATGTGGGAAGATCCTCTATGATGCTGAGCAAGGTAGGAGTTAAGTACCTTAGCACTGAGGTAAATGCATTTTTAGTGATTTTTTAAATATATATATTCCCTCCACAATAAAAGAGGTGAAAGCATGTTTAGTGTTTAGAGTTTTAGTGTTTAGTGTTTAGTTTAGAGTCTGTTGGCTCTTTCCTTCCATGAGGTTGTCTTCCTCCCATTTTTTTACTGAACTCTGCTTTAATTGATGTGAGGGTCAAATCATATCTCACAGCTGAGGATCAAGGACCAGTATCAGTGAGAATATATGCTTATCTAAGGGAGGGTTGGGGAATAATCCTGACCTCAACAACCAAAAGGCTGCTACCGACAAGGCAGAGGGGGGTCATTTGAAGACATGTGGCTTGAGGATTCAGAAAATAAGGACATGCCATGGAGACTTTCCTCACTGCTCTGAGTTTGGCAGCATGCAATGTGAGGTATGGCTAGCAGCTGAAGGAAAGACCTTTGCATGCCACCAAGCAATGAGTGCTAGGTGGGAAGACACTCTTATTGAAAGTTGTAGGAGCATATCTAGGGGACGGAGGCCTTCCCATGGGAAGTGGCTGCAGGGAGCTGAGCTTAAAGAAGATAGCGGATACTCCC
>JAUBNY010000589.1:207132-220275 GCA_032275445.1 Crypturellus soui
AGGGGGGTTGGACTAGATGACCTCTAGAGGTCCCTTCCAACCTTAGGCATTCTATGATTCTATGATTCTATGATAATCCTGACCTCAATAACAAAATAGCTGCTACCTGCAAGGCAGAGAGGGGCCATTTGAAGACATGTGGCCTGAGGATTCAGAAAATGAGGACGTGCCATGGAGACTTTCCTCACTACTCCGAGTTTGGCAGCATGCAATGTGAGCTATGACTAGCTCCTGAAGGAAAGACCTTTGCATGCCACCAAGCAAAGAGTGCTAGGTGGGAATTAAAACTGCTCTTATTGAAAGTGATGCTTTTTTTTTCAGGAAAACTTTTCTGGGGAATAACTGGGGCCTCATCTGATGAATGGGCTGGGAGATGAGCCAGCTCTGGGTGGCTGCAGTGGTCCTGGTCTCAGGTGTTTGTAAATCATCTTGCAAAAGAATGAAGGATCCTTAAACAAGACAATTTATGAAATTCTGACGTTTTTCATTTTATACTGATATCAACTCCTATGGTTTTATTGAAGGTCCCAGGTGAAGCTTCCCATTGCCCAGGGCATGAACTCCCTGTGTTGGAGTCCACTTTGCTGTTTTATGCTGTTGTCTTATGCAGGGCCCGTCTTAGGGGCAATTGGAAGACACAGCTACCTTACCTAGCAGTAGGTTAGGGAAGGCCTAAAGAGAAAAATAGTTACTACTTGCTAGCAATATTTTTTTCTTTTAAAATCAGCAAGGGTTAAGGAATATAATTCTTATTGTGTTTTATTGGGAAATAAAGAAGTTAACAAAGTGACAAAATCTAATCCTGTCTGCCCAAGAAAGTAAGCTGAGCCTGGTTCAGCTCGTTTTGTTTTCTTCCTTTCTTCCTGCTTTTCTACCTTTTCCATGTAGTTGTCATTGCCCATTTCTTGCACACTAACACTCTCATTCCTAGCTTTGCGGACAACTTATACCCTGCTCTTCTATTAGTGCTTATTGTTCTTGTGTGTATCATGAAATAATATTGCCAACTCTAGCCAGTCAAAAGAAATGACAGAAAGGCTTTTCTTAAATAGTGTAAGATTGAAATGGATGTTTGTGTATTACTGGAGTGGTGAACGTAGGTCTTCTATGTCAGGTTTTTCGCTGGTTGTGTTTTCAAACCTTTCTTGACAAGGTACTTAGTGATTTATTTATTTATTTATTTATTTATTGCTTTAAGTGGAGATTGTCCTGTTGTCAACTGATTTGAGGTGTCAGCTATTTAAAGCCCATTGCTCTCATGAGCCACACTTGCAATCGCAGAGCAGAACCCAGAAAGGTTTTCTGTGGTCTGGTAGCACAGTCCTGATGTCGTCATGGGCATATATTGCTTTGCAGGTCCTTTTGGAAGGTCCAGGCAACACATCGTGCAGCTGCATCGCTCTGTTGCATCAGAGACAAAAAGCTGCCTTGCAGCTTTGCAGTTGTTTCTTCTGTTTTTAGCTTGTTTAAACAACTGTCCGCACTAGAGTCCAGCTTGCCCCTTGCCCGGTTGCCTCTTTTGTTAAGCAACCCATCCACACCTGCAGTACTAACATACCTGCTGGCAGGGTAGGAATGTCTATATTTCCCTACGATGTGAAGGAAATCGAACTTTTTCCTTAAAGGCTCTGAGGCAGGATTAGCGGATTCATTACCTGTGGTTGGGTTGTGTTTAGTATTGGCAGAGTGAGCGCTGCACGCAGTGCGCAGCAGAGATGTTTTGCTTAATGCAAATGACGCTATCAAGGCTTCGAGTCGGAATTGTTGGAGTTTTTCCCTCTCTCCCTTTTCTGGCTAGCGTTACTGTAAAGTTACGACAAGTTCAGCCTTGCATGCTATCAGGGTTCTTGCTATAAACATCTGCTCCCAATTATCTGATCAGTGCAGGGATATGTAAGACCTGTCATGACTCAGAAATAGCAAAAAAAAAAAAAAAAAAAAAAAAAAAAAACGGAGGCACGGGAACGGAGGAAAAACCAGGCGCGGGTTCACATCGACATGACTCAGCTTCAGTTAAGTGAGGCACCTGTTGGAGCACGTCCAGTCGGAGTGTTATACAGCACATTCAGCAAGCGCTCTGCCCTTCTCTCCTGGCCTGTCCACTCCCATTTCCTGTTTGCTAAGTGCTCTGATCTGCCAGAGCAAAACTGGCCAGATTTTGTGTAAACAACCTGCAGCTCAGTTTAGAGGTGGATGCATGTTGACACTGGCTTTTGCAGGATTTGACCTTCGAGTGGACCCTGTACTGGCGCTGTACATGGTGCAATCCAAGAGGGCCTTCTGTCAGCACATAAATTAGTAACCAGGAGGGACCAACTCTCGAAAGAAGGAATGTGGCAGCTTTTCTGAACCTTCTTTTCAGTTGCCCGCGGTAATGAGCAGGGAATACTCCTTAAAACACAACGGGCACATGTCATTTATAGGTCTTTTATTTCTAACATTGCTTTTCAGTGTATGTGTTTGTTTCAAAATTTAATCTGACAAAATCCAATTTAGTAACTGTGTTTTTTGCAGCTTTTTTCCATCATGTGGGTGGAATGTGCGTGAAGCCAACAGGAGTGAGGAAGTGGGGATGTTGCATGTGCAGGTGTTCCACGAGTGTCCCAGTATGAGGCTTACCAAATACCTGCCCTGCCTGTGTAAAACGAGCATGTGAATATGGGCATCTCCACAGCTATTGATCTGCTCTTCAAAATCATCTTTCCTGTCTTTGAAACCTGCCAACATGCTGCATGGTCTACAACCATTCGTAGAATTTTAAGCGGTTAGTTTCTAGATAAGAAACTTTGCAATAAGTTGGCAGTGTCTGTCTAAATAGCATGAATATATATGAAAATAAATGCTAGGGAATTTCATATGCAGTCATGCAACCTACGCTCTAAATTGTATGCTTTACCAGATTAATTTCCATAGACATTTAAAAAGTGTAGTCTTATATAAAATAGAGTATAAAACTTTTTTTAAGGAAATAAGATTTAGTTTTAATCCTCCAGAGGATTGAAATTATTTATTTACTTATTTTTGTTTATCAATGGGAGAAGGCAGCCTTTAAAATTTGAAAAGGTATCTGGTATCTTGCTGGTATCACTGTTTGTTATATTTGAAAATCATCCTATCTTTTAATGTCATTTTAACATGAAATCATTCTCAGATTTTTTTTCCTCCCTAATTATTTGATGTAATCTTCTAGTCTAGAATTGCTGAAATATGTTGCTGATTATAGCAGCTGCCTAGTCTTCCTTTACTTAAAAGGAAGCACATGAAATTGAAAAACCAAAATGAAGGAAATCATTTGGGTAGCTCTCCCTGGCAGAGAATCGCTTCCCTTCCCTTTGCAGAAATTGCTGTTGGTGTGTTTTATGATTCATTCTCATGAAACCTCATTCACATCCAAAACTCTCAGAGGCTTCACTTAACACTTTATGGTCGCACTGTAAGATATGGGAGATGGAAACTATATGAAATATATTGCTATTTAAAGTTTCTAAGCCTCCATAGCTTTGAAAATATGGAGACTCTGCTGAGATCATAATGGAAAAAATATATGAAGGTGGGAAAGTGGTCTTCAATTTCTTAATATGTTATTTTAAAGACCATAAAATGAGATAATTAGGATCATTTTCAAATACTAAGTCTCCTGGATACTAAGGTTTTAATGGCATAAGGTTTGCTCTGGATTCTCGGGTTAGATGCTGCACTCTGAAGGTGAAAATGATGAAGGCTGAGCTTCTGGTAGCATATAGCTACAGCAGACTAGATAGCACCCTTTAAACTTTGCCTATCTGGCTGTACATGTTGCTTATAAATCTACTCTTCAAAGACGTAGGTCAATGGAGAGCAAATCCTGAGAACAAATTGAGTTTGTGTTTTATATCCCATTCTTGCCATTCCTGTGTCTTGCCACGGCTTGTTGCAGTGGACTGTGTTCTTGGACAAAAATCCATGGGTGAGCCACAGTTGTGCTCCTTTCATAGAAAATGGCTCTGTTTCACAGAATACAGGAGGTTTCTAGTATATTTGGCTCTCCACCTTTCCCCTGAGCTAGTCATTAGGTCCTGATGTGTCTCTCCTTAGAGGTTTGCTACTCAACTTTGTCCCCACCAGGACAGGCATTAGGACAGGTGCCTTCTGCTTTAAAATCTCACATTCATGGTTATAAGTCCTGTGTTTATGGCTCTTCAGAGAAAGGCAGCAAGATATTTAATGATAAGCATAACAGTGTTGTTCTAAGCTTCTCTTGTCATAATTCACTCTCATGCCACCTGTTAAATACCTCGCCAGATAATTGCGGTGCTTTGAGAGACACAGATCTATTGTGCAACAGTGTGAATGTTGCGGGCACTGTTGTTGAGGGCGCTTGTTGTTACTCCTTCAGCTCACCCTGCATATCACACATCCCTTGGACAACCTCGTACGGGGCAAATGGAGACCGTGTGTCTGCACCTGCCACCGTCAGAGGGACAGTAACAAATATAATTCCAGATAACAGCTCTTCAATGTAATGAGCATCAGTGTTGTGTGAGTGTTTCCTGAAGCCTCGGGACAGGCCATCCCCATTGCTGCCCGTGACCTAGCTGCCCTCACAACATACCCTGCTCCGCCAGGAGAGGTGGGCACTAGTGCTGCCTTTCCAGAGCGACAGGACAAATAACGTGCTGGCAAGAGCACCAGTTGCATTAGAGCAGGGTATATTAGGGTACGATGTGGCCATCAGAAAATTCAGCGCAGGCTGTCTGACAAGCAGAGAAAGCAGTGAAACACCCTGTGGCCTAAAGCAAAATTCCCAATGAAGTATACTTTTAATATATATGCTTAGTTCATGTTGCTACCAAAGAAGAAAAAGGCCCTAGTGTTAGCTAATATGTTGCTAATGAGTGATAGAAGGTCCTCTGAATCCAGCAAAGCAGGTGTAGGAGAAATCGGTATGCCCAGACTGGTTATGTAACATGTGTGCAGTAGGTCGAGGTTGCATTAGGCTGGCTGCACTGAGGATGGAGGAACTGTGGGTGCACTGGGAGCACCATTTGGGATCTGCAACATTGGCAAGTCCGATAGAGCTCTGCGACTTGGGCTAAAGCAGGTCTGAAATGAAGTACAAAGTACGCACAGTCAGTCTGGCTTCAGTGAGTCATCTGTCCTGTGTTCCCTGATGAGGGACGACGGCACAACCTGGACTGTGTGTCTTCATTCTATAATGCATTTTATGCTGTGGAATGTTGCCTTCCTTTTAGTTTGTGAACAATAGACAAAACTTGATTATCTTCATTCATACACATCTTAACACAGTCGTACCCATCCCGTTCCCTCTTTGATGATTATTTTGAAAGATGATACCACATCAATGATCAGTTGTTCACTGTGATTTAAGAGGGACCTCCTCTTAGCACCTTCTTAAATATATATATGTATATATGTCACCAATGTGATGAACTGAAATATACAAAAATTAACTTTACTCTAAAAAACACAGCTGCCAGAAATAGTATCTCTGATTAAGAAACGTGATATTTAGGCTTCGCTGTGTCCTACTCAGTAGCTTGTGGACTGAAAGGCACCAGCAGAATGTTATCATTTGCCAGATTTTGCATCTGGATCTTGGATTTATTTGACAGATGCACAACATCCAAAATGGCTAGGCATATTGCCAGCGACTGCTTAGCTTTTGGTACTGGGGAGCATTTCATGTTTTTAATAGATCAGCATTCAGTTATTCCCCCAGAATTGCCTTTTTCTGGTTACACTACCTGTGCTGAATCTCTGCACTCCTCCAGTTCTCTTCCATAGAAATCCAGATGACTTGGGAAGCTGAAATTTTGCATTTATAAAGGATTAGTAATATAGTAGTCACGGAAGCTGGAAGAAGCAGAGTTAAAGAGCTAAAAGTAAATAAAGCCAGGGAACTACAAATAAATCAGTACAATGGGAGAAACTTCTAGCTCCATAGCTCAGTAAATAAAGTTGGAGAGCTGTATTGTCTATAGCGTTACATATAGCACTAGGCAGAAGCAAAAGGTTCACTCACAAAGGGAAGGGTGCATCACAGGGGTTCTTTATATATGTGTGTGTGTGTATATAAATATATATAAGCATAGTGCATGTGAAAAGGCTTAGCAAGGTGCCTATTTGGTCTTTTTCCTTATGAAAACCAGTTGCTTACATGCTATTTAATTAAATAATCGCAACCATCCTCTTCCCTCACCCTCGCTTTTTCCTTTGGGAGTGAGCAACTTCTGGAAATAACTTGTCATCTGTGAAGTGGAGAGGAGAGGCCAAGAGCGTGACGGCAGCACGTGCAAGGAGAGGCGTTTGACATGGCGCGTGGGCCCCCGTTTTGGCAGCGCCATTTACAGAGACCCTATGCAGAGATGTAAGGTGAGTGTCCTGCTCTGCAACCACAAGGCCGTGGCCTCCTGTGAGGCGGCACTTTGCTTGGTGCCTGCCCACGCGCGTGAGGGCTCGTGAGGTGCTGATGTCCCCCGCGTTGCTGCTTGCGGTGCTGCCTCTGTAGGTGCTGTCAGCTGGCTGTCCTTGGCGGGCAGCCCCATCGCCAAAACCCATCGCCCTGACCTTGAGTGGCCATGTCGAGCAGCGCTGGGCTAAACCAAAAGCAGGAAAGTGGTATCTTCTGCCTCCAAGCTAAAGAGATACTGGAGCGACGGAGTTTTGCACTGGGTAGTGCCAGTTACTTCTGTGGTGCGTCAGTGTTCACCAGGTTTAACGTTGCGATTTTGAAATTGCATTGCTCTTGGTCTGCTTGGTCGTCTTGGCTTGTTTTTAGCAATGCTAGTCAGAAGAGTTCTGTCGGGGCTGGGTTAAGAATTACGAACTTTAAACTGGAGGAAGGTCACCAAAGCATTTGGTGTTCGTGTCGACAATTTACATTATGCCGGAGCTGGAAAAGCTGTTTGCTTGAGTTCCTGGGTAAAATTGTGAGCATCCTCAAATAATCCCATAACAGTGTTTTGAAGCCCCTTATTAGAACCGTCACCATATTTAGCAAGATCTATGAGCTGCAGAAACAGAACATCCTCTTATGAGGTTAGAAAATACAACAGCACCTTCAAGTTCAAAATGTCCTTGTTTGAACTTGCAAGAACTCTGTTTTGTGTAACTAGTAAACAGACTTCTGAATTACATAAATCAAAGCTGTTCCTAATCCAGTGTCTACTCTGTGTGTGTGGTGTGTTGGGGACGTGTGTGTATTTTCCTCATGGATTTATGCAGGTGACGTAGGTGATTCAGCTTGGCTGGCAATTTGCTCTATAAGAGATTTCAGAAGGATTTTTGACGCGTTCTGTGAGGGCCTTTCCTCTTACAATGCACTTTATAAACTGCACATTGGAGGGGGTTGTCAGTGATGAGGCATCTTGCTTTTCCCTCTCTATGATCGCTAGAGGCTTTGGGTAGAGGGGCCAGCAGCCAGGGCAAAATTTGCGTTCCTTCCTCTGCCTGTTATGTTCCTTACATGTAATCATAGCAAGTTTATCATCTTTCTCTTCAGATTGTCTCACAGTGAGCCAAGACAGAAATGATTTGTTGGAATACGTTGTATTTATTAAGTAGTTGCCAAGAGAGGAAGGTTGAGCCTGGTGGAGCTTGCCTTTTGTAGCAGCAAGGATGTGGAGGCAACGTGCCACTCGTACTCCGCTTCACTGTCTGCACTACCATCTCTCCAGCGTGTCTTTTCTTGTGTCTTCTGCTAGTGCCAGAAGCCCCGTTAGTGTTAGGGCACACAAAATCATGGAAAAGTACCAAATAGCTGCCAGAGAAATGAATCCATTCCAAAATGACTTTCTAATTGGCCGGTGTAATCAGAAAGGATTGGCACGAGTATGGGATAATATTTGTTGCAACAGGGTTCCCATATGTCAACTGCATAAAAAATTATGTTTATGAGCCATTTAAAGGTTTAATTTGTTCTTTTTTGGAGGAAGGGGTAATCACAAGGCATTGGCGAAACATAGGACCTTGTGTGTAAAGCAAGGAGATGAGTTTACTGTGCAGTCAGGTACTCTAATATTAATCGGTCATGTGCGTGCTTTTAATACACAATAAAGTCACCCTCGGGGTAAATTAATTTGTGTTCATCGTGAGATACTTCAGATTAAAGGCGTGGAAATATTATAAAATAGCTGCCGTACTGCAACTGCCTAGTTACTCTACCTCATGCTGTGAATAAAAGTCAAGTTCGAAACTAGGAATTCCCACCAGTCTTCCATCTAATCATTGCTTCCAGCATTCTTCAGTAAAAAAAGATGGGCTTGGGGGAGCAAAGGGATAGTGATTTTACAAGTGCCTTCCAGGAGATGGAAGTGAGGAAATGAAGGGAAGATTGTTACCTTTGAATCACTTTGAAATATCAGGAGAAAATATAAGGGGAAATTTAGAAAGTAAAAAAGTAAACATATGTGGTGTGAAAATTTGTTTAAATTGTTTTATTTCTGATTTTGCTAGATACGGTTTTTTTCATTTGTTTTCTTTGTGAGCATAGCCTTATGTGGTCCAACTGCTGAATCACTTTATTGTTTTTTAGGCATGCAAATTTGCCACAATATATTGTGTCTGATACACTAAAAAGGGTCAGGAATAAAACTCTCTTTCTTGCCTGCTGCTCTTAAAAAGCCTGTAAGAACACTATTTATTTTAAACTGTGAGAGATAATTAATTTGCTCTGAAAGAGCGAAACAAACTTCATTTTGCTTATATTGCATACTTCATACTGCAGGAAATTTGGCAACCAGAGCTGAACTTCAGTATGTTATGGCTATCTATTTTCTGAACTTAGCAATGCTAACCAGCAAAAAACAGGCTGGTTTAACCCTACAGTCTTCAACTGACTACAAGAAGAGTGTAAATAATCAAAAAAATTGTGTATTAATTAGAAATCATTACCCAGGGAATGTTCTACATCTTTTACAAAGCTGACTGACCCATGGAAAGATTGATTAAAATCTGTTTGATAGCTGATGGGCAAGGATGACAAATTTACCTTGAATAACAGTATCTAGCCCATCTCTAGTGGGGAGCTTAATTTGGATTTTAGGCAGTTTGAAGATAGTAAGACCTTGTTTGGATTTAGATAATTGCATGAATTTTCAGATAACAGAAAAGCTTGTATTAAATTTTGTAAGGATTTCCCTCCTCCTCCTCCTGTGTTTTCTCATTGTATTCCATTGAGAACAAAAATATCGTCCTTTTTTGAGAAAGATTGAGGGATGGCACACTCCTAAATTCACTTAAGAAATAACTTTTATTAAATTCGTAAGTGGATGACAAGTTTGGGCCTTTCCCATCACCGAACAACGGGTTTAGGTTAGATGAGATAAAAGACACACGTGTGTTCAACTTGGGTTTTGCTGCGGTGTCCGGCCTCCCCTCAGCGCAACTGCTCTGTCTATGGGCCGGGAGATCTGGAGATCCAGCTCTAAAAATAGCTGCCTGTAGCTGGCAGGGAGAGATTTGGGAGCAAATGATTGCTTGGAGAAGAGATAGGTGACACTGTTCCTTATTTCGAGGTTACCGTCTGGAAGGGAGTGAAGCATGCACCGTGACGTGCCTCTGGACCGTCTTTCATGAGAAAAAATGGGAAAAGTGGGAATCTTCCTTAGTCACGCAGGTGCAGACACTTGGTAGCACTCGCATTGCTGTGAATTCCTGAGGAGGTTTCTGCTCGAATCCCCTATATGTGCAAAGGTTGCAAGTGGATGCTGTGTGTCAGGCCGGAGCCTTGGGCCAAGTCAGCGTTCCTGGGAGCAGGTGCTGTCTCAGAGCAGTGACCTAGTGGAAACCAGGCCAGGCCCAGGCTGTTTGCAGAGCCGCAGGGAGTGGCGTGCCCTGGTTGGTGGCACCACATTCACAAGGGCAGCCTTCCTGTTAGTGACACAAGGTTCCATCTTGAAGGTTCCCTGCTGGCCGGGTGCCCAGCGTCCGGCGCTCGCCCTGGAGAGCGTTTGTGTGGTACCTCAGCTGCTGCTGCTGCGGCATGGAAAACGAGGGGGGCTCTCACGGTGAGTTACTGGTTGGTGTCTGTAAAACATGAATGGCTTGTGTTTAAAAAAGGCCTAGGAAAGCTCCTCTGGGTTTTGTCTAGATAATTGTCAAAAAAATGTTGGATTTTGCAACATTGGCTGGGGTGTCTCAGAAGCCTAGGTGTCGAAGCACTGCGATTTGTCATCTTTCTGGATTGCCAAGGTGGAAGAGTTGTTATTTTAAACCACTATGTAATGCAGATTTGTGTATGTGCATAGGTGTTTTAATACTCAGAAATATGAAATATTTGCATTTTCAAAGAAAATATTCAGATCTCAGAGTAAAACCTTGATAATTTCTAATTTTATGGTAAGTGTGACAATTTAAACCTAAGTTTGAAGGAATCCTAAGTAGTAGTTCTGGTCTAAAAATGGTATTTCAAGAACATGTTGCACAAAAAAGATTGGTGCTGGTGTTAGGAAAAAAAGTAATTATTCTCATCATTGCTACTCATTCATAAAGGAGTTTGCAGTATATTTTGGATTTCTTATTGCTTTGAACCAGAACTCAGATATAAGTGATGAACTGTTAATTGGCAGATTCTAGTTCAAAATTAAATGGAAATGCTACATCTCATCCAGGAATCCGCACGCTCTGGAAGCCCTCCCATTCCAGTTGTACAAGGAGTTAGCTCAGACGTTTGGATCCTCCGCATTAGCAGCATCCACCATAGAAGGTAGGGCTGGGTGCTGGTGTCTCCAGCACCTTTCCCAGAGATGTGAGCATGGCCAATGTGGGGCTGCCAAGCGCCCAGTTTGCAGCCTGCTGAACCTTCCCTTAGGTCAGATGACACTTGGACACCAGAGGACAACGCTAATCCTTTTGGTTGGAGACTCAGCTGTGTGCGGCATGCGGAAGCGGGATGCTGCAGCACTGGCGTGCGCTAGAGCTCTATTAATACCTCTGTGCAGAGTGTGCGCCCCTTCCATGCATCTGGTACCGCTGGGCAGCCGCATTTCCTCGTGTCACCAAATCAGCCTTCGTGGCCTCACTGCCAACCCTTGGGCTGTCTAGCCTTTAAAATGCCCCCTGATCCATTTCTTCCCACCCCTACTCAAATGAAGCCCCTCTCCTCCCTGAACCACTTCTCCTGGGAAGTACTTAACAACTCAAGAAGGTTGCTACAGCTGCAATGATGATAGAAACACAGTGTCCTCAACAGCCTTCGATATAAATGCAAAAAAGGAACTGAGGATGATGATGAAACTTAGCTGTTGCACTTCCATCTGGGGTGTCGTTCCAGAAATAGTTCTGCCACTGCCATTTGGTACACACTTAGCGTATGTATTCCTACAGTAATGTGATCCTCACGACCTAGATTTAATGCATGGTCATGCAGTAAATAAAAATCTGTGCGGTATAAATTTTATGGTTTACACTGAAAGTGTTTAAAGGCTTTTTTTAAAAAAAAAAAACAACTTTATTTTCCGCAAGGAAGAGCAATAGGAAAAAATAAATTGTTTTCCACATATTGTTTTCTTGAAACAGTCTACAGAGACATATTCAGCACCAAAACTAAAAACAAAAAAAAAAAAGGAAAGAGAAGTACAAACAGACATAGAATATAATCTATAAAGCAACCATTTAATATTGCACTTTTTTTCCCTCTAATGTTTGGATTTTACTTATTTTTTTCCCTATTTCAGATCAGGATTCTTTATCAAATACTGGGCTACAACTGTGAATCTTACATTTTGTAATGCTGAGAATTGACCAATATTTGTGGAAGAATAGTAATGCCTCTAATGAACTAACAGAAGAGTTTACATGGAAAGTCTCCATTTGATAAAGTTTTAGAACTTTTAAGTGTGACCACAAAGGCTGTGATGCGACGCCAATTGCTACAATATTGGTCAATCCTGCTTCATATGCATTCTTCCATTATACTGTGATAAGTACTTTAATGCTATGTATATCAGTAATTGCTCCCTAGTCTGTTAAAAGGAGGAGGGAGAGGGGGGAGGAGGAAAAAAAGAAAAAAAAAAAAAAAAAAAAAAAAAGTAAAACCACCAAATGCCCTTTTATGCCAAAGATCCCATCAGCTTTTTTATTTTCTCATCTGGATGGAGAGGGTACATGAAAGGGACATTCACAAAATAGCCTCGCAAGGTAAGACATTACCCAATAGCCTTTTTCTCCAGTATTTTTTGCTTATCAAAACCAAAACCTCCTACCTGAGTCACTTAAAACGTGACTCATATTTCTACTTTTTCACCCTGTCATTGGGGTTTTGAAACATGAAGCATCTTTCATGTTCTCAGAAAGGCCACTTATGGAAAAGCCTATTATCTCATTTTTATGAAGCCTTAAAAACAAGGCAGTTCTTATAAAAATAAGCAGCACGCAGAAAGCACCAGCTTTCCCTCTCCTCCTTCCCTTCTGAGCCGTTTTATTGTATAAAGAAATACGCGATGGATTGGCTCTCAATTGAAGCAGCCACCACTAGAAGCACGTCCCTTGGTGAATAGTCTCAGTTATGAGAGTTCGGGAAAGTTGACTTGCCTGAGGCCCTAGCACTAGGGACTGGTATCTGTGTTACTGGATCTAATAGCTCTACTGCACCCTTCCTCTTTCTTGACCTCCACCTCAGAGGTAACTCCTTGTGTTTTGTTTCTTGCATCCTGAAGGAGCATATCTTTGAAGCTGCTGGGATCTTGTTTTACAGCTCGTGAGAGGACCCCAGGAGAGATGCAACTGTCAAGTCCTTCTCTGCTAACTAATAGTTGAGTACAGCCAGTAACACTGACATTCTGGCCCAGTTTCATTATAGTTCTAGTTATAGTATTTTTACAGTATCATAATCCCTAAAGATAATACAAAGTGCACAAACTGAGCTGTCTTTTACCATAGTCCAAGCTCTTCTTGTTTGAACTATATTTTCTACTAGAGACTCCTATATGAAAGTATAGAATTTTTGGTGATTAGGTAACTATGTAAAAAAAAAATACTTTCCCTTCCCATCCCTATTCATTGATAAATCTCTCTGCCCATGAATCCTGGACAGTATAGGACTATGTCCTTAAAAAAAAATTCTTTCAACTCTTAGCCAGTGGCTGCTGGTGCTGCTTTCACTTGTGCCTTTATTATTTTTTAAAGCTTCACAACTTGACCATC
>JAUBNY010000589.1:220375-236242 GCA_032275445.1 Crypturellus soui
TGGAGTGGTGAATGTTGGTCTTCAATGTCAGGTTTTACTCTGGTTGTGTTTTTGTGTTTTCAAACTTTCTTTGACAAGGTACCTACTCAAGTGTTTTTTTTTGTTTGTTTTTGTTTTTATTTAAGTGGAGATTGTCCTGTTGTGGACTGACTTGAGGCATCAGCTTTTTAAAGTCCATTACAGAGCAGAACCCAGGAAGTTCTTTTGTGGTCTGGTAGCGCAGTCCTGACGTTGGGCACGGGCATATATTACTTTGCAGGTCCTTTTAGAAGGTCTGGGTGACACATTGTGCAGCTGCCTCGCTCTGTTGCGTCTGAGACAAAAAGCTGCCTTGCAACCTTGCAGTTGTTTCTTCTGCTTAGTTTGTTTGAACAGCTGCCTGCAGCAGAGTCCAGCCTGCCCTTTGCTCAGTTGCCTCTTTTGGTAAGCAACCCATTCATGCTCGCAGTACCAACATATCTGCTGGCAGAGTAGGAATGTCCATATTTCCCTATGATGTTAAGGAAATCTAACTTTCTCCTTAAAGACTCTGAGGCAGGATTGGTGGATTCATTACCTGTGGCTGGGCTGTGTTTAGTAATGGCAAAGTAAGCACTACACACAGTGTGCTGCAGAGACGTTTTGTTTAGTGTGAATGACGCTATCAGGGCTTCGGGTTGGAATTGTTGGGGTTTTTCTCCCCCTCTTCCTTTTCCGGCTAGTGATACCGCAAAGTTACAAGAAGTTCAATCTTGCGTGCTACCAGTGCGCTTGTTATAAACAGCTGCTCCCAATTATCCAGGCAGCACAAGGATACGTAAGGCCTGGTATGACTCAGAGATGGGAAAAAAAAAAAAAAAAAATGAGGGCGGGGGAAGGGGAAAGGAGGAGAAACCATGCGCTGGTTCACATCGACATGACTCAGCTTCAGTTAAGCAAGGCGCCTGTCGTAGCACGTCCGGTCGCAGCGTTACGCAGCACGTTCGGCAAGCGCTCTGCCCTTCTCTCCTGGCCCGTCCGCTCCCATTTCCTGCTTGCTAAGTGCTCTGATCGTCCTGAGCAAAACTGGCCAGATCTTGTGTAAACAGCCTGCAGCCCAGCTTAAGAGGCGGCCGCGTGTCGATACCAGCTTTTGCAGGATTTGGCCTTCAAGCAGACCCCATAGTGGCACTGTACATGGTGCGGTCCAAGAGGGCCACATGTCAGCACGTGAATTAGTAACAAAGAGGGACCAACCCTCAAAAGAAGGAACATGGCAGCTTTTCTGAACATTCTTTCCAGTTGCCCGTGGTACTGAGCGGGGTGATTTCATGCAGGCCCCTGAGCATGGGACGCTCCAGCACGCACACAGCACCCATCTGCCCATGGGATCGCTTTACCCATGGGAATGCTCCATGAAACACAGCAGGCATGTGGCATTTACTAGGTCTTTATTTCTAATGTAGTTTTTCAGTGTACGTATTCATTTCAAAATTTAATCTGACAAAATGCAATGTGTTTAGTAACTGTGGTTTTTGCAGCTTGTTTGCACTGTGCAGGTGGAATGTGCATGAAGCCAACAGGAGTGAGGAAACGGGGACGCTGTGTGTGCAGGTGTGCTGCGAGTGTCCCAGCAAGAGGCTTACCAAATACCTGCCCTGCCTTTGCACAGCAGGCACGGGAATATCGGCATCTCTCCAGCCATTGATCTGCTCTTCAAAATCGTCTTCTGTGTCCTTAATATGTGCCAACATGCTGAATGGTCTACAATCATTCGCAGAATTTTAAGCAGTTAGTTTCTAGATAGGAAACTTTGCAATAAGTTGGTAGTGTCTGTCTAATTAGCACAAATGTACATGAAAATAAATGGTAGGGAATTTCATATGCTGTCATGCAACCTAAGCTCTGAATTGTATACTTTACCAGATTAATTTCCATAGACATTTAAAAAGTGTAGTCTTATATAAAATAGAGTATAAAACCTTTTTAAGGAAATAAGATTTAGTTTTAAGCGTCCAAAGGGTTGACATTTTTTGTTTGTTTGTTTATTTATCAATGGGAGAAGGCAGTCTTTAAAATTTGAAAAGGTATCTGGTATCTTGCTGGTATTTTTTGTTATATTTGAAAGTCATCCTATCTTTTATTGTTATTTTAACATGAAATCATTCTCAGATTTTTTTTTTCTTCTCTAATTATTTGATGTAATCTTCTAGTCTAGAATTACTGAAGTATGTTGCTGATTATAGCAGCTGCCTAGTCTTCCTTTACTTAAAAGGAAGCACATGGAATTGAAAAACTAAAATGAAGGAAATCATTTGGGTAGTTCTCCTTGGCAGAGAATCACTTCCCTTCCCTTTGCAGAAATTGCTGCTTGTGTGTTTTATGATTCACTCGCATGAAACCTCATTCACATCTAAAACTTGGAGGCTTCACTTAACACTTTATGGTCATACTAAGATGTGGGAGATGGAAACTGTATGAAATATATTGCTATTTAAAGTTTCTAAGCCTCCACAGCTTTGAAAATACAGAGACTCTGCTGAGATCATAATGGAAAAAATATATGGAGGTGGGAAAGTGGTCTTCAGATTTCTTAATATGTTATTTTAAAGACCATAAAATGAGATCATTAAGATAATTTTCAAATACTAAGTCTCCTGGATACTTAGATTTTAATGGCATAAGGTTTGCCCTGGATTCTCGGGTTAGATGCTGCACTCTGAAGATAAAAATGATGAAGGCTGAGCTTCTGGTAGGCAGTGAACTTGACATATAGCTACAACAGACTAGATAGCACCCTTTAAACTTTGCCTATCTGGCTGTATGTATGTTGCTTATAAATCTACTCTTCAAAGGCGCAGGTCAACGGAAAGCAAATCCTGAGAACAGACTGAGTTTGTGCTCTATATCCTATTCTTGCTGTTCCTATGTCTTGCCATGGATTCCTGCAGTGGACTGCGTTCTTGGACAAAAATCCATGGATGAGCCACAATTGTGCTCCCTTCATAGAAAATGGCCCTGTTTCACAGAATATTGGAGGCTTCTAGTATATTTGGCTCTCCGCCTTTCCCCTGGGCTAGTCATTAGTCCTAATGTGTCTTTCCTTAAGAGGTTTGCCTACTCAGCTTTGTCTCCACTGGGACAGGCATTAGGACAGTCACTTTCTGCTTAAAAATCTCACATTCATGGGTGTAAGTAAGTCCTGTGCTTATGGCTCTTCAGAGGAAGGCAGCAAGATATTTAATGATAAGCGTAATTGGTGTTGTTCTAGGCTTTGGTTGTCGTAATTCACTCTAGTGCCACTTGTTAAATACCTCGCTAGATAATCGCGGCTCTTTGAAGGACACAGCTCTACAGTGCAACAGTGTGACAGTTGCGGGCGCTGTTGTTAAGGGCGCTTGTCATTACTCCTTCGGCTCACACCATATCGCACATCCCTTGGACAACCTTGCCTTGTACGGGGCAAAAGGAGACTCTATGTCTGCACCCGCCTCTATCACAAGGACAGTAAATTAAATATAATTCCAGATAATGGATCTTCAATGTGGTGAGCATCAGTGTTGTCTGAGTGCTTCCTGAAGCTTTGGGCAGGCCATCCCTGGTGCTGCCCGTGCCCTAGTTTCACAACATACCCTCCTCCGCCAGGAGAGGCAGGCACTGGTGCTGCCCTTCCAGAGCGACAGGACAAATAATGTGCTGGCAAGAGCACCAGTTGTATTACAGCAGGCTGGAAATTAGAGCAGAGTATATTAGGGTATGATCTGGCCATCAGAAAATTCAACACAGGCTGTCTGACAAGCTGAGCAAGCAGTGAAACAGCCTGTGGTTTAAAGCAGAATTCCCAATGAAGTACGCTTTTAATACATGTGCTTAGCTCGTGTTGCTACCGGAGAAGAAAAAGCCCCTAGTGGTAGCTAATATGTTGCTAATGAGTGATAGAAGGTCCTCTGAATCCAGTGAAACAGGTGCAGGAGAAATCGGTGTGCCCAGCCCAGTTATGTAACCCGTGTGCAGTAGGTCGACGTTGCATTAGTCTGGCTGTGCTGAGGACGGAGGAGCTGTGGGTGCCCTGGGAGCACTGTTCTGGATCTGTAGCGTTGGCAAGTCCGATGATAGAGCTCTGCGACTCAGGCTAAAGCCGGTCTGAAGCAAAGCACAAAGTACGCACAGCCAGTCTGGCTTCAGCGAGTCGTTTGTCCAGTGTTCCCTGATGAAGGACGAGGGCACAACCTGTACTACGTGTCTTCATTCTATAATTCATTTTAGGCTGTGGAATGTTGCCTTCCTTTTAGTTTGTGAACAATGGACAAAACTTGATTATCTTCATTCATACACATCTTAACCTAGTCGTACCCATCCTCTTCCCTCTTTATTTTGAAAGATGATTCCACGTCAATTATGAGTTGTTCACTTTGATCTGAGAGGGATCTTCTCTTAGCACCTTCTTAAATATATATAAATATATCTTTCACCAGTGTGATGAACTGAAAGATATAAAAAATAGCTTTTCTGTAAAAAACAAAGCTGTCAAAAATAGTATCTCTGTTTAAGAAACGTGATACTTAGGCTTTACTGTGTCCTACTCATTAGCTTGTGGACTGAAAGGCACCAGCAGAATGTTGTCATTTCACAGATTTTGCATCTGGATCTTGGATTTATTTGACAGATGCACAACATCCAAAATATCTAGGCATATCGCCAGGGACTGCTTAGATGTTGGTGCTGGGGCGCATTAATAGATCAGCATTCGGTTATTCCCACAGAATTGCCTTTTTCTGGTTACGATACCTGTGCTGAATTTCTACACTCCTCCTCCAATTCTCTTCCGTAGAAATCAAGATGTTTTTGGAGGCTGAAATTTTGCTTTTATTAAAGATTAGTAATATAGAAGCCATGGAAGCTGGAAGAAGCAGAGTTAAAGAGCTAAAAGTAAATAAAGCCAGGGAATTACAAATAAATCAATACAATGGGAGAAACTTCTAGCTCTGTGGCTCAGTAAATAAATTCAGAGAGCCGTGTTTGTCTATGACCTTACATATAGCACTAGGCAGAAGCAAAAGGTGCACTCGCAAAGGGAAAGGTGCAGCACTGGGCTTCTTTATATATGTGTGTGTGTGTGTATATATATATATAAGCATAGCGCATGTGAAAAGGCTTAGCAAGGTGCCTATTTGATCTATTTCCTGATGAAGATCAGTTGCTTATATGCTATTTATTTAAATAATCACAACCATCCTCTTCCCCCACCCTCGCTTTTTCCTTTGGGAGTGAGCGACTCCTGGAAATAACTCGTGTCAGCTGTGGAGAGGAGAGGTCAAGAGCGCGACGGCAGCATGCGCAGGGAGAGGCATCCAGTGGGTGCCTGGGCCCCGTTTCGGCAGCCCCTTTCACAGAGACCCCACGCAGAGGCGTAGGGTGAGTGTCCTGCTCCGCAGTCACCAGGGCGCTGCCGCAGCCACCCGTGAGGCGGCGCTTTGCTTGGCACCCGCCTGCGCACATGAGGGCTCGTGAGGCACCGCCGTCCCCCACGTCGCTGCTCGCGCACTGCTGTCCCCCACGTCGCTGCTCGCGGTGCCGCCTCTGCAGGCGCCAGTGGCTGGTTGCTGGCCCTCAGCAGCAGCCCCGTCGCCAAAAGCCATCACCCTGTCCTTGAGTAGCCATGTCGAGCAGCTCTGGGCTAAACCAAAAGCAGGTGGGTAGTATCTTCTGCCTCCACACTAAAGAGATACCAGAGCAACAGAGCTTCGCACTAGATAGCACCAGTTACTTCTGTGGCGCACTGGTGTTCACCAGGTTTAACACTGCGATTTTGAAGTTGCTTTGCTCTTGGTTTGATTGGTCGTCTTGGCTTGTTTTCAGCAGTGCTAGCCAGAAGAGTTCTGTTGAGGCTGGGTTAAGAGTTACGAACTTTAGACTGGAGGGAGGTCACCAAAGCGTTTGGTGCTCATGTCAACAATTTACATTATGCCGGAGCTGGAAAAGCTGTTTGCTTGAGTTCCTGGATAAGATTGTGAGCATCCTCGAATAATCTCATAATAGTGTTTTGAAGCCCCTTATTAGAACTGTCACCATATTTAGCAAGATCTATGAGCTGCAGAAACAGAACATCTTCTTATAAGGTTAGAAAATACAACAGCACGTTCAAGTCCAAAATGTCCTTGCTTGAACTTGGAAGAACTCTGTTTTGTGTAACTACTAAACAGACTTCTGAATTACATAAATCAAAGCTGTTCCTAATCCGTTGTCTAGTCTATGTGTGTGTGTGTGTGTGTTGGGGACATCTGTGTATTTTCCTCACAGATTTGGGCAGGTGACGGAGGTGATTCAGCTTGGTCGCAATTTGCTCTATAAGACATTCCAGAAAGGTTTTCGCTGCGTACTGTGAGAGCCTTTCCTCTTACAATGCACTTGTAAACCACACATTGGAGGGAATCGTTGGCAATGAGGCATCTTGCTTCTCCTGCTCTGTGATCGCTAGAGGCTTTGGGTAGAGGGGCCAGCAGCCAGGGCAAAATTTGGGTTCCATCCTCGGCCCATTATGTTCCTTACTTGTAATCGTGGCAAGTTTATCATCTTTCTCTTCAGATTGGCTCGCAGTGAGCCGAGAAAGAAATGATTTGTTGGAAGATATTGTATTTATTAAGTAGTTGCCAAGAGAGAAAGGTTGAGCCCAGTGGAGCTTGCCTTTTGTAGCAGCAAGGACGTGGAAGCAACGTGCTGCTCATACTCTGCTTCACTGTCTGCGCTACTATCTCTCCAGCGTGTCTTTTCTTGTGTCTTCTGCTAGTGCCAGAAGCCCCGTTAGTGTTAGGAATCATGGAAAAGTACCAAATATCTGCCAGAGAAATTAATCGATTTCAAAATGACTTTCTAATTGGCCGTTGTAATCAAAAAGGATTGGCATGAGTATGGGATAATATAATAGTCGTTACAACAGGGTTCCCATATGTCAGCTGCATAAAAAATGATGTTTATAAGCCATTTAAAGGTTTAATTTGTTCTTTTTTTGGAGGAAGGGGTAATCACAAGGCATTGACGAGACGTAGGACCTCGCGTGTAAAGCAAGAAGATGAGTTTATACTGTGCAGTCAGGTACTCCAATATTAATCTGTCATGTGCG
The DNA here is from genome assembly GCA_032275445.1 of Crypturellus soui. Lineage (NCBI taxonomy): Eukaryota > Metazoa > Chordata > Aves > Tinamiformes > Tinamidae > Crypturellus > Crypturellus soui. The sequence goes on from JAUBNY010000589.1 coordinate 227,454, forward strand.
TGCTTCTAATGCACAATAACGTCACCCTCGGGGTAAATTAATTTGCATTCATTGTGAGATACTTCACATTAAAGGCGTGGAAATATTATAAAATAGCTGTGGTACTGCAGCTGCCTAGTTACTCTACCTCATGCCGTGAATGAAATCGAGTTTGAAACTAGGAATTCCCAGTAGTCTTCCATCTAATCATCACTTCCAGCATTCCTCAGTAGAAAAGATGGGCTTGGGGGGAGCAAAGGGATAGTGACTTTACAAGTGCCTTCCAGGAAGGCGTTTCATGTAGAGAGGGCAGGGAAGATTTTTTGTGCATTTTTTATAAGATTTTTTATAAACGGAGCTTTAGATTTGACAGTGTTGGTGGTGTAAGATATACAAGACTATATAAGCAATAAAAGAAATGGGATGTTTTGGAGCTTTAAAAATTCTGATTAAGTTATAGAAAAGAGATGGCATGAGGAAGAGAAGATTGTTACCTTTGAATCACTTTGAAATACTAGAGGAAAATATAAGGGAGAATTTAGAAATTAAAAAAGTAAACACATGTGGTGTGAAAGTTTGTTTAAATAGTTTTATTTCTGCCTCTGCTAGGTATTGTTCTTTCATTTGTTTTCTTTGTGAGCATAGCCTTATGTGGTGCAACTGATGAATCACTGTATTGTTTTATAGGTGTGCAAATTCGCCACAATATATTGTGTCTGATGCGCTAAAATAAAAGGGTCAGGAATAAAACTGTCATTCTTGCCTGCTACTATTAAAAAGACTGTAAGAACACTATTATTTTAAGCTGTGAGAGATAATTAATTTGCTCCGAAAGAGTGAAACAAACTTCTCTTTGTTTATATTGCATACTTCATACTGCAGAAAATTTGGCCACTAGAGCTGGACTTTAGTATGTTATGGCTATCTATTTTCTGAACTTAGCAATGTTAACTAACAAAAAAATAGCCTGGTTTAACCCTACAGTCTTCAACCAACTACAAGAAGAATGTAAATAATCAAGAAAATTGTGTATAAATTAGAAATCATTAACCAGGAAATGTTCTACCTCTTTTACAAGCTGAATGACCCACAGAAAGATTGATTAAAATCTGTTTGTATGCTGATGGGCAGGCATGACAAATTTACCTTCAATACCAGTATCTAGCCCATCTCTAGTGGTGAACTTAATTTGGATTTTAGGCAGTTTGAAGATAGCAAGACCTTGTTTGAATTCAGATAATTGCATGAATTTTCAGATAACAGTTAGAAAAGCTTGTATTAAATTTTGTAAGGATTTCCTTCCTCCCCCTCCTGTGTTTTCTCATTGTATTCTGCTGAGAACCAAAAATAATCGTACCTTCTTAGAGAAAGATTGAGTGATGGCACACTCCAAAATTCACCGAAGAAATAACTTTTATTAGATCAGCAAGCAGATGATGGGTTCTGGCCTTCCCTGTCGTGAACACTGGGTTTAGGTTCGATGAGGTAAAAGACGTGTTCAACCTGGGTTTTGCTGTGGTGTTGGCCTCCCCTCAGTGCAACCGCTCTGTCTATGGGCCAGGAGATCTGGAGAACCAGCTCTAAAAATAGCCGCCTGTAGCTGGCAGGGAGAGATTTGGGAGCGAATGATTGCTTGGAGAACAGAGGTGACTTTCTTTCAAGGGTACCATCTGGAAGGGAGAGAAGCACGCCCTGTGACGTGCCTGTGGAGCGGCTTTCATGAGAAAAAATGGGAAAGGTAGGAATCTTCCTTAGCAGCGATGCAGCTGCAGACACTTGGTAGCGCTCACATTGCTGTGAATTCCTGAGGAAGTTTCTGCTCAAATCTCTGCTCTGTGCAAGAGCTGCGAGTGGACGCTGCGCGTCAGGCCGGAGCCTCGGGCCAAGTCAGCGTTCCTGGGAGCAGGTGCTGCCCGGAGCAGTGACCTAGTGGAAACCAGGCTGTTTGCAGAGCCGTGGGGAGCTGCGTGCCCCGGTCGGCGGCACCGAGTTCACATGGGCAGCCTTCCCGTTAGCAACACAAGGTTCCCTCTCGAAGGTTCCCCGCTGGCCGGGTGCCTGATGCGCAGCGCTCGCTCCAGGGAGTGTTTGTCCGTGTGGCAGCTCACCTGCTGCGGCTGCCACTGCGCCATGGAGAACAAGGGGTCTCTCATGGTGAGTTAGTGGTTGGTGTTTGCAACACACGAGTGGCTCGTGTTTAAAAAGGGTCTGGGAAAGCTCCTCTGTGCTCTGGCTAGATAATTGTCAAAAAAAAAAAAAAGTTGAATTTTGCAACATTGGCTGGGGTGTTTCAGTAGCCTAATTGCTGAAGCACTGCGATGTGTCATCTTTCTGGACTGCCAAGGTGGAAGAGATGTTATTTTAAATCACTATGTAATGTAGATTTATGTATGTTCATAGGTGTTTTAATACTCAGAAATATGAAATATTTGCATTTTCAAAGTAAATATTCAGATCTCAGAGTAAAACCTTGGTAATTTCTAATTTTGTGGTAAGCGTGACCATTTAAACCTAAGCTTGAAGGAATTCTAAGTACTAGTTCTGGTCTAAAAATGGTATTTCAAGAACATGTTGCACAAAAACACTAGGAGTGTGTATCCTTGAAATGCTATTGCAGACAAGTTAAATTCTAACAAATACTGCCACAGGAAATTCGGTACTAAAAAAACTGATGTTGGTGTTAGCAAAAGAAATAATTATTCTCATCATTGCTACTCAGCTATAAAGGATTTTGCAGTACATTGTGCGTATGAGAACCTTTTTCTTTTTTTCCTGTTTTTGGATTTCTTATTGCTTTAAATGAGAACTTGGATTAAAAGCGATGAACTGTTTGCATTATTAACATTAAATATATATATATATAAAACCTTGAAACAGTCTTTCTAGATGCTCCAGAAAGTTGTAGTTTCTAGTTCAAAAATAAATAGAAATGCTGCTTTTCACCCGGGAACCCGCACGCTCTGGAAGCCCTCCCGTTCCGGTTGCGCAAGGAGTTAGCTCAGACGTGTGCCTCAGCAGCGCACACCATAGAAGGTATGGCCACCTTTCCCACAGAGACATGGCATGGCTGATGTGGGGTCGCCCAGTGTCTGGCTCGCAGCCTGCTGAACCTTCCCTTAGGTCAGACAACACTCGGACACCGGAGGACGACGCTAATCCTTTTTGTCGGAGGCTCAGCTGCGCGCGGCATGCGGAAGGGGGATGCCACAGCACTGGCACGCGCCGGAGCTCTATTAATACCTCTGCGCATCTGGTACCACTGGGCAGCCGCGGGGAGTCGGGGCTCCGTGTGTCACCAAACCAGCCTCCATGGCCTTGCTGACAAGCCTGGCCTTCTAAATACTCCGTCCATTTCCTACTACCCCTGCTCCAATGAAGCCCCTCTCCTCCCTGAACCACTTCTCTTGGGATGTACTCAACAACTTTAGCAGGTCGCTACACCTGCAGTGAGGATAGAAACAGTGTCCACAACAGCCCTTGATATAAATATGGAAAAAGGAACCAAGGATGATGATGAAATTCAGCTGAGGCACTTCCATCCAGGGTGTCGTTCCAGAAATAGTTCTGCCACTGCAGTTTGGTACGTGCTTAGTGTATGTATTCCTACAGTAATGCGATCCTCACATATATTTAATGCACGGTCACGAAGTAAATAGAAATGTGTGTGGTATAAATTTTATGGCTTACACTGACAGCATTTAAAGGCTTTTTAAAAAAAAAAAAAAGTTTTATTTTCCACAAGGAAGAGCAATAGGAAAAATTAAATTGTTTTCCACATATTGTTTTCTTGAAACAGAGTCTACAAGGACATATTCAGCACCAAAACTAAAAACAAAACAGGGAAAGAGAAGTACAAACAGCCATAGAATATAATCTATAAAGCAAACATTTAATATTGCACTTTGTCTCTCTAATGTTTGGATTTTAATTATTTTTTCCCTAATTCAGATCAGGATTCTCTATCAAATACTGGGCTACAATTGTGAACCTTATGTTTCGTAATGCTGAGAATTGACCAATATTTGTGGAAGAAGAGTAATGCCTCTAACGAACTAACAGAAGAGTTTACATGGAAAGTTTCTATTTGATTAAGTTTTAAAACTTTTCAGTGTGACCACAAGAGCTGTGATGTGATGCCAATTGCTACGATATTGGTCAATCCTGCTTCATATGCATTCTTCCATCATACTGTGATAAGTACTTTAATGCTATGTATATCAGTAATTGTTCCCTAGTCTGTTAAATTGGAAAAAAAAAAAAAAAAAAAAAAAAGGAAGTAAAACCACCAAATGCCCTTTTATGCCAAAGATCTCATCAGCTTTTTTATTTTCTTGTCTGGATGGAAAGGGTACAAGAAAGGGACATTCACAAAACTGCCTTGTAAGGCAAGACATCCCCCAACTGCCTTTTTCTCCAGTATTTTTGCTTACCAAAGCCAAGACCTCCTACCTGAGCCACTTAAAACGCGACTCATATTTACACTTTTTCACCCTGTTGTTTTTGAAACATGAAGTATCTTTCATGTTTTCATAAAGGCCACTTATGGAAAAGCCCATCATGTCATTTTATGAAGCCTTAAGATCAAGGCAGTTTTTGTAAAAGTAAGCACCATGCAGAAAACACCAGCTTTCCCTCTCCCCCTTCCCTTCTGAGCTGTTTTATTGCACGAGGAGATATGCGATGGATTGGCTCGCAGTTGAAGCAGCCACTACCAGAAGCGCGTCCCTTTGTGAATAGTCTCAGTTATGCAAGTTCAGGAAAGGAAAGTTGACTTTCCTGAGGCCCTAGCATGAGGGATTGATATCCGTGTTACCGTATCTAATGGCTCCACTGCACCCTTCCTCTTTCTTGGCCTCTACCTTGGTTCAACTCAGGGAGCGAGTACTCCTTTCATTTTGTTTCTTGCATCCTTAAGGAGCATATCCTTGAAGCTGCTGGGGTCTCTAAAATGAGATTGTGAGAAGACCCCAGGAGATGCACCTGTCAAGTCCTTCTCTGATAATATTAGAGTACAGCTGGTAACACTGATATTCTGGCCCAGTTTCATTACAGTTCTAGTCATAGTATTTTTACAGTATCATAAAACCCTGAAGATAATACAAAGTGCACAAACTGAGCTGTCTTTTACCATACTCCAAGCTCTTGTCTGAAATATACTTTCTACTAGAGACTCCTATATAAAGGTATAGAATTCTTGGTGATTAGGTAACTCTGTAAAAAAATAGATTTACTTTCCCTTCCCAACCCTACTCATTGAGCAATCTTTCTGCCCATGAATCCTGGACTATAGGACTATGTCCTTTAAAAAATTCTTTTAACTCTTAGCCAGTGGCTGCTGGTGCTGCTTTCACTTGTGCCTTTATTATTTTTTAAAGCTTCACAACTTGACCATCTCTTTTTCATAGTATAGGAGTTCAGACGGGAATGCAAGTGGGTTTTGTAACTTTTGTGTATGTCCCTCTTCCAAATCCCCATCTCACTTAAAGAACAGAACACAAACACAAAAGAAAACAAAAAAAAAAAGTAACTCAACAGTGCAACATAACAAAACAAATAGCATTCCGACAGTTTGGCAAGTGATGAGTTCACCTGAGATTAAGTGATTTTTAGGCAGTCTGTAACAAAATGTTGCTTTGCGATAATAGTAGAAAGGCAACAAATTTTTAAAAGAAATGAAGAAGGTATACAATCCTGACAGAGTCTCATATTAGTTTCCTTCTGGTATCACCCTCCTACCCCCACCCCCATATATCTGTTGCTTATCTACTACAGTAGGCTGCAAAACATACAGCAAGGATTGGCTTGAAGGCATTTGATGTTTGTAAATAAATCCACAAGAGGATCCAAGCTGAAGAGGTGATACATGATCAGCCTATTAGGACAATTCTGAGCATGTGCATATGCAGGTAAAGTCCAGGCTACATTAAATTAAAAAAAAAAAAAAAAAAAGTCAGTGCATTTGTTAAGTCTTTGTCGCCGTTGTTTGTTTTCTATCAAAGCTTTCTTTTGCTCCTTGTTGTGCGGGCCACGAACAAGTAAGAGGGGTAACAACAGTCAGGTATAAATGAGAAAAAGCTGTAGTGACACTGAACCGCACAACGTAAGCGATGAGCATGTGCAAATTTTCAAATCATTATAGAAAGCCATCCCTCTTACAACGTGGCGAGTGTTTGACACACATGACTGCAGGCTAGTAAGGCTGCTCCTAGTATGTGCCAGTATTTAAGGGGGAAAAAAAGCTCAGATTTTCAAGCATGTGGAGCAGTCCTATGATGTTGCTGTAGGCTTCTAAGCATGATCACAGGTTGTTTTCATTTGTTCGCCATCTAGGCGAGAACACCACCACTTTCCTTGGAAAGTGGGTCTCCGCTGCAATGCCTTGATCTTCAACACGGTATGCACGATTCAAAACCCAGGTTGAGTCAGCTTAGCGTGGATTCCTTCAGCGAGAGGGGCAGGATGGTCTGTCATCTGTGGGCTGATCTGGGTTGGGGTCAATCTAATGAAAAAGGAAAAATAGGGGAAGGAGAGGAAAAAAAAATAAAACAAGATTTTAGATTCAGCTGTTAGAGGTAAGTCAGAACTCATACATTTAAGCAAATTATAATGATACATGGTGTTACCAATCCAAAGGTTAAAACAAACACTGAAGCTCTGGTGACTGAAACAAAACTTTGGATAAAACTAACAAAATAGATACTTAATACATAATACATTTTAAGGAAGTTGAAGGCTTTACCTAAACATTTGAAAGTTTTAACTAGGTATTTTTAACAAACTTCATTCTTTGTATTTAATACTGAACTTAAAAAACATATGCACACACAAAAAATGCTCTCATTTACCACTAGTGAAGTCTTTTGAATCATCTGACATATACCAAAAAGATGCCACGCTACTAAAAATGTCATCTAAGAAACATTTAGAGATATTAGAACTTTGCTTGAGAAGGCATAAAATAGTCAAAAAAAATAGTTCTACATTAAGAACAGGTAAGCCTCAATGTTTCAAAAGCTTACGTGTTCTTAGACCTTCATTTCTTCCTTTCCCCAAAGAAATAAAGGGAAAACAACCCACTAGCTCAGGTCTCACAGACTAGATAAGAATAGCTTTACATAGTTTCATCTGGAATAGCACACAAAGGATTTCTCATCTCTGCTCATTTCATAGTGTTAGTCTTTAAAGGGCGAAGTGCCTGGGTGTGCATTGGGCTCTTGGCTTGAAGCGAGTATTCAGGCAAAATTCATCCAAATGGGACAGTTATTTTGTTCTGTACCACTGCTGCTTCTTGGGGAGGGAAAAAAAATGTTCATGTCTTTCAAAATAATAGTTGTATTTTACAAAGAGAAAAATGAGGGGGAATAATGAACAGATGCACACCACAGCATTTTGTAAGAAAGCTAATGCTTTTTGGAAGCTTCTACGGAGTGCTGCCAAGAAAACACGATTTCCAGGCCTACAAGGCACTTGACAGAGCATCTTTCAAATCTAAGGCAAAGGTCATATACAAAAGTAAGGATAGCCTGTGCTATGAAACAGACATGGAAAACTTGATTTGTCTGTAAAGGATCTGCATTGGGGGGAGCAGGAATGCAGCTTGTTTCCTGTTCCTCACTTCAGTGGTTTCTCCGGACTTTTGGAAGGAGGAATACGTTCCTACGTGTATTTTGCAAGACAGAATTCAGACAGGCAGTAAGTTATTGCTCACACTGCTTACGATGTACCTACCTCTGAATAGAGGGGGGGAGGCAGGAAGCGGAACTCCTGGATGTATGCAAATAATGGTCCCTGGAGCGCACGCTCAAAGTCATCGCAGGCAGCTATGGGCGCCAGGCTGGACTGCCTCTGCTCCTCTGTGACCACTTCTGCATAGCTTGGAGGTGCTGAAGGGAAAAGGTACACGCAGTTCGAACAACAAGTTCTTATGCATGTCAAAATATATAACATGATGAATATTAAACTTTTGTCATTACAAAAGGCACTTGCAGGTAGATAGTGATTTTTTTAAAAAAATGTTGAACATAAAAGTGACCTAAATAATTTCATTTTAAGATTAAGCAAGCTGATGTTCAAAAACAGACTGATCACTGCATATTGTGGCTCAGTTATCCCCTTGATTTAAGTGCACTAAGGATGCTGTTTCTTCTGTATAAGCAGAAGTGACAGACTGTTGCAAACCTTTGGATTTCAGAAATCAGAGTCTAGCATTTGTATTTACAAAACAGTATGTTTGGTAGGTGTTTGATAAGAGAGAAGGAGGTAAATATCCCATAGAACTGTACTCTTCTCAAAGCCAGAGCTATGAAAGGGGACGAGAGACCCGAGATACCGCTACTGTTGCGGGTTGTAACGTCTCACAAGCAAGGATGCAACTGAGATACTGCAGGTAAAAGTAACCACATCCTGCCCAGATGCAACAGCATCCCAAGCCTCTACTTCTACTAGCTCCCCAGGCAGTTTGATTTCCCTGCCTTTCCTAGGCAGATAGAAGGGCAATGATAAAGGAAACTGTTCCTCTGCAGAAAAGAGGTGGCAAGGGAGCACCCAACAAAGGATTTCCTGTGGGCACTGTTAGGAAGGGACAGAGCGCGCTTCTCTTAGCAACACAGCAATAAGTAAAACAGACAAAAATGAACAGTAAATTGCTTTAGATTTCTATTTCCATTTACCTTCTGGTCTTTCAGGCAGGGTTAGACCAAGCCAATTCATGTTCATGCTACACTGGCTGCTCACGCTTGATGTTCTGCTACCAAATGGGTGGAGAGGAATGGTACCAATGACCAGTGGTAAGTTAAGGAATAAATCCATGG
>JAUBNY010000589.1:251293-263818 GCA_032275445.1 Crypturellus soui
TCTGTTTTTTTTTTTTTTGTTTGTTTGTTTGTTTTTTTTTAAAAACCTTCCTTTGTTGGGGCATAAAGTTTTTGACCATAAACCTGATGTAGGTGTTAATATTTATTGAAAAAGTGTTTGCTGAGAGCTGTGTCCTTTTTTCCAATAAGCAAAGTCTGTAGTTAAAGTTAGGAGCTGCAGTTACCTTCTGAAGCAGTATGCCTGTATTTACTTGTTTCCTTGAGTAAAAAGTCATCTGTTTTCCCTGGCCTGACACCTGGTGGAGATTGTATTTTCTTTTTTTTTCAAAACAGAAAATGCTCAGCAATGTCTTTCTGGTACGTTAGAACTTTCTATGTTTTTGCACCATCTTGTGGTAGATATCCATACTTACATAGACAACTTGTAAAAGAAGTAGAGGTATCTCATTCTTCTGTTAATAATTGTCCCCGTGTTATCTTTATATGCACGTAGTTTCATACACTGTTTATTTGTATATTTTTTTCCTCTTTCCTACAAGGTAGATAATATTTCCTTCCACAGCTGCAGATCCCACCACCCTTGCATTTGACTTTGCTGTAGGACATAGGAAAACTAGCAGCCAAATGGCTGCTACTTCTGTGCCTCAGTCTGTGGAGTGCAGGCAGGAAAGCCCTGGCTCGTGTCCCTCAGGATCCTGTGTCGTGCACCTCTGTATGCATCTGCCGGGATTTCAGATGCCCCATGCTCACCTTCTGCAGGGCCAGTTAAGACCTCTGAAGGTTAAAGACTGAAGTGAATATGCATACGGATGCTTTTTGTGTGCTTGTTGATAAAAGACTGAGGTCTTCCTGCATGATTGAAATATGGCATATCGTGTTTTCTTACTTGCTTTCTCATGTAGGTGATGTGTTTTTTACACCTACTAGATTTTTACATTCCAGGCTTGTTGGGGAAGATAAGAACTATCCCAACCAATCAGATATGCTGATTTATGTGTAAGTGGCCCATTTTTCAAGGCTAGCTCCAAGTTCCCGTTAAAGCTTGTTTGGAAGAAAAAACTCCATATTAACTCTGATCTGTGTGCTCCCAAAGCATGTAAGGCGGGATCTACTCTTTTCTGAAATAGTGACCTTCCTTCTCCCAGCGCCCCACTTCTTCTATTTTTTTTGTCTAGTCCCTCTTTTTCCCTAAAAGGCATCAATTGCCTTCCTGCAGCCCCTCACCTCTATGACCTTGGGTAAGAAGAGTGCATTGGAAAAACAGCATTTCCTGTACCGCATCCTGCTGGTGGTAGTGGGCACAACTACAAATTCCCAGTTCAGCAAGCTTTGCCGTAGAACTATCAGTATTTTCTGTGTTATCCAGAAGTCTTAGATGTGGGATTGCTTTGAGCACTTCAGAAACTCACCCAGCTAATTCCCCTGCCCGTGTGTTGAGTGTCTACCGATGCGGTGGCCTTGAGCGCGAGCTGCTTAGCCCTTTGCTCGACTCGCCACCACGTTTCCGTATGTCCTGTCTCACCTGTATTACGTTGTTCTGGCGTGTCTGGGCCTGTTTCTTGCCAGGGATACCACCCACTTTCTCTTTGCTGCTCTTCTGGGTTTCTGCTCCTATGTAGCCTTGTTTCCAGGCACTTCGTGTATCTGCTAGCCGTTACTGATGCTTATATGCAATTTAAATGAGGGGCACTAACAGAGCAATATAGGCTAGCGCTCCTGATTTAGTTAAGCATGTGTTACGAAATAAAATAAAATACAGGATGGTTTCTGACGTCGCATTCACGTGTATTCATGCGACTCCCTTGTCCTGACAGTTCTCACTGATGCATTCATGTGTTATAACTTGCTTTTTATGTTTGTGATCATTAGAATGCTTTTCCATTTGGAGTTCTGTATCTCTGGCTCTTCTTATGCTCTGTGCCACCTCGCGGCAGATGTGCTGAACTGCCTGCCTTGTCATTTAGCAGCTTTTTTTAAACCAAGTGCTCCTATAAGCCTGTCGTTCCTCATATGCGCTTCTTTGCCCTTGGCAAATTGCCTTTCCCAGTTCTTCTCAATTTACTTCTCAAAGGCCAATTCACTTTCACTCTTGTGCTATGACTTACTTAGAATCACCTCTGTCTTACCTTCTTCATATGAGAGATTTTCTCTGTTTTTCATTTTCAGCACCTAATTATTAAACATAAGGTAATTTCTACTCATGTAGAATAGTATTCATGCACCTACTGTTAGGAAAATAAGACAAAATGGGAAGTTAAGACATGATTATGAGGTATTTACAGATATTTCATTAACTGTTATTTATTAATTTTATGGAGTTGTGTTTTTATTTTTTTTTTTCAAAGGAATTTTCCTTAGGCTAAATATTAGAGTTTTGATAGATCTTGAAACAGGATTTTAAAAATTGGATACAAAGATCCTCAAGTTTTTTCACCCTAGGTGCCAGAGATTCTAAAATGTCCTCTTTGAATAGACAGGGAGCTTGGTTATTACTAGTGAGGAACCTCCTGTAGCCTTTATCAGGTTCTGTGCATGGTAGACCCATATAACCCTTTTTGTGGGTTGCACAGGAGAGCATTATTCACTAAGGTAAGCTCAGTATTTGCTTTCTAGGCCTTTAGGTCCACTTTAAGATGCAATTTATCATGCCAGGTAGTTTGTGACCACCAAGTTTATGGACTAAATTTGCCCATGGTATCCATACCTAAAATGTGCATGGTAAAGTCACTCTCAAAAGCTTACAGTGTAGAAAAAAAAAAAAACCCTTGCTGAATAGCTTTTTTCCCTCACAAATAAATTTAAAATAGTATATTGCAAATAAAGTTAGTAAAGACTAGTGTTTGGACAGGGTGATTGTTACGAGTTAACTGTTCTCCTCTGCTTTCAGTGTTTTGTCTGCTGAGCTCTGTAGGAGCAGAAGGAGCGTAAAGTTTAAGGAGTTGGGTCCAAACCCTTTTTTGCTGATGGAAACCAGGAAGCTGATGCTGTGGCTGTTACTGGGAGTCAGTACCCTGAGGAAGATGGCAGGATTCCAGCCTGCTCTGGAGAGGCTCACTAAACAATTTCCTGTAACTGACAAGTTCCCCTTTCTCTTAATTAATTTCTTTGTTGTTTTGATGAGAGAAAAGATGTTTAGCAAAGTTTATTAAGCGGCAGTGGCGGGGGGAAGGGTTGGAAATCCTGGCCTTCTTGAGTATGCAGACTGCTCTGTTTCAGGGCAATTTCTCTATTTCATGCAGTGACCAGAGACCATAACATAATACTTGGAAGGTTCTTTGGGCAGGGTAGTTCCTGATTACTCTTAGTTATGTTTGATCTTCAGTCCAACCAGAAAATGGGGAGGGATACAATTTCCCTCTCTCTGCCTGCTAGGAAAATACCCCTATGAAGCACCGTCATGTTACAGTGTGGAAGGTTGCCATAAGATGTCGTGCAGTGGGCAGGTGGCACCAAGGAACGGCGCTCCGAGCGGTATTTATAGAGAGGGGTCTGCAGAGCTTTGTTGTGAGGCAGACTATCCAGAATGGCTCTTGATGTTTGGCGCTGAAGTAGAGGAAGGAGAAAGTTTCAGTAAACAGATCTGTTTGGGATTTAGATGTTTATAACAAGAATATTATCATCAATATGTAAAAAAAGTGTGGAGTCTGACATGGGTTTATAAATTTGAAGGAGTCAGAAATGAGAAGCACTTCTCCCCTTGTAAAATTTGTCTTCTTGCAAAATACAGTTTTAGTAATGAGAAAGAAGGTACACCATTAAGTGTAGTAATTCTGAAAATTCTTCTCATTATCTTTTCAGAAGATGCGTAACAAAATTATTAAAAATGAAGCTTTTTTGAAATATTTCTTGTAAAGATTTGCTAGATATTCTTTTTGTTCTAAAGATTTGCTAGATAATTTGCTAGAGTTATTTGAGTTTTGAGGTCTATTTTCTACTAAAAATAAATACAAGTTATGTAATAATCACATTAAACTAAATGTCTCTAAGTCACGGACTCAGAAAATAATTGCTAGTGCTGTTCAATGGAGAAAAACAAACAGTTAAACGCGTACTTAAACTACTCGCTCCTGGAAAACCACCGCATAGGGACAAGCTTACAGTTGCAGTCAGTAATATAGAAGCATGTGCTTAGAATATCTGATTTAGTAGATGATGATGGACAGTCAATCAGGACAGAACTAGAGAGCTTAATATAGCTTAGGAGGTACGTGTGGATGTTCTGCCCTGTGTTTGGTTGTGATGGCTCCCTAGGGAGGCCGTGTAGCACACGGGGGTTTTGCCTCCTGCCCTTGGCTTGCTTCCTAAGGCTGAAAATCCCCATTAGCTTAAAGGGAAAAATGCATGCACACACTTGAACATCTTACCTGAGAGGACAGCCGAAATGCAGGGTCCCATTTCAGGGGGGGGAAAAAAAAAAAAGAATATCACGTACTGGCCTGTTAAGTCAAACTTGGATTTGTAAGCTCTGATGCCTGAACTTACAACCTGCACTGAGGGCCCATGAGGAAAGTTATTCCTGAGGTAAAGAACCTGTGTAATCCTCAGCCTGGCTTTGCGGCTTCCTTCCCTCGCGGAGGTGTTTCCTCCCTCCGCTACTTCATCTGCTGGCTCCGCGTTGCCTTTGCCTCCCCGTCCTGCCGAAAGGGCCATTGCTGTGGTGAAGTGGGGAAGGCGCTCCGAGCCCAGCAGGGCTGCGCGGAGCTTCTCTGGGTGTCAACATTCCCTCTTCTCACACCGGGCTGCAAAGACACCCGAGCTGCCCCTGCACAAAGTAAACCCTGGCTTTTAGTTTGGGCTCCCTCCTTTCCCTCACCCTCGTTCTATGCTCATACAGACTCTTTATTAACCTTCCTGGCAGAGTGCACATCATAGCTGCATTCCTTGCCTTCGTTCCTTGCTCAGAGTTGGGGTTTTGTGTAAAAAAGCGTAACGATGTTGTCAGTGGAAAATGCAGGGGCACTGCAGTTCCTCAGCACGTGTGTTTTCTTTTGAAAATTGCTAGCAGGACTTTGGCAAGCATGTGAGAAACGGCAGCGCTGTGAAATCCGCACGAGCTAAGGGAGCAATTAAGCCACAAAGTAGAGAGCCCCACAAATCCTGCTGAGGCCCAGCAGTCGAAGCAAGTTGTGCACCTTCTCTGATAACGTTTGCTCCATGTGCTGCCTGAGAAGGCAGAGCCTGGCTTCACAGACCACTGGTGCTCATTCAAGAAGCTGGGCTCCATCTTTTGCTAATTCTACTCTTGCGCCTGCTCTTTCTGTGCTCTTGCTAGCAATTTGATTGCCAAAACAATCTGGTAATAGATGTGGCCATGTAATTCCATGATTTATTTTGTTTGTTGTTGTTATTTGTGTTTTGACTCAGCTTTCTGTTTCTTTCCCAACATCCAGTAAAAGCAGAAGAAATATTTTTAACATCCATGGACTGGAGCATTTGCAGAGCTTGTTTTGTAACTCTCTGTTTAGGTGGTTATATGACAGGAATTTCTTCTCTCACCTTTAGTCATCAAAACACAGTAGCATGCTTCTCAGCATTGTGTATCAAAATACACAGAAATTGGAAAGTCTATTCTGTGATTTTTTTATCTCCATGGATATTATGTGTTACGCTTTTTGGTAAGCAAGGATTGTAGGAGAGGTAATATCTTTTATTAGACTAATTTATAGTCTGGAAAAAGGGCAGATGAGCTTTCAGCACACAAACCCCTCCGTAGCTTAGTTTGATATCTTCAGTGCGGCAGTAATTTTAGCGGCAAGCTACCCCAAGGCAAGCTGAGTTCTGGTTTAGACCATCTATTTTCCGTGAGCTCTCTGAGTTAAGCTAATAAGCTTGCCCAGCTTGCCTTTATTAGTGTGATAAGCTTTTCAGTGGTAAGTTGTGTATCTCTGTAATAACAGTGATGGCTATCTATCTTGCTCAAAAGCCAGAGCAGTCATGCTGCTGTGTTTGTTTTGGTCCCCCAAGCAAGGCAGAACCGGTGTATCTCTCTTGTAAAAACACCAACAGTGAGTGTCTCTTGTCAGCTCAGCCCCTCTGCAGGGAGGGTTTGTGAGGTGCGCACAGATGCACACACCGTTCAGCACCTTAAGTTGCCCTTTTTGCCCACGCTAAAACCAGAATGGCAGGGGAGGAAGACGTGGGTGTGACGGGGTCAAGTGACTTGGTGCTGGGACTCGTGGCGTGTTGCATATAGAGGGAGGAAAAGGCAGTCTAAAAATGTATCAGCGTAGGTTGGGCTAGCAAAGTCGTAGAAGGCCATCTTATGGATTTCCCAGTATTTTTCATGGTTAATGTATAAAGTGGTCCTACCAAAGGCTTTTAGAGCTAGGGAAGAGTAAAAAGGAAATGGGAGGGTGAGCTATTAGCAGAAATGCTGCACAAATGGACATTGAATATTCTCATAATCAGCTCCTTGGTGTATCCTGTGTTAACAGGGTGGGCCAAGTTTGAATAAGAGAAAGGATTTAGGTATTTCAAGTGAGATTTGGATAGAACATTGGCACTGTGGCTAAAACTGAGCTTAGAAAAATCCCTGTTCAATTCCTACTTATCCTTTGAGGCACTACATTTCAGCGGCAGCTCGATTGTTCAAGTAAGAACTTTGCTTTTCTTTGCAGGGCTTGAGCAGCTTGGTTTTTTGGCTATCAGTCCTAAGTGACATAATCTGAAAACACCTTCTATATGACTACAGGATTATGCCACAATGACATTCTCTATTAAAATATGTTACACTCCAAAAAGTGCTTATTTATTTGACATCAAACAGTCCGTAGAGCTTGGACTGACTCCATCTGAGTGCTCTGTGCCAATAGTCATGGTCTTTCATTTTGGCCAAATAAATCTTGAAGTTTTCCCTGCACGCTGGAAGCGGCCTTAACAGGAAGTATAGCCAGTGCAAACAGCCTATCCATTAAGAGACATATATAAAGTATGTCTTTGAACCTTCAACTCCAATGTCCTTAGGAAGAGCTCAAGCCACGTACTACGTACTTACTAGGGTAATATAATCCTGACATCTGAGCCTCAAGTGCTGGTCCAAACGTGAGGTTTAGGCTTCCATGAAACATGTCTGTTTGCATGCAGGGGACATACCTGGTCAGATGACAGGTATGTCTGTGGGCAGCAGGGTGTCAGATTTATTAAGGACAGCTTGCAGAGCAGGGCAGCTCGTGCAGAGCTGCCACCTCAGCTGCCTGTAGCAGCTGCCTCGCAGTCGTCAGCCCCTGTCACGCTCGGCTCTGCAGCAGGAGGCTGCCTGGGGCAACGGGCTCTGCCATGAGGGGACTCGGGCAGTGCAGTGGAGCGGCACGCAGTAGTGTCCAAAAACATGACTCTTACATGCTGCGTGTGGAGCTTTGCCTGTTTGCAGGCTTCTACAGCACACGGTTTTGCAGCTTCTTTTTGGTTTTGGCCATTATACTTTCTCACTCTCTCTTTTCTTTTCTTTTTTTTTTTTTTTTTTAATAAAGGCCACCCGAGCTCAGGCAGCAGTAGATATTCGTGGGCTGCTGCAGGTAGGTACCCATTCAGCCTAACCTTCAGTATGGATCTCATTCTCAGCTTGTCTGGAATCAATTCTGCAGCTAAGGCATTGAAGTGCAGCATTGTGATGGCACAATTTGAACATATGATTTTTCTGGGAACTACTGGCTTTGCCAAAAGCATCCCCTTCATTTTACTTAATTATGAGTTTCATGCTCATTTGCCCATAGTGATTCATGCTTTTTCACGTCTGTGCTGGGCAGAATGTGAAAGTAGGTGATAATTTGAGGACTTATATATGTATATTTTTTCAGCCTGAAGAATGCCCTCATTAAATGAACAACATTCTGATGAACACTCAGCATGATTTGGGCAATACTTTTTCTCTTTCTTTCCATTTCTCTCTGTAACGACTCTATGCTCATTGCTCATTAAGCAGTGAAAGATACACTTTAGGCTTGTCTCTGATACCTCTTCTCCAAGAGTAGGATTTATTCTGTAGTCATATACATTTTGTTGAAATCACCAACACAGTAAGACACAGGAGATCAAAATTACAAAGAAGTGAAATATGAGGTAACAAAAGTTGCAGTAATATCCATATTTCTTAACAGTGAGGGTGACAGAGCCCTGAACAGGCTGCCAAGAGCAGTTGTGGAGTCTCCTTCTCTAGAGATCTTCAAAACCTGCTTGGATGCAGCCCTGTGCCACGTGCTCTAGGTGACCCTGCGTATGCAGGGGGGCTGGACTAGATGACCTCTAGAGGTCCCTTCCAACCTTAATGATTCTATGATTCTGTGTGCAGTTCAATACAAATGAGGCATCTTAAGACTTTTTTTTCGCTGAAGTTTCTATAAAGTCACTCTCAATGGGGGTAACCTACTTTGTCAGGCAGGTTGTTAACACATTTGGGTAAAAGCATTTGCCACCAATTAATCTTGCATCCTGGAAAGATCCCCAAAGAAAAATCCTTTTCAGCAAAGTGGCAAAATAGTGGAAAAAAATCACTGAGCAAGTTTGCAAGTGGTGTTCTCCTGAGACTGGTACTGTTGTTTTTGTTCACCTATCGGGGATGCTTAAAATCTTCACACAAAAGACAGGTACAAACGTACATCCTGTTTGCAACTCTTTAAGAGAAGCATTATGGTTAACATAAAGTTACACTTCTGACACCTGTGAGGCCAAGTCCGAGTAACAGATTAGCTAGATTTTGCCTTTTTAACCAACAGAGGCAAGTGTTGAAACTGGTCACAAAGGAAGAAAAATGTGTATTAAGTTTAAATGACCCATGCCCATTACTGAAAATTTGACCAAGAAAAACTCTTTTTCTAGGAAGGGATGCAGGCACATTTCTTGTGTTTGTTGTGAGCAGTGCACAAGACAGTACCAAAAGATCTAGTTCTAATGCTTTCTGATGTAGGGATTCCTCAACAACACAAGGGGACTTACTAAGGGCTACAGGGCAGGAAGTTTAGTGTTGGGGTGCTACATTATGGAAAACAGGATCAGTCTTGCTGTCATGTATTTCCATTGATGAGTGACAAATATTTTGCAGACCTTCACACTGAAGTTTCACTCCAGGGCTTGTCAGTGAGGCTTATGTAGCTCAAGTGGAGTGTTTTAACCAGTTATAATTCCAGCAACTCCACCAGGGATTCTCAAAGAACCTTGGGACACCTAGCAGGTCAGCGATAAGGGATGGAGTTCCTCTCCCAAAGGCCGGGTCAGAGCTCTCTTCCTCTACCAGGGTTTCAAAATCTGGGAAAACAAGCAAACAAACAAGCAACAAAAACAGCTAGCCAAGGAATAATTTAGCTGCTCTGCCAGTGAGTCCATCCTACATCTTGTACCATTAGAAGGGAGAAGTTTAGGATCTGCTATCACTTTTCTTCCATCTTTTTCTTTTTTCTACTTTTAGATAAGGAGCAAACTCCCCTCAGATTTCTAATGTTGATTCAAGAGGTAATTTAAGGCATGAGGCAACTGAATGGAAAATCCGAGTGGATCCAAATGGATGTCACCACAGAAAGGTAAACAAACTTAGCTACAGTCATAGCCATTTCAGGAGTTCAGAATAATGTCCTTCCTAGCAAACTGTGTATTCTATTATGCCACTAACCGAGTGACAAAAACTTCAGGGCAGTTCTTGGGAAAGCCTGCTGAAGAACGGAAAGTCCTTGTGCTGGCTCTTGGGCTTGTGGAAGCTGGTGAAGTTTGTGCACTGTGCATCCACTGCTGTGCTGCTGCACAGTGTCCCCTGCAGCTGTGGCGCTTCCGTGCCTGGAGTTGCTCCTTCTGGAATCAGGCCAGCTTTGCAATGTTCCTTACCCAGCCAAAGGAAGTTCTGGAGATTTCCTCATCTGCTAATGCAGCTTTTTAATATAGATAATGTATTTTTTTCTCGCTTATAAAATAGATTTTTCTTTCCTTTGTACTTGAGTGAAACAAATAACTGAGAACAGCTATGTTTGCTGGTATTGCAGTTAACAGGAAAAGAAGAAGAGCTGCTCACATCATCTGTTAGTGGTGAGGGGCTGGTGGAATAAAGGAGAGCAGCTAAAACAGGAGATTAATGATAACGGTCAGTGGGAGATGCCAAAGTTAGCACTCACATCAGTAGCATCTGAAAGTGCATTATTAGTTTAATTAGCATTAGTGATTTGTACAAATACTTAGAGGGTAGCTCAACGAGAAAGAAGATAGCAAGGAGATTGTGGAAATTTAGGACATAGGCAATCATTTGTAGCAGAGCTTGAACACAGCACCTAGCGAGGGCCAGGCTCATTAGCTGTTTCTTTGTGCCATCTGCTGGCTGATCGCATGTATTTCAGCAAGAGCAATTAAAAGCGTTTTGTTGCCTAGAGATATAAGCAAGATAACCCTCTAAAGACTAAAGGAAAGTTTCAGAATGAAGATCCTTGATATTCTGTGGATGGTGTTTTGCATGCCTGAGCTGTACAGTTACTTTGAGTTAGTTCTGGGTTTTGGCAGGGTATGTATAGTTCAGTATTCCTCCAACTCAGCCTGCATTCCTACCTGAATATGATTGACTGCTATGCCATCTACGCTCAGGTGCTAGTAACAAGGGTTGTGTACTATCCCATTGACATGTTTGTGTGTTACTAACTTGTCACTTAATTTCTTACATATGTTTACCCAAAAAGTAATTTTCCATGCATACAAAAGGTTCATGTTGAGATTTCAGTCTCACCCTTCATAAGCAGAAGGGCCACTTTCATTTGGCAGCTTGTTGGAAGCAGTCTTTAGCATGGTCTGCCTTATTTGTCCAGTGTGTGGCTAAGTGAAGCTCCTTCAGAAAAAGGATTCAATAGGCACCCTTGTCATCTGTAAGTATGTTTAGACAGAGATAGGAAAAGGTGTTCTCTCACCCTACAGAAAGTTGCAGGATTTACATCTAAATCCACTTCTATGCACACAAACTTCTGGATGAAGAGTTGGCTTAAAAACCCAACCCCCTTGTCTAACAGCAGGTAAGCATGCAGACAGCAGAGAGAAAAAGAAGGGGGAAGAACATTTTGAATGTGATACAAATTATACTTTAAATATACCTTTGCATTTTTCATAGTTTTCTTATTAGTTCTCTCTGGCTGTCCCTAAACACATACATGTACATATGTCTTCCATGTTTGGGCTGTATGAACTAAATAAATTCAATGTAAGATTTGTCTGCTGTTCCGAGGTGAGTACAGGGTAGCTGGCAACAGGAAGGTGTTACAACCTTTCAGATGTGGCAGTTCTGCAGATTGTAACGCTTGGCCATTGTCTTGGCACCAAACAGCCACCTGTGAGTGTAAAAGTACAGACAAAAACACAAGTGGGCTTCTCTACTGAGATACTTGCCCTGTTTTGGACCCACTGCTGTGTTCTTACAAGCAGCAGTCATGCTAGCATCACTCTCAGGGACCTCTTACAGCTACCCCACAGTTAATGTCAACACTGCATTAGTTCTACATCTTGCTGCAGCTCTGTCATGTTGTAGTGTCCAAGCCTTTTTCACAGGTTTGCATATGTTTTGTTAAACCATTTGATCCTTGGACAGACTTAGCTGTGGGCAGTTTTCCACTGTGTCCAGATAAAGCGCCTAGGAGGGCAGTGCCTCTCAGTTATGTCAGTGCTTTTCTATACGAGTGAGCGTTTAAAGTAGGGCTTTTGATGTGTTCCCAACTAAATTAATGTTTGCTCTGAATAAGCCTTCTATTTTTCTAAGCCTTTTGTGGCCTGAAAAACCTGTGAACACTTTTGTCGTTTGGCTGTAAGGAAGATTGAGCTATGTAACAGCCAAGTCAGACAAGTTCTGGATTTATATACTTTCTATATGCACTTCCAACAGGACCTTAGTGCAAAACACACAGTTCAGTGGCTTAAATTCATGTAAGAATTTCATGTTTTTGGATGACATCCTGCTCTTGAGGATGGGGAAAAAGCTCTAGTTCGTGCTGGGGCAGATGTTGTTCCAGCTGTGCTGGCCTGCACTGAGTGCAGTGCATGGAGCCAGTACTTTACTCTTGTGCTAGATTTGACTGGCCCTGGTTTATAGTGGATGTTTCTCTTTATTATGTTACTCTCTAGAGTTTACAGATATTATATAGATCAAAAGATAATAATATCCTACAATAACATTTATTCTTCTACCACAAAAGCTTTTTTTTTTTAAGATGGACTATTACTGGCTTCAGAGCTCCATGTGTACAATAATTTTAGAGCAATATTTCCCTTAGTTATTATAATCTTTTGATTTCCTTGGCATAAAGTTTTTCACACAAACTTACAGAAGCTTTGGCGCTCAGTTAACTCTTAGCTTGCTCTGTTGTGGAGAAGGCAGAGTAATCAAGCAACTGGTTAGAGTCCTGCATTAGAAAACTGATTTCAGGTTCACTGTAAATACTTGAATGCTGCCAAGTTTACATTAGAATCATAGAATCATTAAGGTTGGAAGGGACCTCTAGAGGTCATCTAGTCCAACCTCCCTGCACACGCAGGTCACATAGAGCACCTGGCACAGGGCTGCATCCAAGCGGGTCTTGAAGATCTCCAGAGAAGGAGACTCCACAACCTCTCTGGG
>JAUBNY010000589.1:263918-276319 GCA_032275445.1 Crypturellus soui
GTGGCCTCACCAGGGCTGAGTAGAGGGGCAGGATCCCCTCCCTCGACCTGCTGGAGACGCTCCTCTTAATGCACCCCGGGACCCCATTGGCCTTCTTGGCCATTAAGGATATATTTGGTGATATATTTTTAGTTTGCAGCCTCCAGCAGTAAAGCACAAAAAGCATTAGAAACCAAGTGCTGTGGCAGTAGTTGTACCATGGGCTGTGCACTAGGAAGCTGGAAGGAAGGCATGGAAACCTGTATTATCCAGAACAAAACAAAACAACTCAGGAAAGCCTTACTTATCACACTGACTTCCATTTCTTCTCCTGAGACCGGATGCTTGTCACATCCACTATTCCTGCTGTAAAGTTTCTTTGGCTTCTGTTTTTTTGGGGGACTGGCCTTCTTGCCTTTCACTGGTACTGAGATTATTATCTGCTAGGTTTTCCTTTATATCACCTCTGGAGTGGGTATCACCTTTATTTCTGCCATTGACCCTTGTTTGCACTGGGTGATGTTTTCAGCCTCATTCACTGCAATCTCTTGTTGTCGTCTGGATTGTCTTTCATGTCATAAAAAATAATTTGCTATATTTGTCAGTTATTATATCAGACCGTTTCAAAATACACCCCTTGGTGTTCTTTAATCGTTTATCATCAGAGCCATGAAACATTTTGAAACAGGCCTCTTCTTACCAATTTTCTTAAGCATATTCTTTCCTTTAACACAGTGCTACCAGAAAATATACTCTCCCCTACCAAGAATTATCTCTGGTGAGGCACCTTTGCACCTGAGGAACTAACTGTGCCAGACATTGAGGAGCTGGTTTACCCTTATGAAAAAATATCTCTATTATCTGATGGAACCCTTTTGCGCGCCTATTATTTTTCGTTGTTCAGAAGGCTGTGGCACTGCTGATGGTTATTGTCCCTTCCAATTTACGCTGAAGATGCTCCCTTTTTCTATTCAAAATACTGAAATAGGTAAAGTGCTTATTTATTTATTTATTTATTTATTTACTTACTTACTTATGCCCTTGCACTTTATTTCTTACCTGAAAGGTATCTAATCAAAAATCAAGAGCAATATTGAGTCAGCAGGCAGATCACCATTTACTTGATTTGAGGGGTAGGCTCCACACTTCTGTTTTCAGATCCTTCTCTGAGGGACAAGTGAGTAATTGTAGCAAGTCTTTAAAGGTAGGAATAAAAGGGAATAGTATGCGGTGCAAAATTGTGAGAGCAGAAAGGAGCAAGGCAGTTGTGTACATCAAATCTTAGAGTGGAAGCCTGGAGTGAAACATTAGGTTAAAATTATTAATCAATCAGTAGATCTTACAATTTATGTAAGATATGTGTTAAATATTATCATGTTAATTCACATGGTGGTCCTTAATAAGATGATAAAGTTCACAACCAGATAGTGTAGTTTTCCATTGGGCCTTTTCCCAGCACATGGAGGGCTAGAACAGCAGGCTCGTGCTGCTCAGCACCAAGCTGAGAAGGGAGAATTTTGTTCTACTCTAATCTTCACTATTGAGAGGTCACGCTGCTGCTCTGCAGAGGAACTGGCTCGGCTACAGCCAGCCAGTTGGTAGAGCATTTGTAAGAGCAGTGGTGCCAGCAGACAGGCTTTGTACAAAATATGTAAGACATTGCTTGTCATTTGTAAGCTGCCTTCTTATAAATTGCACTCAGGGGAAAAAAATACCGATGTATTTAGTCAATCATATGACTGGGGGTCCATTATACTGCTGGGGACCTTTGGAAGTGTTACTTAAGCAAGGATTGCAGAAGCTTTGACTTGCAAAGCATCAATGCAGTAAGATGCAATAGCCCAATTTCACCCTGATGACTAGAGGTAAAATCCTGATTCAGTCATTCATCAGGGTTTAGGAAATAGGGGTGTAGTCCGAAGGCTTAATCAGGCATTGTATTAAACGCAGCTGTCTGGAAAGGCTTGGATATTGTCAGAGGGACAGGTAGCCTGAAACTAGGCAGAGGAGGGAACCTCTCAGACCGAAGGAGGAAAAAAAAAATCCTCAGGTACTGAGGAAAGACTATTTTACTGCTATTCTTATTCCAAGACTTTTTAATCCATGAGAAATTACTTTTATGGTAGCTGGCAAAACTATCTTTTGCAAAGTACAGAGATTGTACAGAGATTTCCAAGATAGCCAAGTATCCAGTATGCTGAAGTGCTATGAAACTTCTGGATTATTCGGGAGTGTGAAGTAGGAGCCTACCACTCCTAAAAAGTCTACTGTGAATCGCAGGTACTCTCTTCTCATGGAAGTAGTCTCTTAAACTGAGTAGAAGTAAATTCCTTTGTAGTCATGTTCTGCTACTCACTATTTATTTATTTATTCTTTCTCAAAGCATTGGATACTGGCAGAGCTGGGATATCAGGACACTGAATTAGGTGACTTTTTGTTGAATACTTGGTTTATTCTGTGGAAATGCCTTTTTTTTTTTTTTTTGGTATGTGAACTGCTTCAATGTGATCGGTTTTTAAGAGATTTGATGTATATTTGTAGAAATATCATGGTTAAAAAAAAAAAAAAGTACCTTTATTCCTTACCACTGAGCGCAGCAGTCTCATCTGAAAGGCTCTGTAGGCTTCCTGCTGCCATCTAGGCAAATTGCTTAGTTTCCTACTTCTGCTCAGGACTTTCTTAAACCTTTTCACTGAAGATATTCTTCTCACTTGTAAATCTGTTCTGCTGAGAGCATTTGACCCCATGCAAACATACTGTTGGCAAACTGCAAGCAGAAAGCTTACTTATCTTGCCCAGTAAAGGCAAGAACAACTGCAGCAGGATTTCACAGAGCAGCTATGTCTTCTTTAACTTAGGTCCTTGTGGACTATACCAGGTTCTTGGAGGACAGCCTAACCCCCTCATTTTCTAATTTAACCTGAAATTCTGCTTGCTATTGTAAACTTACAAGCACTTTCTGTTTATATATAAAGTATAAAAATATGTTTTTTTTTACAGGTTAATGGCCTATTTCTAAAGTTAAACTCAAATTCCTATACACCCAAAGGGATGTGATCTTTTTGTTGGTGGTGGTGGTGATGTCCTTAAGGAGTACTGAGAGGCAGTAACTCTGGATCTATGAGATTATCCCTTGCTCTGGAAGTATCAGATGGAGTGTAATGATACTGATTTTTTTACTTGCATTAATATCTACTGGACAAATAGCAGTCTTGTCTTTTGTATCCTGCTTGGCTATATTCTTTTTGCTAAAACTAGTACTCCAGTAACTTTAAAACAGGAATATTCCTTTAATTTTGAGGCATTTCTTTTATATACTGTTCAGAGGACTAAGTTTAGCTTCTAAATTCTATTCTGTTAATAGAGATGTGTGGATGCCTTTGGGGACAATTCAGAGCACCTCAGTTATATTCTTAAAGAAGACAATGTAGGGGAAAACTTCTACTTTTTCTTTTATGATACCCAAATAATGTCAAAGTGGACTTGTGACTTAAGTATGTTTGTAAAGTATATTGTACTGCTTGGCTTGAAGTATAAATTCAAAAGCAAATACCTATATATTTTTTTTTTTTGAGCAGAGAGTTCCAGGTAGCATCCAAATCCCTGAATCGGCAACAGCTTCTAGCTGGCAAGGTGCTGGCAAGGTTCTTCCTAAACATTTTGTGTCTGTGCACTCCGTGGTTAAGAACTAGTAACTGTAAGAAGCAGAAATATTTTTGCCCTCTCCAGAGGCTTGGTTTGCTGGATGGTGGATTCTGTAAGCATTTCAGTGACTAATTTTTCTTGTGCAAATTGGATTTCTTTGACTTGTCTGGCCAGTACTCTTTTCTTGTGCTTTGTGAATGTTTCTGTATATATTACTGACATCCTCTGACTGTGTCTATGTTTCCATTGTGATGGTTTGGGAAAATGGTCTGTTTTTTCTAAAAGACTCTTGGGTTTGTAAGTGCCACAATTAGAAAGACACTGTACAAAAAAGCAATCCATATTCTACATGGTAGGGTGGTCAGTCTATATTGTTTCTTGCTTATAAGCATAATTTTTGACAGTGTAATGTAAATGGACTCAAGTTTCAATTTTTAAAAGCTTTTGAACTAGAACAAAGTTTTTGGAAAAACTATCATCTGTACTTTGTCCTACAGTTTAGAAGCCAGGTCTATGGCTTATTTAAAACTAATGTCATGATCTTCTCTTAGAAACCGGTGGTACCTATTGCTGCTTGTTAAATTACCCTGCCCAAAAGCTAATGCCTCAGTAGCAGCTTTATTCTTCCTGGTGTAGTATGCTTCATATGTACCGAGTGCCCACAGCTGCAGAGATGCGCTTGTATCTCTCTGAAAAGGCAGCCCAGGGATGGTGCCTAATATAGTGCTGCCACTAACATACCAGCACTGGTATTTAGTCATTTAGTTGGTACTTAAGAACTTCATATTCCCTTCGGCACATATTGGCCCCATTTGTTTTATCAGCTGCCTCTGGTATTTTATAGGCATCTTTGTATATTTTTGTTGCCTTTTCTCTGTGCTGATTTCTGTGCATTTACTTGATTATGGCTCTGGACCCCATGGCAGTTACTATGGCTTACATATCCTTGCAGGCTGCATAGTTATTGAACCCACTGTGAAGACAATCCCTTAAACCCTGTTCCTGGCAGGCAGAGAAGCAGGTTGATCACTTCTCCAAGCCAACACTTTCTCAACAAGCGAATTTTGATTTGCTACAACTCTGTGGCATGCTTGTGTTACAAAAGCAACATTTCTTTTGAAATTGAATTATTTGTACTTGAATCCCTCTGTAATTTATTAACTAGATACTGATTTGAATATCAAGATAAGCTCAGTGTAGGCAATTGTTTTAATCATTATTTAGGTTCAGCAGAATACAATGTTGGTAGTAGGAGTTGCTACCAGTGAACCAGATGAGAGGCAGAGATAAGGCATGAGTTGTAGTAAACTCCTTGTGCCTAGTGTGTAAATATTTATTTATTCCTACAGTAGAAATAGTACCAATTTTATCTTTCTTTAAGAACAAACAAGAAGAAAGCTTTTCTAGGGCAGATAAAAACCTGTGATTTGTGTCACCACTGAGATAATTCTGAGATAAGCCCTACAGGAGAAGAGGAAATACAAGAGGAAATCACACCGTAGCATCAGGTTGCTGTTCGACCTGATTATTCAGGTTTTGAATTTGTCACCTGTATAGATGGTAAACTTCTAGTTTACAAAAAAGCTTGACAAGATGCTGCGTTTAAATTGGCGATGCAGATGAGCCACAGGATCAGTAGAATAGTGTTTAGCTGAAAGCTGTAAGTGGCCTTGCAACAAGGAGTTCTTGGAAAGGAACTTGCTGAGTGCTCTGTTTAGAAGACAGAGAGGAAAGCTGCACGGAGAACCTCACCGATGGGCTGAATCTCCAATATAGTATGTAGAAATAACATTAAATATGTGGATTGGAAGTGATAGAAGTGTGTGTGTATCTTCTGCAAAAGAAAACAGGAAAACAGATTCCATTTTATGGCCAAACACGGTTTGCTTTTTGTGAAGCTAGGCCTCTTGTTAATTAGACCAAAAGCTTATTGGGAAGAAGCTGTGAGTCATCCTGTGTGCACCCTACTTAGGGCTGGGAGCCTTATTCTGGGCTGGAGAATGGAAGAAGGATATGTGTCTTGGTATGTATGTCTTTATTTTACAGCTAAAAAAGTTCAATAATTTATTTACCTGCCAGCCTGATTTTCTTCCTCCAGTGAGTGCTGACATACTGCTTTTTTAACTATTTTTATTCTTCTGGATGTAGTGTTTTCTATCTCGAATGTACTCTTGGGGTACGTATGTGGTCTCCTCTTGCCTTTGAAGTAATGCTGCTATTTATTTTTTTAATTCGCTTTTCTCCTCTTTTAAATTCTGAGGTGGAACTTCCTGTGTGTCTCTTCTCCCCTGTTGTCACTGCTGTCATTGTTTTTCTCTTTTTATTTACCTTTGCTTTTGGTCATTATCTTTTCCATTCCTCCTTTCTCAACACTACAGTCGTGTCTGCCCATTATTCATCTGTTGTCACTCTTTATCTTCCCATATGTTGCTTCTGGACTAAATCCGAAGAAGTTTCTCTGGTGGCACAAGAGCGCAAGCAGCAATGCCTACCTTGCGTGTCTGCCGCAGCACGGCAAACCAGAGGCTGCTCTGAGCACTGTGGTGCAGGAAGGACCTCCCAGACCATCCCAGGAAGGACCCAGAATCTCCATTTAGAGCTGCTGAGACAAGTTAGCAGGGAAAGACGGAACAAGAAAGAGATAGGACCTTAGATACAGCTGTGAATTATGTGCTTTACTCACTGCTTACCTGAAATGATTTCTGTTCCACTCGTGCCTAAAACATATATTTGGAAAGCAAAGCAGAGCTTGTATTTCCTCTGCTTATATAATGGCAAATGCTACCTGCCAGGAGATGAGTGCCCCTTGCTGCATTTCTGGACCTATGTGTAAAATAATTCAGCAGTTATTGGGATGAAGATGTTGGCATAAATCAATAATGTAGTGAAGGGTTCTGATTTTTGTTCCAGGAACTGCTTAGCTATGGATAAAATACAGGTTCAGTGGTTAGACTGGAAGAGAGTGTTTCTGCTGCACGGACTCAGGAGAGAGCACGTGGCATGCTGCATTCCCATATGGGATTGCTTCTCCTTCACCCGGCCTTCCTTGAATCTCTGAAGTTTCAAAATACAACCCATCATTTAAATGTTTTGCTCACATGCAGTCTGTGATTCTCAAGGAATCACTTCTGCTCTGAAATACTGAAATCTGGATTCAAATCCAGGTGAATTGAGCTCACATAAAAGAGCTTCCTTCCCTGCTTCTTTTCTCCCCTTTTCCTAGATAAGAGACAATGACACTCAGCTATTCACAGTTGCTTCATCCATTTGATTAGAGTCGGGTATGTCATTCTTCACCACCAACAAAATTGCCATGGGCATTGGTATTCAGCAGCCATCTATCCCACCAGAGAAGGTTCAGCTCAGGGCATCCAAATTACTGAGTGCTGGAATCTTGGTTTCTTTTATGTAGAACAGGATAGGTCATATTGACACCACACACACACAGTACTCGACAAATAACCAGAGATTTAAATTGTTTACAAAATCAGCAATTCTTTATTCTTGCCTTAAAGATTTGAGGGGTATAGGAATGCACTAGCCAACTGTGTGACAGTTGCTACCTAGTTATTCCTCCTATGTCTCTGCAATGGGTCCTACTCAAATCCTCAGAGTTAACTCCCATCCCTTATATATATATATATAAAAGAATCAGAGGTGACAAACATGCTTACATGGTCACACTTGAGGACTACAAGACTATTTATTTTAAGCTTTATAAATATTTAGTATATGATTGGATGAAGTGCATCTTCTGTATGGCTGCATTTCCTTTTAAGATGTATTCTGTTTAAAAATATTTTGAATCTTACAGAATGACACTTCAAATTATTTTAAAATATTTATAATTTTTTAAATGAGCATTTTCTATCCATTGTTTACAGAGTTATATGGCCTTTTTTTTTTTAACTGAAGCTTAGAAACATGACAGTGTCTATCCAACTTGAACTACTGAACTCTTTGGTGTGCTAGGGTGTGTGATTTTATTTTATTTTGTTTAATAGTAAATTAAAATGTAACCTCTCTGAGAGAGGTCCAAAATATAACTAGTATGTTAAGAGGTATGGTCAATGATATGAACGTAAGCAACCATTTCATTAAATGACTTGAGCTGCAATGTGACCATCTGCTGGAGAGTCTAGATCAAACAGTTTCAGTTAACAGTTATCAATTAGTTTACCATGCAGAGAAACTTAAAATCTCTCTCCTTTCTCATCAACCTTTTTTCTCTAACGTTAGCATTAGTATTTAACAGTTCTCGTAGTTCTCATTAAACTGTATGTTCATTGTAACTTTATCTGCTAGTATATGATACTAGAAATGAAAGTAAAACCAGAAGATGGTAAAACAGAGAAAGCAAGGATTTTAGAACAGCCCAAATTTTGTGACTGTGTAGCAGATCATTTAATTAAGTCTAAATAAGAAATTAAATTAAAAAAAGTGGTAATGAAAAAGATAAAGTGCAAAAGGTAGTTACTTCTTTGAGCAGCCTATACTTAAATAAGGAAAAGAAGGCCACTAATAGATCTATCTTAAGAAAGTTGAGCAATTCTGAAATGGCAGAGCTGCTGCTAGCACTTCTGAGTCCTTGTATTGATCTCTCTAGGAGTGAAAGACTTAAAGCATATATAGCATATGTAAATCTGCTAAGCCAGTCTGTAAGGCTTGTGGATCTTTATTTTAAACAGTATTATGATAAAAAATAAGAAGCATGGTGAAAGAAACTAGCCAAAATTTGTAGGAGAAGGGGAAAGGCTAGATGAAAGTGGTAATAAATTGCTAGACTACTATATAGTAAGAATAAAAATTGAATAGATTTGGAAGGAAAATAGGACAGTGCCAAGCTGGACTGCAAATGTCAAATTCCTAGGAATATGCTAGGCAAAGCAGAAACTTAGACACAGAAGACTACAGAATGCAAATGGAACATATTTTCAGGAAGCAGCATGAAGAACTGTAGCCAGAGCAGAACCCTGTGTTTGTACAGAGCTGCTGGGTTCTCAGAAAACAAAAGCATTTTGCAAGTGTAAACACATACTGTGTCTATCCATATCCAAAGAAATACATATCCAGTGAAGGAGACAGTAGATAGGAATTGTCCAAAGATCAGCTAGGAATTTTAACTTGAATGTGAAATAAGCCGCTTTGGGGAGGTTGGGTACTTGGTGTAGTAACCAATGATTCTGCAAAAGGATATTAAGAAAATCCATACGCTGAATGTAAATAAATTAAGCTAAAATCATATAAGTAATTTGTTTATACTTAAAACATCAAAACTTAAAAAAAAATCTTGAAAAGATAATTATTTTGTGAGCAGTTACTGTAAACAAGGAGGCTTGGTGTGAGATTTCATGGCCATCAGTAAGCCCTTTCTGCACAGTTTTAGAAACTGTGGCAAAAACTCAGAGAACCACTTAGAAATAAAAATATATAAATATGTATTTTTTATATATGTAAATATAGCATAGGATAAGTTAATTGTGTAGCAAAAAATCTATTTTGATATTACTAAAAGCTTGTATCATATTTGATAAAGAAAAGATAAAACAATGACTAGACTTTATATGCAATATATGTAGCAATAAACCCAAAATTTAGTGTTATATATGCTGGAATCATTGGATATTGGTTCTCATATTATTAGAGAATTAAAATGTTAAATTTTTATTAGAAGTTAGTAGCTAGCTTTGTATATAAGCTGCAGTATTACCATATAATAAGCTACTATTTGGAGCTTATTGATATTTTAAATATTTTGTGGGAAGTTACTTATTTCAGATATGCCATTTAGAGTTCACGATATCCACTGTCTACTAGCGTTGTGGAAAACAGTGAGACCATTACTTACAAAATACTAAAATTCAGACAAAATTAGGTTCCTGTTTGATCTTACTGAATAGTAGGGCAGGACAATTTAAAGCAGAATCATCAGAGTTGAATTTTGGATAACTGAAAAGTACTGACTAAATGGGCACTAATTTTTAGAAACAGAATTATTTTAAAATATTTGCCACAAAAAAAAATGAAGCTCATGTTTTTACAGGACGTAACTTAAAGCTGTTATACCTGCAAGTGGCCAAGAATATATAAGAGAGGAGAAAAAAGTTAGGGTTTCTCAAAAGTTCCTGCCTTTTCTATTGAAGGGATAGTAAAATAAAAGTTGGCCTATAAAAGGGAGAGAGATATCTACTCTTCCTCCCCCAGAAAGAGGAAGAGAGTTGGATTCGGAGCCTCTGAGCTCTCAAAGCTGGAAAAGGAAATGTCAAAGAATGATATGGCATTCATTAAATGGACTAAGTGGGACTAAGGACAAATACTAGAAAAATCTTCTGACCTACAAGACAAAGGAGCCAAGCTCCAAAGGCTTCTTTGGAGTTCCTGAGATATACCTCTCCAAAAGAAAAACAAATAAAGGTATGAATAGTTCTTTGAAAGGATTTGAAGTTATTTGGGAATGTTGTTCTTACTTTCTTTTAATATTTGAATTAGTGTTTAAGGCCTGGCTGGTAGATCTATAGATGCCCTTTTCTTTTTCTATCCTGTGTTTGGTAAGTCAAATGTCCCCTGTACAAGGGACATAATATGTTTTATAAACTCTAATATGGAATTTGAGATAATTATCACCTATATATTATTTGAGATAATATCACCAATTATGATCAAGAATGAGAGACTAAAAGAATACTAATTGCCTGTGAGATTTGTACTTACCTACCTTATCCATCAGAATAGGCCTAGTAATGCCTTTCATTAGGGTTGTAAGATGAGGCAACAGTCTAAGGGAAAACTGGAAAGGAAAATTAGCACTACCCAGGGGAGTGCTCACTTTATTCCCACCAGAGAGAAGCACCTCTCCCCCTCCCTCCAAGATATTTTTAAAGGACAGTAATGAGAGGATTAAAAACAAATGAAGTAGCAGAGCTGCGTGAAACTGGATGCTTTGTGGTCATTGTTTCTGTAGCCACAAGAAAGACAAGTTGGTTTGTTTATTTTTTTAAAGGAACTCAATAATTGAAAAAGAAATTGAAAATATAGAACTACTTCAGGGAATATGGGATACTTTTGTATTTATATCTTTTTGCACAAGGCTATAGTCTCTATGAAAGTTATAACAAATCAGAATCCAGTGCAATACCAAGGTTGAATACCATTTTAGTCAAAGAAATATATCACATCTGGGTTTCATGCTTGTCATTAAAATGCATTTTAAATGAAGGAAAAAAAATTAAAATTATAAAAATATATTTTTAAAAATACTTTGGATTTTTTTGCTGAGATGATTGACTTTCACATATTGAAGTTCAGTTTATTATAGACACATACATATGTATATCTGTTGCCATTTATACATAGAAAAATGTGTTTGATAGAATGTAGGATAGAAAATATTGAAAATTCTTATTGGACAGGATAGCTTATGGCCTATCTGTTGAATCAGAAGAATTGCATTGAAGTTGCATTGAAAATTTTGTTTGCTATTTAAAAGGCAAGGAGCGGGGGAAATTTCTGAACCTTTGACTTGTTTCAGACATTTCTTAATTAATCTTCTGGGAAGGAGGTTTCCCTTCTCTCATACTGTTCCAGGGAAATTGGAAATACTCTACCAACTCTCTCTTTCTGCTACTCCTATTATAAATTATTCTTGGTAGCATAACAAGTATTCTAAAATTCTGTATTCATGCTCTTTACTACTATGTAGTCTGGGAATTTCTTTGAGAATAGTAGTTTCTCATAGGCAGTTGTGGAACTAAGGAAGAACTTTGTGTTGCCTGTAGTCCAGGTTATTGCTGAGCTGAGGTAGCAATTTGTCCTTAGTTATGGGCACAGTAGACTACTAAGGAAGGACATTTTTCCCAAAGACCTGAATTTTGTGTCCCTCATTCCAAAAGGTTAGCAAATGTTACTGAGGTGGTAAAGGTGGAAGTTTTGTTGAGACAACCTTCCAAGTAAGGCTTGTAGAGACAGTGAAACATCTAAAACATTTTGCATTTTAGCCACAACTACTTGGTAAGAAGTAACAAATATAGAAGTAAAACTGACTGTAGGTATGGCAAAATGTTAACTTTATGAAATAAGGACATTTTGAAGAAAGAACTGAAGAAAAATTGTCTTGGAAGGAGCCTCTGGAATTCATTAAGTCTAACCTCTTTCTCAGAGCAAATCTACTTCAAAGTTAGATCGGACTGCTTAAAAATAAGTGACTTCTCATGAAAGCGATGGTGTAAAATCAAAGAATATTCAGACATGCACTGATAAGGGATCAAAGCCTACCTCAGAGAGATTTGGGGTCTGCTGTGTATTTTGGGTGTTACAGGTGTTTTACTCACAATTTGTATTTCTGGAAGCATGCAACATATAAAAGATGTTTCTTTCATAACATAGTCTGTGTTTGGCAACTTCTGCAAATACCTACTGTGTTTTTAAAGCAAATAGACATGTATAACATTAGAGCCTTTGGTGTTATCCCCAGAAGTAGAATGCAGTGGGCATGTTCCCTGCTCTGATTTTGCACACCAGGGCTGATTCTCTTATAAGCTACTTTGCTGTGTGGCTTCAGGCAACATGACAAATCCTCTCTGTACCTGCAAAAGTCACTGTCTTGGCCATTCAGCAACCCTGCATGAGATTGGATGCTGTTTCTGGAAGGACACATGCTGGCAGCTGACTAAAGCATATCCCTTCAGCTTCTGAGTATGTGTGTTTCCTTTTCCTTCCTTCCTTCCTTCCTTCCTTCCTTCCTTCCTTCCTTCCTTCCTTCCTTCCTTCCTTCCTTCCTT
>JAUBNY010000589.1:276419-309284 GCA_032275445.1 Crypturellus soui
TTCCTTCCTTCCTTCGTCCTTCCTTCCTTCCTTCCTTCCTTCCTTCTCTTTTTTTCTTTTATATTTACAGTTTAATTTTCAGTTCTCTCCATGATTAAGGGCTTTTTTCATGCCGTATGGATGCAGAGCAAAATTGGACTTGGCATGGGGAGCAGCTTCCACTGAAAACCAGTGCAAACTTAGCATTGAACTACTCACATCACTGAGCAGAAATGTGTATAACCGGAGACAAAACAGGTAAGTTGTTCATTATTTCATAATTGGTACTTTTATTCTAAATAAATACTACTCTGCTTTCTGAAAGATGGGTTGCCTTGCTGCCTCATGGAAGAATGAGGTTGCACTTTGGGTTCATCTCGCCTAACTACAAATCAGCCAAGCAGGTATAAATCAGATTTATAGCTGAGTTATAGACTATCCCCCATAATTCATGGAGAAAGAGATACTTTCATGCCATCTTAAAATCAGAAGCTGCAGTCAATCACTTTCTGCTGATATCTGCCTCTCAGCACTGATGGTAACGAGGCTGTGTACTTACGTTTCAGATGGCTGAAATTAGGTGAGCAGAAATCTGCACTGAGTCAATGCCTGCGCTTTGAAGGTTTGAAAATACTTGCAGTGACCTGGGGTAAATGGCCCCGCTGAAAGGTCCCTGGTGCTGTGATAAAAGACTTGTCTGGAATGTCCTCAGGAGGTTCAAGTAGAAGGCAGAAAAGGGGCTAATGTGGGAACTGGAGCTCTTGGTTCTTCCCAGAACAGAAATTCTGACTTCCTACTAACTCTATTCACCAGTCCATTAAAATGAACAAACGGCAGCCTCTTACCCATATAATAATGTCCCCGTAATAACTATCCCAGCTCTTCATCTGTATTTCAGATTCCTGCAAGAGTAAGTTTATTCAAAATGAGGTCATGTGGTTCATATATTAGATCCCAAATGCAGAATAATCTACATACATGTCACCCTGTTTTGTGTAAAACCTTTTTTTTTTTTTTTTTCTCCTCAGTTGTGTTGTTGGAAGGAACTAGAATATTCTTTGAGGGTTCTCTCTGTTTTTCTTACTGGATATTTCACATATCAAGCCATTGATGCATCATTTAAAACATATACCAACTGCTTTTGAGTAAGCTCCTGGGTTTAAAAGTAAATTACAGTAAATCACAAATAATTGGTATTCACCACTCAAATAGCAATTTCACAGTATGGCTTATCCCCGTGACACATCTCCCTAAGGATCTGGAGTACCTCAGAATATTTATCCCATCAAGTTCATGCAAACTATTTAAAATTACCCCATTTGTAGCTATTAAGTGTTGTGACATGCTATGATTTTTTTCTCCACATTTTTTTTAGTTCTAATATTTCCCACAGGAACGAAACAGTCAGAAGTCCCTTTGAGCTTAAGAAAGGGTAGGTTTTAATGAACTGCCCAGAGAATGGCTGTTGGTGCTCCAGGGGAGCTACTAGTTTTCTACAGCAGCCCCACAGTGGCCTGAAACAATGAGGTCTTTGAGTCTAAATGGATTTTACAGTACTCTACATGAATTTGATTTTAAAAATTCTTATATAAGAACTTTCCCACCTTATTTTCAGGCATATTCCATGTGTGTTTTACTATTACAGCTTTTGTTTCATTACTATTTCTGACAATACTGAAATACTTGTTGAAGCCACTTGTTGATTATTACTCTTGCAGTAATAAAATAACGTACAATAGATTGTAGTTGCATGGCCTTCCTGAACACTACCAAGAGTTTGTTTCATCCAGATATGAAATAGATATCTATTCAGCGTGCATTTGTTTTCTGGGAAGGTAAACGCAAGGAGCTTCTCCCTTTGCTTCTACCAGCACGTCTGTTTCCTGCAGACGCTGCTTCCACACTAGCCTGAAACGTACCTTGTTTTGGGAGTATTTCGTTGCTGGTTAGTTTGTGTGCTGGTGCAATGTGACCAAATGAATTTGGGAATCAAAGTCTGAATACTTCCAAGGTTCTGAAGGGTAGCATTCCCTCGGAGGGGAAGTTCAGAGGGAAACATTCCCTCAGGAAGTTCAGGGGGTAGCATTTCTTCCATGCTTTTCTTTTCCCCCCGAGACATTGCCTAGTGCAGGGAGACATGTGCAGAACATCATCTAGGCAGTGAACAAACAAACAATTAATTATTAGTACAACATTTATGTCGCTTTTAAATTGATCAGAAAATGGAGGTATTATCCTTGAATTCACTTTTCTTAAAAAAAAATATTTTATGTGCTGTTTTTTCTCTTACCTAAATTGTTGTTGTTGTTGTTTTTGAAAAAATAATAAAATCATTGCCCTGGTATTTCTCTTGCCTGTATTTCATCCCCTTCTGAGTTGTTGCTACCCTTAGTAAACAAAGGATGGTTTACTGTGGTAAACGCTCTCTGTGAATGGTCTTGCATTCTGACAGCTCTGAAGATGAAAGGTCCCTCCTGGCACTTACTGTAGCTGGGCTTGATGGAGTTCTGCGACTGTTTGCCTTTACCACTCAGTGGGAATGTGACTGTGTAACTTGTCTCCAGTCTGTATCACCAGGGAGTTCTGGCTTCTTTCCAGCATCTTCAACATTTGTATAATGTTCCACGGCAGGAGTTCGCCTTTTATCTTGCGGCTCAGTCACTTTCTTCTTGCTACCCTACAAGATTATCTCCTACCACTGGCGACAGACCTCGAATCTCTTTTCCTCAGATTAAAGTCTGTAAAAGGGTTTGTTTTGAAATGTTGCTGCCTGTTTCATTTTAATAACTCTCAGGTCCTTTACAAGTAGGAAAAATCGGCTGGGAACAAGATAGAAAAATGTGCCTTGGCAAAGGTGGTGGCAGCCTCTGCTTTTAGGAATACTTTTTTTTTTAATATACTTTATTCACATTATGATTGCTAAAACACTTGCTAATGCTGTTGGCATTACCAAACAGTTGCCAAAAATGTAAACTGTGTCCAGTGACCTAGGAATAAGCTGGGTTTTCAGTTTTTTTCATGTATATATATATTTTTTAAATCTGTGGATAGGCAGTCAGTAGACAAAACTGGACATCGATACACCCCCTTTTAGGGGTTCATGCCAGATATCACTGCTGCACAGTTTAGCCTAGGCAGCATGCTGAAAATGAGAAATTTTGAATCCAGTCATTAAATGAATTTGATAAATTTTGTAGTACTTGCTTAGGAGAGATGGGTCAAGAAGTTTATTTTCTGAGTTGATGCTAAATAGTGGCCCAAGTTGGCTGGTTATTGGGTTTTAAAATTTAATTTTTTATTACTTAAGTTCAGATCAATTCCTTTTGTATTAAAATTTCTGTTCTAAATTATCTTAATTATTCAAACACTGAAAAGGAAAGTTTTTTTTCTTTTAGATTTTGGGGAGGTTTCTACTTTGTGATAACTAATTCAACTTTGAATTGTCATTAGAAATTGGGAATAGTATAAAAGAATTGTAAAAATTGTAATTGTGAAAATTAAAAAAAAAAAAAAAGAAAAAATAGAATTCCAAAAGCCTGTCAGCCTTTTGTAAGGATTGGGCATTCAGAGTCTAAAAATTATAATCCAATTTTAAATATTTTCCCATTTTTTCCCCTGGAGGATGGTGTTATTTCAAAAAACCATTTAGAGTATTTTATTCTGGGAATTTTGCATGGGTGCTATGTGGGTAAATAAATATCCAGGAAAGCTACTATCTTTGCACTTGTCTCTGTGGGTATTTTTCAGTGGGACTTTTCTTATGCTTGGGAATCAAACTGAATCAGAATTCAAGTTTATTTGTTGATAGCTGGAAATGAAGCACAAATACTTCTCTGTGTTATTTCTGCTATTTCTATGCAAAAATAGTTTTTAATTATTATATTTTTGATTCATTTGTTCAATTGGCTTTATGTTAGGTCAGACAGCTAGCTGATTTTCATGTTGTTTGAAATACAAGATATTGTGCCTTTTACTGAAGCTGTTTTCTAGTGAAGTGGCTAGAAGCCTGAAGAACAGGCTTCATTTTGATACAGGAAACTGAAAGCATTATTAAAGGTCCGTTTTATCACTGGATAAAATGGATCCCATTTTATGATATTGCAAAAAAATGACTTCCAGATGAGAAAAGGTTTGTGCAACTGCTGCCTCGGTCTAGTGGAAGCATTTGTAAAAGAGAACACAGAAAACTTCTGGGTTAAGCACTACAAAGCTCTTGGGCTGAATCTGCATTACACAGGGTGTAATTTGGCATAGACACAGAGTCACTCTTGTTTGAGGTGTAAGTTCAGCCGCTGCCTTCAACTACTGGCCAAGAGATGATGCAACACTGAGCTCGCTGATCAGAACTGGAAAGGTTCACTCGACAGTAGCACCACCTTCTCTTACTCCCTTAGAGACCTAGAACTCCGTAGAGTTCATTATCTCTTCTTGACTTGTAATTTGTAAAAGATTTTCATAAGAGCAGACCCACAAGGAAGCTTTTAGTTCCTTTCTGAGTTTGATTATACTACAGTTTGAGATCAATGATGAGATCTTGCTTTGAATTCCTGCAGTAAACAGACCTGAAAAAAAATCTCACTATAATTCATTTTTTTCCTTACCCATAACACTAACTACAGGATTAGGGATCAATCTAGCAATTTATTGAGTACTTACACTGAAATTGCTGAGCACTCTGAGCTCCCATAGATATCAGCTGGATTTGAATACTGATGGCTGAATTAAGTGCCACAAGAATATTAAGAGTAGGTTTTTATAAACCAGTCCTTTCCCTTTTGCATTGATAGTGGTTACTGCCAGTTTTCATACTGAGTATTCCTTTCCTTAACCTCAAATTGCTACTGAATTGCAAATGTATATTTAAATTTAGATCTCTCATTATTAAAATAAAGAAAAAATGGTAAATTGGGGTAAATTTCCAAACATAATTAAAAATATGTTTATATTATATAGGTTATATTCACATATTTATTTGATTTTAGGGAGAAACAACAGTTCAGTATTATTGTAATGATTTTCTTTCTTTTTTGAAAGAAAGTTTTGATTTTAAAATTTTCAGTGAGTTTAGACAAGGCATGCTAATAATATTCACAAGAAGTATGTAAGATTTGTAAGGTTTGAAACAGAAGCTGATAGTAACAGTAGGTAAACACATAATGCAGTGCTTGACATGTTTACTCTAAAGTGGTGACTACAGCTAGAATTTATTTGGGATTGTTTAGTTATTCATTCTGAAAAGGAAAAACAGGAAAGAAGCAAAAGGAGGAAATAAATTTGACAATCCATTCAAAATGTTTATTTTATTAAAGCTTAAAATATTCTGGGGTATTTTATGAGCTACAGTGATAAGCAGGTGGTGAATTAGCAGTAGCTATGGAGGCTGCGCACCAACAGAGAAAAGAAACCACCTCAAACTTTAATTTGATTACAGAATTTTAACAAGGTTTCCCTTAGAACCCCAGAGAGCCGTCCTTCCCTTCATCCTCTCTCCACACGTCCCTGGTTCACAACACTTTTGTACATCTTATTCGTGAATTATGAGCTGAAATATATTGCTCTGTGACCTTTCAGTGGAGGTAGATGAGGACAGTGCCATGGAGGTTCACTGAGCTACACTGTGCTCCAAATCAGTCAGCATCTGGTGTGCTTGCTTTGGAAGTAGATTTAGCTGAATAATGCCGAAACCCTACCAACAGGCCGCTAAGCAAAACAAAAGAAACCCTCAAGAAATCACCCTTTAAACCCCA
Organism: Crypturellus soui; assembly: GCA_032275445.1. Taxonomy (NCBI): domain Eukaryota; kingdom Metazoa; phylum Chordata; class Aves; order Tinamiformes; family Tinamidae; genus Crypturellus; species Crypturellus soui. The sequence goes on from JAUBNY010000589.1 coordinate 282,146, forward strand.
AGGTTTATGGGCATTTGTACCCTACAAATTTAGACTGAGAAAAGCAAGTATCAGTCATAGGCATGAATAGTTAAAGAAACTACCTTTTGAGCTTGCCCTCACACATATTTATGGGGAAAGTGCGTGCACATGTGCCAAAAAGGAGAAGTTAGTTCATGGCTGGTTAGATCTCAACGGCAAAACTTGATCAATATTAATATGTGAATAATTCACAGGATGAGTACTTAAAAAGAGTAAATATAAATGAAAAATGCATTTGAAGAAATTTTGTTGAACTTGTAACCATCAGCTCTGATTATAAAGTGTTGTTATATGAGCTGGTTAAATTCTTTATCTTTTAAAATAATTGGTAAGATATAATTCACAGCAGTGCTGATTTAGTGTCTCTAGAAGACAGGACTTGTGGAAAGGCATGCCAAGATATGGATTGAGTTTGGTGGGCATGGGGTTTTGTCTATAATCAGTTTTCCAGAGACAAGATGAATGTTACATGAAGATCTTTAAGTATGCAGATGCTACTATTTTATAGATAATGGTCTTCCTAACACATGGAGTAAAATATATACCATTTTATGCAGGATATTTTCAAAGAAAATGAACAGTGGTCTTCTAAACCTATCCCTAGTGGTAGAAGTCATCATCAACACTTGAGCTTCAAATTCTTACTTGCACAGCAGATGTAAGAGTTAATTCTACAGATGGTAACTTTTTCAGTTGACTATGTAGTTGGCAAATAACAATGGTTATAACCCCTTTTGACTTGCAATTTGACCTTTATATTTTCAGTGATTGAAAACTCCTAAGTCATTAATTAAAAAAGGTTCTTCTATAAGTTAAAAGATAACTTCATCAAATCCACCTAATTGAATTCATCAGGTGATTTTTGAGCATACTGAGTGTTTTAACAGCTAATTGGAAAACATCTGTGGACACAGCCTTGGCAAAAAGATTATTGTTTCCTTCTGTGCAATGATCTGAAGGTTGATGGAGCACTTGTGACACTTCAAGGTTACCCCTGCATTAATTGTTTCTGCAACAATTTCCTCTGACATAGAGGAAGTTAATATCACACTGTCGGTGCATCTATCAATTTATAAATACCCTTTTCAGCAGAGCTAATAATTTTATTAGTTTTTGCACTATATAATCAGCATTGCAGCAGGTAATTCATGAATTTTATGAGATGGTTGGTTTTCAAACTGTCATGGGAGCTGCAGACTGTATGCACGTGGTAATGCATGCATCACCACATAATGACTAATGAGGCAAGGTAAAGAAATCGAAATTTTTTTTCATTCCCTCCACATGCAGCTGGCGTGTGATGCCAGATGTAAAAATCATTGATGTACTTGCCAAGTTCCCAGGATCATGTCATGATTTATTCAGACATAGACAATCAGGATTAGGTCAATCTTTTGAAAATGGTCAGATTCAAGGAGACTGGTTAATAGATAAGTAGGAGCATCGCTTGTAAATAAAACATTGAATATATATTAAAAATGAGATGATTATTTACAGCTTGCCTTTTTTAGGTCACAGTTCTTCTCCTCTGAAGAAACAGCTAATGACTACAGTTTTTAATCCCCAAACTCCGTCAGAACCGCTAAGTAATGAGACACGCAAATTCATAAGAACTATAATTGAAAGAACTGTGGCATTCTGAGAAAATAATACAAACACATCTCCCAATGCGCAGGGCAGCATTTTATATAAAACTGTTGTCTGAATATTTGAGTGTCTCTTCTTCTGTTCTGCTTATGATGCAATGAAACTGACTGATAAATAGTATCTGAGAGAGAGACTGAGGTCAACATGTCAGACTAGAAAGGCATCATTGGCTAATTAAAGTGAGTCTGGCCTGATATGACTTCCCAGTGTGTTGATATGCAGAAGGAACCATTTAGAAGATTTGGGTCTGACTGCGAAGTTCAGGGTTGTTGTTAGTGCTATAAAATTCTCGGAAGTTGTATACATTTTTCTCACAACAATGTTTTCTTGCTCTTGCGAACGTTCCGAACATACATTTTTGTACCCTAGAGCCATGCATGTTTCCAAACCAAGCATGCATGTATTTGGTTTGCTGAAACAAGAATAAAAGAATTCACTGTGTTTTACTCTCTTATCTTTTTAGGTAAGAGAACATATTGACAAATTGCCTGGCAGATCTCTCCCTGGAAAAGACACCTAAGTCGCCACAAGCAATTAGCGCAAACTTCAGATTGTTCTGGAGGCTTCTTCCACTTCCTCATGCTTTCCTGGAGCAAGAAGCCATTGGGTTCCCTCAAAGGTATTTTTTTTGTTAGATTATTACAAAAAAGCACTAAAACTGAGGTTAAAGCAGTAAATATTACTAGTTTTTCTGGTTTATTTTTGCCTCTTTTCATCATCATCTATATAGAAGTCCTGCTAAAATCTCATTCTTAAGGAGATGAACAGACATAAATTCTTAACACCACAGAAGAACTTTAGTTTAAATAGTTTTTCAGAAATACAAATAGTTCTAACAGTTTTCTATATTGTATTTCAATGACTAAGATTAATAATATCTTGGATGATTACGAGAAGGAGGAAGATTGCTTTCCTATCCCTACTGCATCATATAAATTTTCCTTTTTAACCAACTTCATTATATTTAGGAAGAGAAACAGATGCATCATTGGAGAAGAATGCTGGCAAGATAGATATGCCAGAATTTGTTTGTATTAAGGGCTGTCTCTCCACTTGGACTGTGTCTTTCATGTTATTTTTATTTCACAAAGTTGTTTTGGTTTTGACAGGCTTCGGTCAATTCTTGCTATTTATAAGTATGGCAAGGCTATCTATCTATAACAAGCAAATTTTTATTCTTCATTTTTAATTCACAGAATTTATTTTTAATTCATTTGTTTTAATTTGTATAGGTCAAAAAGAAGCATCATTTGGTTTAGTGGGCCAGTCGTGCACTAGAAAAATCCAGGAGCAGAAAATGTAAAATGGTGTTTGTAGGCATCCTATAGCATGTTTATGCCCTCATTACTAATTAATGAGGAATATATGGTCGGGAATAATTGCTTTTTTTGTGTGCGTGTGCGTGTGCGTGTGTGTGTGTACTGCAACCAGTTAAAGACATCTTAATTATTTGCAATAATCACTTAACCATTTTTCACTGTGAACTTGGGGCCCTTTCATGAACTCACAGTATAGTTTGTGCTTGCAAAACTCGGGGGTCATGCTCATGCAGCTGCAATAAGAATGCGTGTTACATTAATGAGGAATTTTCCTTGACTCGCTTTGATTGTATAGGACATTTTATGGTATGTAAAGTATTTGTGTATAGCTGGTGTAAACTAGAGAAGCACTTTGTGAGAACTCTGTTACTGTTATAAAAATGTTTAATTAACCTTTTCAGTTAATGTCAATGTTCTTATTACATTCTTCAGGTCCCTCTGGTGCCTAGTGAAAATTCTTGATTTCCTTTACTACAGAGATTGTGTGTGAGGAATAATGAATAAAGTAGCTGAAATACAGGATTTTCTGCTGCCTGGTGGCAGATGAGCAAGCCCATTTTTTAACGTTTTGTGTAAGTAGTACAGCCTGCAATGGGCAGGGGGGTTCTGGTTTTTGCTTGTTCATTTGTTTTTGTTTTTAAGTATTTCACTGTTCCTCATCTAAAAGCTCTTTCTCCCATGCTTTTGGATCTGTTCCTCTGCCTGTTGAAGGCTGTTCCAGTAACAAAATGCAGATTAGCAGAGTGCTAAATCAGTAAGAATTAAAAGAGCTATTTTTAAAAGACCTCATCCAATGTAAACGGAAAAGGTCTGCCAAGGACTTCAGCTTTGCAGTGATCCATTGCCTTCTTTCTTTTCACAACACACAATACCTCCTTTGCCAATCTTGTATTTGGCTTTATTCATATGTTTGTGGTTTACTTGTGGAATCGTTTTCTTTTTTTTTTTAGAGGAAAAATAACTGTTTTCGTGACTATACATAGCACCTAACTTAACTGTAGAAGCTTTAACTTGTTTAAAAGGATTGTGTTGATTTCCAGTTCTCTTGTTTTACAACACAGTCTCTTGTGCTGGTATAGATAGCACTTCAAGCATTCCTTTACCTTCACTAGCCCATGTGATGGTTTTGATATGTGTATTGCTACATAATGAAGATTTTGATTTCTACTAGCTAAATAGGAGCTCTAGGAGTTTGTATCAGAATTGCAGAATCTTGTAACTTTCACTGAATAAAGTCCTAAGGGATCAATTTTGATTTCTTAAAATAACACTGTCAAATTTAACACATATTTTTAGTTTCTGCATTCTAGTAGGAAATTTTATCCATTTATTTCTATTCTAGCATTCTATAACATGTGCTTTTGTTTGTTTTTAAAACAAGCCTTATAGGATAGAATAATTCAAAACGAATGAAAAAAGGTCATTTCCTTCTAGCATGATAGTGAATATTAAGCTGCTCTTTAAGATCAACCTGATAGTGTTCATAAGTCATTACTACTTCATGGCCTTATGAATAGCTTATTCATTAATGTTACTGTTGTATATTAGTGTTAAAGGTTTATCCCAAGCGTAACTGATGAATTTCACCGACATCTCTTCGGTGAAGAAGGGATTCTAATTTAGCTTTAGATGAATCTTGGATGGCGGCTCTTCTTCCCCTATAGTCATACCCAGAGCTTTCACTTGCCTTTTTCCTCTTCTCTGGATAAAGGCATGCAATCTCTAACGCAGCTAGTCTGACATGTTTCACATATGTGATTCACATATGCATGAAGTATACTAATTGGTTATTGCCTAACACTGTTAATTGTATCTCTAGGTACACTTGTATTTCTGTACAATATATATTTGTATAATTGTATCTGTAGGTAAAAGTTGCAAATATTGAAATGCAAAAGTAATCTTGATAATGTCCGAAAGTATTTTTAAAACACCAAAATATTTTCACTGAAATTGATCACTTTTCCAAGGAGGTACTTTTCATAGCTTCATATAGTAGCAACAAGGGAGTCAAGGAAGATAAAACCTGATTTCTGACATCTGATTTCCATGAGGTGTGTGCATGACTCGAAGACAAATGTATTTTGCAAACTTCCAGCTGGGACAGTTAGGAAAAATGAACAACAATCTCTGGATTTTGTCTATTTAAATGTTAAGAAATAGATTCAAACACCCCAAAGCATCCAGAAAACGGTAGGTGATTGCAGAATTCAAAGGATGATGACATGATTTTACCTAGAACATTTGGTCATCTTTTCATAAGAACTCTTAATATTCAAAGTAATTCACTTTTGTATCTCTCTCTCTCTCTCTCTATTTTTTTTTTTTTTTTTTTTCTTACAAAGTCTATTTCTGATCTTTGAGGTCAGTATGCAGAAATAGCCATTATAAATATGTACCTGAATTTGTTTAGCAGATTTGTTTGCAAAGTGTTTGTGCAGTTTCCATCCCGATTTTTATTCTGAATAGGCTTGGAACAAATCCAGAGAAAGATTCAACCATGCAGTTTCTTAACTTCTGGAAATATCCAGACATTTTCAGCTTCACACACTGGCCTGAACTCATGATCTTGGAGATCTGATTACACAACATAATGAATTAAAGTCATGTTTTGTATAGCAGATATTTAGACTCATGCCTTCTTCCCACAGCTAATGCCAGTAGCTGAAAGAAGATAGTCAAAGAACCTCTTAATTAGATGATGTGTTTTAATTCATGGAAGTTTGGCATTATGGGACCAAAGGAAGAAACAAAAACACCCCAAAAAAGTGCTATTGAGTACATGAAATGGCATCTGTTGTCTAGTCTAGACAAAGGCTAATTTGCATGAGCTTGGCAATACCTTGCTTGATCATGTAACTTGTGAGTTCTAGATAGCAAGAAATAGCTGAGGCTATTTCTCTTGCAAAATAATATTGAAACAGGAAATGAAAATTTATAGTGTGTAATCCAATCAAGAACTTGCTTAATGCATTTTGTGAGAGAAATCTATGTTGTTTCACAAACATATCTTTAAGTAGTCGGTATTTATATTACTAGTTAATTAAATACCATTTTTGAAATGGCTAAATAAGATTTATTTATATTATAATGAATGCAGTGTTTGGCATTTTAGACCTTTGCCTTCAATCAATATCTTTAATAGTTACAAGTCTTAGTAAGAAGAACAATATGATAAACACTTTGTTGGTGCTGTAGGGTACGTTTTAAATGTCTGAATAGTAATCAATACTGAGAAATTAGGTATTGACTAAAATAGTTTCATAATAAGTAATTATTGGTTTGCTCTTTTAGAAATTAGACATTTTCACTATGGGAATAAAGACTAAATATACGATCATGAAATTAAACTGTGACCTTTTGATACGCCTTTCTTCTTTCTATAAAATTAGTAGGTTTAAATTTGATTGCACAGCTGTATTATGTTCTAAGCATCAATTTTTAATTATTATAAGGTCAAGATTAGAACTAATGTGGTTAGCTCAGTGTACTTCAGTACACTTCTGGTTTTGTACAGGACCTCTTAAACCTCTTAAACCGTTCATTGTTTGTTAGTGTTTCACAAAATATTGTATATTTCTCTGAATATGCTTTCACTAATATCTTTATTTAATAAACTCGTGTTGTCTTCAGAAGGAACAGATTTGGTCAGCAAGGAGTGTTGTTGAAAATTGCCATTATCATTTTGCATCTTTTGACTACTGATTTCATTCACACTCTACTGTCTATGGTCCCATCACAGCTTATAACCTTCCAGGATGTGTGTCAGCATGGAAGTTGCTATGTTTTTCAGTTGTCTGAATGAAAGTGAACACTTTTTGATGTAGTTTGTTTTTGAATTGAACTATAGATGCTTTACACACAAAAATATGAGGCTGAGCAATATGGATGGTTACTTTAGGTATTATCTGTACCACGTTTTGTTAGTATCCTTTTCCTGCATTCTCATATAGTCTGTCTACAGGGGACTTTTCATACTGTTATGTCAACCTAGCGCAGTTGCAACTAGTTTAATTTTTAGAGTGCTATATGCAGGAGGAATGTCTGTTAGCCAGTTCAGTGTTTTATTTAAGATTTCTCTTGACGTTAATTCTGACAGGCAAAATTGCTGAGTCCTATGCCTTTGGTGACTGATCTGCCTTACACGTGGTTATGGAAGAAAATACTGTTGCATACCCATCTAAATTTTGCAGGTTAACCTAGAAGGTAAATATCAATTACCTGACCTGCAGACTCCCGTACAGCTGTCAGAGGAAAGATTTAGAGTAATGAATTTTGGTTTTGTTCTTTTTTTTTTTTCCCCTCCTCATTCTGTCACTGGGCCATTAAATAATCTTCAGGTATGCACAATACTGGTTTGTACTGTCCTGTAAAAAATGAGATGCTTTCCAGCCCCAAAGAAATACGTCTGTAGCTCTGTAGCAGTTCGGATGATTGTTTCATTATGGGAACTTTTTGTGCTTTGAAAACTGTACCTGTTTTATACTAGCTACTATGGTTTCATCTTCTAATACTTCATGTGGTGTTGCTCAGTTTAGACTGTACTGCAGTGCTGTGCCATGCTTTTTTTTTTTTTTTTGAGCATTAAGATTAAATTCAACAGATTACTTAGAGATCCTAATTTCCCACTGATATCAGTAGGAGTCTACATAGGAGTTATCTGCTAGCCCCAACAGCTTTTAATAATTTTTGGCTGTTTTCAAGGACTCTTACTCTGCAGTGTATAAGAAAAACTCTTCCATCAAAGAATGTTAGAAAGAGAGTAGAGACATTTTCTTAAAATTTTTTTTGTTGTTGTTGAGCTCTTTATAAGGGTAGAAAGCCAAAGATTTATTAAAAATGGAATTCAAATAAACTGTTTTCTGTTTTTAATATAATAAATGTTTTATCCACCGACTGATGAAATCATCTCCTGCTTTCCCCTGGTAGATATTTTTTTTTGTTCCAAAGTGTTATGCCTGAACAAGGTTCTGCCAGGTGTCTATAGTGGTGGCCAAGCTCCTCTTCCAAAGCAAATATTTTTAAAGCCAAGTATACGAGTAGTAATAACCAGAAAATATCTAAAGTATAACAATGAGCTCAATACCAAAAAAGAAAAATGTTAGCTTAGTGCACACAACACATTCCAAACTTGAAATCATCCTATATGAGATTAATGGAAATTTTGGATATGATGTGTGGTATCTTTCCTTTTTATATAGAAAAAGTTATTCTAAAAATTGTAATGTCAGATTGCATTCTGTACATACTAATAGTATTGTGCAAAACTGTGTATTAGGCATATTAGGCAAACTAGTTCCAATGAACTGAGCTGTAGGAGCTGTAGGATTGGTGTCTTTAGAAGCTGCTTTACTTCTTAAGTGTTATAGCAGTTTGCAGTGGATCTCTCTTAAACAAATGCTGAGTGATATAGACAGTAGTAGATTTATCCTTGGCATCATGGAGTGACTTCTGTATTCTCTAGTCAAATCGAATCGTTGTGTCTGAGAAATGGCAAAATGTCATTTATGGTAAGAATTGCTGCACCAGACCAGATTTCTGTCATAATTCTGACAGTGCGCATGCCTAAATACTTCAGAAAAGGTAAAAGAGATGCCGAGAACATTAGAGAATGATTTGATAACAAGGTAAGTTTCTTTATAACTTAAATTGGTGCTTTCCCCCTGCCCCTCCCCATACTGCTCTGTGATGGAGAGCTGAAAATCTACTAGCTGGACAGGCTGACTGAGCATCAGATAAAAGAATCTCATGCACTAAGTTCTGATGAGTGTGAGGGGCTGTGATGTGCTGTAGGTTGGGGTGCTTCACAGGAATACCATACACTCAGATGGGTTCAGCTACAAATGATAGTTGCCAGCAGCAACCGAGTTTGTATTTAGTAGGATATGGTCAAGGTGCTTGATTATAACTACAGTGTTCTCGGAAGAGCTTTCTTGCCCTGGGAGAAGTTGATTTGGGGAATTTGCCACTAGGTTGTATCACTAGTACATTGCCAGACAACTGTAGAGGAACTTACTTTGCTACAGAACATTTGGTGGTCATTTGTAATAACAAGAGAAAAATAGTGGAGACTTTGAAGAGATTCTTTGGTCTCTAAACAGTAAACAAAACAAAACAAAAATTGAATTTCTATATTACAAGTAAGAACACATGGGAGTCTCTCTTTTGCTGGCAATTCCCATTATTATTATTATCTTTTCAAATGTTTCTGAGTAAATTGAGTAACTTGCATCATACATTTAGAAGAAAGAAGGCTTAATGAAACAGGAAGTGCCGTGGTATCAGACAAGTGTTTTCTTATTGTGAAAAATGAGCTTTATGGAAAAATATTCCTAAAAATAGTTTTTCCTCCTTCATGGAAAAATCATGGTTCAGTTTCTCCGATTTCCCTGATAGCATATCGTATATTCACCACTTCTGAACTGGTGAAAGAGGCTTCAGTTCTTTAAAGGACTCCTTCCCTTAGCTTCAGTGCAGCTTCTCATCTTTCCCTGTCAACACGATTTATCACATTATTTTCCCTACTTTTGTTTCTTTATTGGTCATTAAGAGAGCTGGCTAATAGTTTTTAAAGAATGGAAATAGTTTGTCTCACTGCTTTATGGCTGACAAAGTGTCATTCAGCTCTCTCAGGAAGAGGCGGCCTCTCAACCCCTCGCGTGTTTGACAGAGGATCAAATGTGTATTTTTCCCGTTTATGAGAGTATAGCTGTTCTGGTATGCAAGGGAATATAAAAACAGCATTTCAGTGTTAGAATTGCTGTCATAGTGTTCTTTCATAGCTCTAAGCATTTGTGCTTTGTTGCAGCCTAATGTAAAGATGTGTTTAATATAGGTTGGCTATTCCAATCATATACTGGGTAGTATTTGAAAGAGCTTTGCAAACACAAATTGGTTTTCCTGCAGTTGTCTAAGAAATAAATGCAGTAAGTTTCTGTGAAAAATAAATAAAAGATGATATAACACAGAGAGAAATATAAAGAAAAGAGATGGAAAATTATAGTGTTCAGCAATTGTATTATGCAATTAGGTATGACTGTGGCCATTTTGGGATACTGAAAATAGAAAAAGTGTCACTTGTTGTGCTGTATATTCTTTAGTGAGGATTTTTCCTCCAATTTTTTAAATTCATTACTTGTTTCTCTTCCCTTCCAGATACATGTTCATGGTAAAAATGTTTTTCTTTCAGATCTGTATCTTTCTGTTGCTTTCTGCAGTAATTACTTTGCCTTTAATACCTAAAAAGATGCTTGTTTGCTAATTCCAAAGGTGTCTGAAGGAGGCAAGAATGGCCTTCTGAGCTGTTAGACTTTGAAATGAAATAGTAAATCAACTGCTGATAAGACTTATATATCATATTAAACACAGAGAATCCACCAGAAAATCATTACAGTAAGAAGCGACAATTTTGATTGATTAAAATGGTATGGGTTGGATAGTGTTAAATCATAGTGAGTGATGTGACATTACAATTTTACATATCATATTTCTGTCAAGACAATGAAGGTAAAAGGCATTGTCATGAGACGATAACGGACAATACGAGGAATCCTGATGTTAAATTTATTACTTGGTTTAGATTTAGAAAGAAGTAATTCTTGTCTTGTGCCACTTATCAAATGACTGTAAATTTAGTGATGATGTAAAATTCGAAGGCAGAGCCACTTACAGTTTTGACAAAGTGCCAGCTATAAAGTATTTACTGTTCTCAGTGGTTCTGCCTTGCACACTTAAATATTTATCAGAAACATGAACTCTTCTGATAAATGTTTCTGATCGTCACTGTGGATTTTTTTTAACGTGTAGATTTTTCATCAGAAGCTGATCTCCCATATTTCATGATAGCAACGATATTTTGCTCTTTTTTAAATTTAAAAGAACAAAAATGCATTATTTTTCATAGATCCCATTCTCAGCATATTTATTTCTTTAAATATCAAGTACATAATGTTTACAAGACTGTATTCCCTTCATTTAAATGACCATTTATAGTGATAATTAGTGTCACGCCTACTCAGGACAATAATAAGTCACATGTGCTTGTTGAAAAAGCAGTCACAGAGCCTGTCACTACTCTTACTTCCTCCGTCTGAGAGGTTAAACTTCTTCTTATGTGATCATTGCTTTTTGCTATCTATGTTTGCAGCAGAAAGACCAATGTAACACCCATATTTATCATCTGGGAAAGCTTTATGGGTGGCTTTTAGGAGGGTATTCTGTACAGAGCTGCCTGCCCCAAGGAGCTTGCAAAGATGCCATGCAGAAGCTAAGTGCTGCTCATAGGTGCCCCGTGGCCTCCCTCGAGGCCTCACATGCTTTTAATGCTGTTACAACAGAGTTAGCTAAGTGAGGCAAGGTGGAAACAAGCCAGCTATCGAATATCACCACAGACCATTGGGCAGCTTGAAAAGAAGAAAGGGCAAGAGCTCTGTATGTGTCACCTGCCTTCTCCAGGCCTGTGCCTGCCCTATTGAGAATAATTTCACTGATTCAATTATGCTGAATCTCAAAATGGTGTGAAGGCAATGGGCTAATTTGGGCTTTATTTTGGTCATGATTCCCCCCTTCCCTCTTTGAGATTTCATTACTAGTTTAGCACAAGATATAAGTGACAGACCATTGCCTTTTATACCAAAATGACTCTAAGGGTATTTAGCTGCAGAGAATTAATTTTTTTTCACATTCATGGTCAGGGAATGCGAGACCAACTTACATTAAATTTCCCATGCCATTTGGCCTGTGCAGCAAAAATTAAAAATTAAAAAATAAATAAATAAAGTTCCCTGGCCTAGCTGAATTTCTGATGAGTAGATAAGGCTGGATGCGTAGCAGAGATCCGTGACCCTCTGCAGCTTGCAGGCAGCCACTCTCCAGCTTCTTTCACATCGAAGGTTGCAGGCTGTGGGTTCAAAAGAGCCCTTACAAACCGTGTCTGCTCCACACACCAGAGGAGGGGAGTTTGCAAATTGGGGCAGATCAATGCAGCAGGCTGAATGGACCGTATGGAAGTCCATGCAAATACCAGAAGTATTTCCAGAATACCAGAATTACTATAAGTCCATGGAAAATACCAGAAAGTTATACTTTCTAACACAATGTTTTCTTTCACATCCAAGTGGACAGAGTTAGACATACGCATAATTAAAAGGGGGAACAAGGGTACCTCATAGTTAAAACTCATGAGTTTTAGGAAGTATGGAGAGCCAGAGAAGGGCTCCTATTTCCTGTAAGAGACATAACATTTTAAAATGACAACCATATAAGCTTTACAGATAATTTTTACTTTTGAGAATAGTTTTGGAAAGCTAGCTCCTTTTTTATTCTAGAAGAAAATAGAAGTTTGGAAACTGTCTTGTTTCATAGGAGCATTTTTTCCCTCCTATCATTCTGTAGCAAGAATGCAAGCCTTTTCTGAGGATTCTGTAGGTCTGACTGTCTTTAGTGTACCAACCCCAGATGTGAGAGGGCGTTCTGCCTCATTTAGATGAGACTGGCATACCAGAACCAGCGTAAATGAAGAACACTCCTGAAGATTAAAAACAAATAATTAAGAAAGTCTTTTCCAAAAAAAAAAAAAAAGAGAAAAGACTGTAATGAAGCAACCCCAACCATTTTATGCAAAATAACATTGGAAAAAAAAAAAGAAAAGAAAAATCATTACTTTTGCTAAAGTCAGTATCATTTCTTCCAAAGCTTCCTTCAAGCAGGGACGAAGTTAGTCCCCTTGTTTCCTAATTTACTGAGTTTTCATTTTGATTAATTACCAGAATGAAATTCTTTGGTCCGCTCATGGGTAGAGTCCATTGATTCATGGATCAAATTCATTCACAAATCTGTCCATCCCTATTAGCCAAGTTACCTTCCTCCGGTCGTGGGGGTGCTGTTCATGCCAGTTAACGATTCTTACATGTTTTTAGAAATCCGTGTCCTGAGCAATACAGACATCCTGTCCTCCCAGCTTGTAAGGACATTGAACTCCTTTATCCAAACTGATAGTATCTAGCAATTGTGTTTCTTCACAGAAGCATGGAACACATAATAATAATAATATTATTATTAATGCATATAATAATACATATAATAATAATACATATAATGCATGTGTATATAATACATATAATAATATATACTACTACTAATAATAATTATTATATTTAATTTTTTTAGAGGAAGTTTCAGGGATCTGTGCATTCTCTTCTTGACACTAGATGTCAGTGTAGGACTGAGCATTGCTGCATTTCCCTCTGCATCCAGTTAGCTCCTGTTCATAGCAGGGAGGGGGTGAGAGAATAAGGAATAAGTAATTTCAGAATCTGTCACTGTCTCAAAGTAACTTGAAAGCATAAGGTATGTTTTAGTCTTTAAACAGAGTGATGGATTCAAGACTAGGATAAATACAATGAAAAATGCTCATAAAACATGAGTATTTTGAATGACTTCATAAGTCATCATCTTTTAGGTCCCAGTGCCTCTTGCAAAACTTTCCATGTGTGACTTTATTTCCCTATCCATGCCTGAAACGATGACTTTCTTTCACTAAACCTCACTTTCACTCTTCACGTGCACTTTCAATTCTTTTTAGTCTTTACACTTTCCTACTTTTCTTCCTAACTTTTCTCTCTTCCATGTTCTGTTTCTGAATGGATATAATAACACCTTTAGACTTTTTATTAATTTTATTTTTTTTCCAGCTTGGTTCTCCTTTCTATGCAGGTTCCTCATTATTCTCATGTTAAACATTTTACTCTGCCCATCTTTTTCTATGGTTCATCCAACTACCATCTCCTCTTTTTCTCCCCTCATCCGAATGTCATCTTTTCTCATTATTTTTCCCACCTGTTTTGTCCCTCTGTTCTTTCTTGGACAGCTGAACTCTTCGCACCTTACTGCACATCTCTTTGAAAAAATCTTTGTGTACTTTTGGACTCTTTGCTTTCCTCATCAGCTCAGGGCCAAGGGTTTTGAAAAGGACCTCCTGCATTTATGGCTTTTACTTTTATCCTGTATATACAGAACAAGTATCAGGAATTAGGAGCTAACAAACACTTCGTGCCACCATGGTCACACTGATGTGTCTATGGCCACAACTGAGTATTGCAAAGTTACTGGCCTGTGGTACCCTACAGAGCTGGCATGACCTGGCCTCAGCCTTTAGTCTGCTTTGCTCTCAAAGACTTTATTTTTCCCAGTTGTTAATCAGGGATTCTGTGCGTGTACATACACCAAGTACACACCAGATGTCTTCAATCAGTTAGACGTTGAAACTGAATAATCAGTAGGCATCAGAGTGAACATAGAAACACATAGTTGGAAAGGACAGGCCTACCCTGGTATGAGTGGGAAAATGCTTCTACAAAATGTTTCAGGCTACTCTCGGAGCTGATTTCTGAGTCTCATTTTAGACATAAAGTATCTTCAAAAGATCTAAGCCTGGAATCTGAAATTTGCTACTCATAACAGAACACTAATCATGTTTCAGTAAATAAACACCCTGGCTTTACAGCCTCTTACGTGTGTTCTAATGATCTCTTCCCTTGCTATCATCCCTCTATGCGACAAGTTTTTACTAGCTTTCTTTTAAGCCCATTAGTCACTTGTTTAAATTAATAAAAATTATTTCTAATCACAGGCTACCACAGATTCTACTGTTTCTTATGATTTCTCTGATAGAGAAAGTTTGAGCCTGAAAGCTCGTATGTTATTTCCAAACATATCAGCAGGCCTATTCCCCCTGCACAGTTGTGCTTTGCTCTCTTTAGACCTTTGCTGCTCCAGTCCCCTGATGTTTGTGTATTTATAACTTCACAGAGAACAGTTTGGATATATTCTTTTATGACCATTATGACAAAAGTTGTTCTCTTTAGCTATTTATTGTTTAATAATTCGGATGACTGATTAGTCTGCAATGTAAGACATTGCCTTTGCTCACCCCCCAAACTCCTGATTGCATGATGAAGGGTAATTCCTACACAATACAGCTGTGTTCCTGTAGCAAGTGAGTTGCAACACACAGAGCTCCATGCTCATCTCATTTGAAGACTTGATGGGTAAATATCTCTGCCTTTTTGTCCTGTCTCTCATTGGAAACCGTTACAGCTCTTTGACTTCTTGTCATTCACATAAATATTTCTAGATGCAAGGAGATTTTTTTTCCCTGCATTGGCAAAAATCTTTGCTCTTGATATTTTTGTAAACCACTTGAATATATATTTTTCTGAATCCCAGTAGCCTCTTATCTGCCACTGCTCAAATAGCTCTGGCTTCCAGGTGGAATGTGCGTTTGCAGTTACGTGGTTCAGCTGTGATGAGCGCTCCACTGTTAGCTAACTACAGTGTGGGGCACGTCAGCAGTAATCTCACATCCAACCCTGCTGCCCTGGGAATGATCTGCAAGCTGAAATGAAGATAAAGCAAAATTCAGATTTAGACTTTTAAATGTTTCTCATTAGTTCAGTGGTGCAATTCAAAGACCACCAAAGGTAGAATAGAAAGGTAGTGAAGTATAACTACACTACTATATTGCAGCTATGCCAAGTGTAAATTTGGATTATACCTACTTTTCTGTGTACTAGACCCTTAAACACTAACGGGATTGTGGCAGCGAGGGCTGCTCCCTCGCTTTGCTCAGCAGGCTTCCAGCAACCAGTAATTAAGGGGAATAAAATCTACTTCTCTGGCATTGCTTTGTGAATGTTTGTGTTGCTAAAGCAGCATGGTTTGCTCTATGAGACTTGGCAGGAAAACAAGCTCAAGCAATTCCTTGCCTTACCCTTGGTTTGGGATGCAGCAGAGTGTTCTTGCAGTGGACGTGTACAATAACTCCTGGAAACAACTTAAAGGGGTGTGCTGTGACTCCTCTAGTTGTGAAGTAGCTTCTGGGGCTCGCCGCTTCCTCTCCCTCTATCTCTTCTCCCCTCCTCCCCACTGCAGCCGGCAGTAGTTGATGAAGCGTGTTGCTGTGTTAATACCTTGTTAAGGCTGTTCCAGCTGCTGGGTCTTGGCGAGGTCAGTGTCAGGACCGCTTTAGCGTGAACCCGTGATGTGCAGGGTAAAGCTGGGGACAGGTAGAGCGTCCCCCCTCGCGCCGCAGGGAGCCTCGCAGCTCCGGGCACCCACCACGCATGGCAGCGCTGCGGGCGGTACAGGCAATAAAACATAATATGGTTCTGGTCACAAGCAATTAGGACAACCTAAAGCAGCATGTAGACTAACAGACTAGACGTAACATCACTGGCATTGCTGGATATTTGTAAATTTAGTTTGGTAAGGCTGCAGGTGTCGAAGAGCTGTGGAATACTGTTGTCTGCACAGTTCTGGCAGATAGCTAAAATCATTCTGCAGCTTAAAAAGTAAAAATAGAATCAGAAGATCAAAAAAGTATTAAATGGTGAGATGGTTGCGCATGTGGCATTACATCACTGGTGTCTGAGTTTGCCAGGTTTATGGAATTCAGCAGATATTAAGGATAAGCTCACAGCTGTATTTGAAAAGGCAGTATTAAGATTTCATTTCTCATTTTAAGAAAATATTTTCTGTTTTCCAGCAGAAGTTGTCCAAGCACATGTATAAACTTAAACTGTGAGAAAGAAAAGCAAATTTAAAGGCCAAATGCAAATAAAATCCACTTTGCATTCCTAGCATTTCCTACCCAGATGGTGGGGGGAAGAGGGGAAAGGTGACCTGTAGCATGGTATTTATCCTTCCTCCTTTTTTTCTGGTTAACTTTAACATGCAGGTTAAGCAGTCAATTTTTGCACTCAGTTGGCTGTGAGGTTAATCACAGGCCAGGCATGTTTATGTTTCTGGAATACCGGCTTTATTCACTGGCTGTGCCTCCGTTCTTTTTAAAGATTTTTGGTTTATATAATTAAAGAAAACTAATTCTCATTATTTATTAGTGAGAAATAACACGAGACCCAGTGTAACATTTATATCATGTTCAGGATGTGGATGTGTATCCTGGAAGGTAAGAGTGAAATCATCATTAAAAACTAGGGGATAGAATCTCTGAAAGTCTTCAGCTGTTGTGTGTTTGTCATATGAATCAATATTTCACTGTAAGAAAACTGGCTTGAAATGATAAAATGTGACTGATTTATTTTCTTGGTGGTTTTATGCTTCCCATTTTTTTTTTCTTGTTTACTTGTAACAGGTGATGTCTTTTTCTCTTCTCTTTATTGGTCTTTCATTCCTCTAACGAGTAAATATGGACAGGCTGCATTTTTTTACAGCCTTTAACTCAAGGCCCTTGAAGCCCATTGGGTACCTTAATTTCTAAAATGTAGCATCCAGGTGGTAGGGATTATCTGTGTTTTACATAGGAGGAAAAGGAGACTCACAGAGGTTAAGTAAGCTCTTTCTGATCAGTATCAGAAATAGAGCTGGGAATATATTTTACAAATTTGTATTTCCCTTTTGTTTCTTCTACCTCCATGTGTGTTAATGGAACCTATTTTATTTCATAATGAAATGTGTCCTAGCTTCACATAATATCTATGCATGAGAAAAAAAAGGTGTAATTGCCTTTAATGTGAACATAATGTAACCCTTCACTTTCTGCTAAATATAAGTGAAACTTAAGTTAAATATGGCAACAAAAGTACAACCCTGATCTGAACTGTGGCAGAAAAAGACAAAATCTGAAAGAGAAGCCTTTCTGAAAGAAAGAAAAGGAACATCCACAGCTGTTCCCTCCCTTGTGTACTATCCTTATACCAGTGATGATGCTGGATGTGAGAAGTGGGAATAACTTAAACATAAGAAGTTAAAAACAAACAATCATAATCCTCCTTCCATTTGATGTATTCCAAAAAAAAAAAAAATGTATCAGAAGCTGAAAAGATAACATGGAAAGAGGTGAGGAAGAGAAGAACTGTTTGAGGCCTTAACAGAGAAGCTGAGTGTTACTGCTGCCTAAAGGGCTCATCATTGCAAACATTTTCATTTGATCAGCAGTGAAGGCAGGACTATAGGTAACCTCCATAACAACATCCATTAAGTATGGGTAGCAAAGGATAGTAGCTGAAAGAGCTGCAAATGCCAAAATAGCTGAATTCTACTGGAGATATGCTACCACATGATAACATGGCAGTCTTTTCAAGGAATCCTCTCTTAAGGCACTAAACTATTCTTAGCTTTTATACCAAATCTGATGGCTAAGATGCTGTATCTCCAAAAACAAGATTACATCAAATAGATTATGTGTGTATAGCGAGAGGTCAAATAATCACTTTCTGTACCTTCCTGTTATCTTGTTTTCTTTCCTGAATCTAGTTATTAAGTAATTTTATATCTCAAAAGTGTGTATTTTTATATTGGCTCATGGGGTTAAAATAGGTGATAGCTTGTGCATTTTGAGCACTGTATTTTGTTGCAGCCTGGAATGAAGCAAGCAATGTGATACATTTGCTAGTCAGGAGTAGAGGAAATGGTTGCTGTTCGAAGTCCTTTATTATTATGAAAGTTTTACCAGGAAAAAAAAAGAAAACTGTTGGTAGGTTTTATGTCCTCTGAAACTCATATAGAGATATTGAAAAGTTATGATGGTCTTAGATGATAGAAAAGCTGTGGAAAATTATTCTAAGCATGAAGTACATAAAACTGGGAATCGTATGATTTACTTCAGACTCACTTTTTTGTAGCTTTAGAAAATTCATTAAAACATGTGACAATAAGTCAATGAAAATGGATTTTTCTAGGAAAGACAATGTGTACTGATTAGAGTTAACCAGTCATTGGAATTCCTATTCTCTGGAAACTAGAAAAAAAAAAAAAGTCCCAAAATGCAACAGAAATGACATTTTGAAATTTTCCATGTAATGAAAATTCTGACATTTTGCTTAGAGAAGGTCAGAGTGACATTTCTTGTGAAATATTTGAAGCATTTTCTGAGGCTTCTTGGGCCATCTCCAATAGCCTGCCAGGTAGAAACCTGAGCATTTTGGGTAACGGTGGAACACGATGTTCCTGTGCTGTTGAGGGCCAGGAGCTTGGAAATGTGGTCTCTGCAGCAGTTTGGCTGCTGTGTTGCCATGAAACCAGATGGACAGGTTGGCAAGAAACCAGACAGATTCTTCTGGGTTTTACTGGAATTTAGCAACAACCAACAAGTTCTCACCTAACATTTTAATAAATCAGTATTTAGAAAGTTACCAAGGAACTTCAGCTTCTAATACCTGTCAAGTGCTTTAAGGTCTTTGAGTGAACAATATCATAAGGCAGCTAAAGATCCTTATTCTTTCTCAATTCCTGGATGTATTAAACTTTATCCTGTGCTGTACTGTTTAAGGCAAATAGTAAAGTATATGCTTTGTAATTTTTTTGTTTTAAACTTTGAGAGGATTTTAAATTTAAATTTAAATTTTAAATTTATCTATCATTCTGTGGACAAACTAATTTCTCCTGGACTCTTCATTATTTGGATGTTACCTTATCTGGTAGTTTCTTCTTTTTGCTGGCTGTGGTACACAGTATATTTGAGATAATTCCAGAGGTTTAAGAGCCTCTCCTTCCATCTGCTTTTGTGAAACTGTGCAGTCTGAACCAGTACTGCCATCTGGGTAGGAATATGATCATCTGATGGAATGGAATAATTTTATGTAAACTTCAATGAATACAATATATGAATGGGAGACAGAGATGTCTGTGAGTACCTACGCCTACCATTTGATCTGAGAAGTATTTCCCTGGCTAAATCAATTAAACCCCTTCTCATTCAGAATCTTTTGGTGGTCAGGTGTTACATCTTTCCCTGGGCACTGATCTGATGCAAAATCCCTGATACTGCCATATTAAAGAATTCACTTCAGATATGGGTTGTGATTCCCTGCCTTTTTGTAAATCTCACTGGAAAAGAAAACTTGCAAAATATCGTATATTTTATTCTCACAGAATTTGTCTGGCTTCCATGCCCACCCTTCTGGTATTGTGTTCTTGCCCTTGCTTTCTCTCTGGTAGGGAAGCATGGATTCATGTCCTCAGCCCTTCTCTTCATATCATAGTGATGCACCTAATCCTTCTAAGAACCAAGTTATATTTAAGTCTGTGAGTGAAGGTGGAATGCTTGGAAATAAATGCAGGTCTTGGTCCAGCCCTTTGATTTTGGTGGAACTGATTTAGATTAATACCTAGCAGCTAAACTCTACCTCCAGGGTCATCCTTCTTTGTGAATTAAATAAAATGAGTGCTTACATGAGTTGTCCAACTTCCAGGACTATACTGGGTGAAATTAATGTTAACAAAGATTTTCTTATTTATTTGGATTATCTGAATAATATATATAAACTCCAAAGTAGAGCTCAAATAAAAAAGAAATCTGATGAATAACATCTATACAATATATCCATATTCCAATAGTTTCTATTTCACTGTGTTGCTGAAACTTTTTGTATTTTTTTTTTTACTGTATACAACATATGGTGCAAAGTATACAGGCATGTTTACTGATAATAACTGGCAATAGGCTATCTTGGCAGGTATTAGACTCTGCTGGCCAAGGAGTCCAAAGTGACCAAAGGGATTTTATTTAGGATTTTTTTTCTTTTTTTTTTTCCCCTCTGATGATATGCAGATATCTGCAGTGGTCTTGGGGGGACCAGATTATCATTTTTCTGTCTTAGTGAAATATGTTTTAGAAAGTTCTTAACCAAAAAAGTGCAGAAATTTTAAGGAATTACAAAATCTTATCCTCTAAAATGTTTTGCTTTTTTTCAAATTACAGTAAAATATTCACTATCAATCTTCAGTTAAATAACTGAAGATTTTTTGTGCTGCACAGAACAAGAATTGAAAATTAACCAGAAAGGAGATAAAAATAACTTAAATGGAAAATAAGGGATGGAGAGGAAAAAATGTTGATACCAAAGGGGCAAGGAAAAAAAAAAGATGGGAAAAAAGTCAAAAAGTCAGAATAGAATTTTTTCTCTACATTGTATATTCTCATAATGAAATTTATAGCAGAAATTCACAGAACTAAGAGAAAACTTAGCTTTTTTAGCAATAGCCCAAGTGGTTTTACATGCATTTGCACACCAGTGTCTACTTCAGAGATATAAGAATTCTTCTGGAAACATGATACAGTAAAAACACGTTTTGTTCCACCCCAGCTAAAAATGCACCAGTCTATTCCCAGCAAAAGTAAAACAATCAAACAAATGAAAAAAATCCTACTGCCTTTTTCATGGGAGTCTTATTGATCAGTGCTAGATATCTCTGAAGCAAGCAGAATTTGCAGAAATGTTAGCTCATCATGCCTATGGGCTAGCTGTTGAAGTAGAAAAAGGTAAAACAAGAAAACAAACAATTTGCAGTGTAGGAATTGATTTCTGGAATTGTACACATGCATTCTCTTCTTCGTCCTGAGGAAATGGGAAGGAGTTTCCTTTGGTAAGTCACAAGCTTATGTATAGGCTGCTTTGATAGCACTGCTGAGCTCAGTGAATTGGGATTCTCAGAAATCTCCGTTCTTTTTCTCATTCCCTTGAGCTATAGAAACCCTTTTGGGTAGTTCTGCTGGAGCACATTTGCTCTGTGATATCTGCTGATGCTATTTAGAGCTACGAGGGAAATTACAGCTGGTGACTGTAAAAGATGTGAAGGAGAGCGTGTCTGTTAGCCAGATACATGAATTCCTCTTCTCCCATTCGCACAGTGAGGGCTAAGAGAAGGTGCCTTGCAGACCACAGCAGCTGTCCCCAGCCCATGGGCAGCATGGGAGACAGAGCTCACTGAGGCTATGGGGACTGCCTGAGGAGTCGCTTCTTCACTAGGTGGCTTTGAGTTTAGAATTTGCTCAGAAGTTGCTGGGTTTCTCACTTGGAAACCTCAGTTAACTTTTTGTGAAAAGTCTTTTAGTCAAGCAAAACTGTTCGACTCTAGAGCATTTTTTAAAAAAGGAAAAGTCTAAATTATTTAGTAATGTCATTATCAGCTATCTCCCTTCAGTTTGGGGTGCTGGAAAAGAAGGAGGAGGAAGCAGCTCTTCTGGAGATTGTCATAATTCAAGGGCATACAGATTGAATTTATCCCTTTGTATTTTGAATATATAAAGCAAGGTAAATTCTGCAGGTTTCAGATTAATGGCTTTGCGTGTGCGATAAACCACTCATGAAACCATGAATGTATATGCTTTAGGGTGGAATAGTTACTCAAAAACATGCAGTCTTGGGATCTGTTAAGAGAATTCAACAAAAACAGGAAAAAAAGGGAACAGGCAGATCTACAGCAGATCCATTCCTGTTTTTTCTCTCCTCTATTCTATTTGTAATCCAGTCTTAGAGTGATCGGAGGACAAAAACGTAGAGCAAGGGCACCCCAGTATTTTATTTTCCTCTTTTCCAAATGGTTCTTTAATATAACAGTTATCTCTTACTCTGAAGAATTCATAGTTGTAGGGAAGATTTTCTGAACTTAGTTTGATCTTCTGATGAGAGAGTTTCATATTTAAAGACTGGTTGTCAAAATGCTGTGTACT
Source organism: Crypturellus soui (assembly GCA_032275445.1). Lineage (NCBI taxonomy): Eukaryota > Metazoa > Chordata > Aves > Tinamiformes > Tinamidae > Crypturellus > Crypturellus soui. Next base: position 304,604 of record JAUBNY010000589.1, read on the forward strand.
TAGAGTAACCAGGAAATGTAGTCTGGAACAGTCTCCATGTGTTGCAACTTCTAATATTCAATAACTATTACAGAAACTTTTCCTTCTCCCAGAAAACTACATGACAGTTGTTCACTTGGTATACAGTATATTAAATGCTCAGCAAAGAAGTGTCACTGCAGAAGAATATTAGAGCTATTATTTAAGCAGTGGTGGGTGTTCTGATGGCAAGAGTAAACACGAATATCTTCAACACTGAAAGATGATCTAAAGGCTCTGGGACTCCATCTGTTCTCTATTTTAGCACAGAGAACATAGAATGGGTCAGACTTATCAGGAGAGGGGATGCAAAGCACAAACTGTTTTAACAATAATCCATATCAGTCAGTCAATACCTAATAGAAAGGACTTCCTCGTGCAGAGGAGCTGATTTCTCACGGAGAAAAGATTACATGATTCCTGCTAGGTTTGAATTAGATAATTCAGCATCAGACAAGATCTTTTTATTGCTAAGTAGAATTCTGCAGGAAAGGCATAAAACTGAAAATGGAAGAATTTTGCCTTCTGTTTTCAAGATAAGAATGTTCCTGAAAAGCTTTTAAAAATATATTTATTAACAGAGAGTTCACAGATGGCTTCCCTAGCAGTTCACTTTGCAGATACACATTGCTGATTTCCATGAGTTATGAGAAAGAAAACCCTCTTTTTTTTTCTATATACCTAGCTTATAGTGGTTAGACTTATTAAAGTCTGAGGCACACAATCCCCATACATAAACCAGTCAGCAGATATTTTCTGCCAGTTTAAATGTCTCATATGATTTTTTCTCTCTCTCTTTTTTTTTTCTTCTCAAAGACTAGTAGTATTGGCTTCAAGATTGCTAAACTTTGTGTTCTAGTTCTTGGCATTGCTGATTACAGAACTAGTAAAATGCAGAATACTCAATTTCAAATGTATTTCCATGATCTCTGAAGCTAATGGGGCAGTCATTTTTTTTTTTAAAGCAATTGGTAAAGTGCTTAGACCAAAAGTCTTTGTTTATTCTAATATTAGGTATATCAGTTCTCAAAGTTTTTTCTAAATGTCCTGTTGGAAGACAAATTTTGCAATGTTTTCTCTGCACCAGACTGTCTTGTTGCAGACAAGTTAGTTATCCAAGCTTATCCAAGTTAAGTGAGCGTGTGCTCTGGCTCCCAGATGTCTGCTGAATATTGTTTCAGTAGAATTCAGTTACAATAGCAGTCTTCACTAGGCAGATCCAAAAATGTTGAAATCTATGTACTTTTTTTAGGTTAAATTTGAATCTGCACGTTTGTAAGTTAGGCTGCAGCTAATTTACATTTGTCGTAGATGAGGCAAACATGAAGGCTCCATAGATTGACCAGGGTGTTACTCTCGCACCCAAAGGAATCCGCTCACAGTTCACTCCTAGGAACCTAGTGCTGTTGCTGAAAACATCAGCATTTGCTGTCAATCAGGCTTTTAGCTCAGAAGGTCCTGTAGGAGGGATATCTCAGTGTAAATTGTTGCCATCATTTTTCATTTTCCCTCCATATAGCAAGAAATATTTCTATGTTGCACTTAGAAAAGCTTCCATACTTCATAATTTTATTTGGAGAATAATATTTGGCAGTGTATGTGTGTTTTTGTATGCATGTGTATCCATGAAAAATCTGTCCAAGTAGCTGTCTGATGCCTTTTCCACATTAGTGCTCTCCAGTGGGATTATCTCTTGAGGACTTGAAGTAATACTCATTCAACCAAAACTGTGGCAGAAATGGCATAACTAGCATCAGGTCAGCTCTGTCTTTTTAGATTTGAAAGACAGACGCTTAGAGTTCACTGAATGCTTACAAAGTACTAACAAGGCCCTTTTGGGTGTCTCTAAGACCTCTTAGTGCACTGTTTCTGCTTTCTGGCTTCTATCTGTGTCAGACTGGCTTTATACATGTAGTGGTTGTAAACATTATTTTATATTTAGCTTTCAAATATTCTCTTTTGTAGTGTTATCTCAAAATCAACCCTCTACTCCAAATATTTTCTTTTTTTCTTTTAAATGATTTTTTCCCCCTTCAATGTACAGATGTTTTCTTATTGTATCTTGTGTGATAGAGGCATTTTCAGCTCTGAAGTCCACAAGTGTCAGACTTTTACTATGTGTTTGTTTAACAGAGGAGATAATTATATGTAATGAGATATTGCAAAATGGATTTCACTTCCGTCTCCAGATATTCTTCCTTTTTAGTTAACTCAGTGATACCAAGTCACCTTTTAGGCACAAAACCTGAGAGCATAGTGTATGGGTGTGTAGGTATACGTATACATATATATTTATATATATAGGATGTATTTCAAATCTATCTAGAGAGTACTTTTACTAATGCTGTTGATAGTACTGTGAAGCTATTAGAGACCGTTTTACATACATTCCAGTATCACCTTTCAGGATTCATAGGGTAATCCAGGTTGATAGGACATTTCAGGTTAGAAGAGACCTCAGAAATTATTGAATCCAACCTCTTGCTCCAAACAACTGTAAGATCAGAGTCGCTGGGGCCTTTATTCAGTTAAGTCTTGAAAACTTACACGGATGAAGGCTGGACAACCTCTTTGACACAACTGCCCTTCATTTCCAGATGCAGCTATTCACAATTTTACATCCTTTACATGCCTAGAAATGTGTTCCAAGAGGATGATTGCCATGATTTTCCCAAGGACTGTTTGGCCTGTACTTCCCTAGTTTGTACGTTAGGCTTTTTTGAAGGCAGGTGCAACATTTGTCATCAGGGACCTTCTCTGATCTTCAGCACCTTTCAAAGATGATAAAAGGTGGCCTTGCAAGGATGTCGGCAAGTTATCTCACTGTTCTTGGTTGTTTCCCATCTAATTCAATGGACTTGTAGTGGGGTTGAGTCATCTAGAGTAATCAGTAAATCAATCCTCATCATTGCTCATAGGCCATCTCCTTCAACCCTGCCTCTAAGCACAGAAACTTGGGAGACCTTGTTGGGGAGGACTGAAGCAAGGAAGGTGTTGGATATTTCAGTCTTATTTGCTCCTGTTCTCATAAATCATTCACTCCTTTGTTCAGCCCTTCCCTACTAAGGGAGCAGTAGAAGCTCTTCTTGTCGCTTTTAATCTCTGCAAGTCTTCAGCTGACCTTTGTTTTTTCTAACACCATCTCCACATGTCCAGACAATGTTTCTAAATCCCCTTTTTGGCACCTATCCCTACTTCCACTTCCTGTATATGGAATTTTTACTCTGGAGTTCTGTCATGGGTTTCTTGTTTAGTCAAACTAGTCTGCATATATGCCCGTTTGTTTTTCAGAGGAATGAGGTGGACCATTCCCACAATTAGAGCATTCAGTCCTTAAAGATCTATCAGTTTCTCTGAGCTCTTCTTCATTCTTATTTCTAGGACCTCACATCCAATATCACTCCTGATATTTCTTTCTGCATGTTCACAACTGTGTTTTCTGTGTACCTTATGGAAAAACTATGTTTTTCCCCGTTGACATTCTTGTATCACTTGTTATATGAATGTCAAGTTTTAAAAAGTAATAATCACTTTACATCATTTGAAGCTATATATATTCCCTATCTTAGAAGGCATTAAAGCTGTGTGCAAATAAGACATGTGCTTGTGCTGCCTAATTCCTATCAGAATTATAGCACTGCTCCATAGTATCTCTGCTGGATGAACCAGAACTGGCACATCCATTGATTTCTACCAGCTGTTTTCTGCCAATTCCAGTCCCTGACAGGTAGCAAGCTGTGTAGTTGGCAGCAAAGAATCTCAAACAGTTCAAATATGCCCCAGGGAGGGCAATTGCTTACCCTAAGCCCGTCAAATAATCACTTTTACGCTTTGCAAGACACATACATACATGTGCCACATCTGTCTCATAGTATCTGTGCACAAAACTGACAAAAGACTGAATTAAATATGTACCGTTTTAATACAGAGCGAAATCAAGGTGCATGTAAAAGACAAATGATAAATTTTTGTAATGAAACTTCTTTTGTGTGTTCTGGGAAATATGTCTATAGCTGGTCTGTATTTTGGCTATAATAGACCAAATAATCCGTTTAATTACTAACGCAGCATATTCTAGTACTTTAACATTTAAAATAGTGCATTTTCATCAGCTAGTCTGACAATCTTACAAGACAGCAGAAGCAGCCTTAAGCCAGGATGTGCTGCAGTCTTCAGTTGTTCCTCCCAAGCACTGATGCTACCAGTTAGTTGGTTAGTTTCTGGGAATTAGTGTAGGTCAGATTAGGGGTAAATTGCCAAGACAACTTTGGTTGCATGTGAGTCTCTGTCCTCCATACTGGTTCAGGTAAAACCAGTGTTAACTGGAAGATCATTTACATCCTTTGAGTCTTCAATAGTAAATAGTAGGTGGAGGATGAATAATGCTTTGCACAGTGAGTTTTATTAGCTGCAGCAGAAATTTCTACTGGTGGAGATACTAGTATGTTATTGCTCTTCCAGTTCTCAAAGCCTGTGTAGGAAATCCACCTTTAAGATCCTGACTCAGCTGACAGTAATTATTAAAAAATATTCTTTTTTCTTCAGCCTGAATTTACAGTCCAAGATCAGGCATCTTAATATGCATATTAAGATGGACCTATGGAGGTAACCTTCCCTTCCCTTCCCTTCCCTTCCCTTCCCTTCCCTTCCCTTCCCTTCCCTT
>JAUBNY010000589.1:313474-330376 GCA_032275445.1 Crypturellus soui
TTTTTTTTTTTTTTTTTTTTTTTTTTTTTTTACTTTGCTTGCAGGCTGAGCAGAGAGTACAGATGCTCACTTTGTAACTGATTTGGAGTGACAGGGGTTTACTGTAGCCCTGCAGTTACTGACCTGGAGCATTCATGATTCTGTGCCTTGAGCAAGAAAGAATAAATTATTCTACTGCCTTTCACTGTCATTTTAAACCTGTAAAGGAGCTGTGCAGTGTAAAAACTTGAAGACTGTGATTCTATTGTTAACATACAATTTCTTTAAATGAGCTGTCAAAGATTAAAACAAGCTGTTGCCCAGTGCAAGTGTTATTATTTTTTTCAATCAGAAACCAATAAAACATTTTATAACAGGATTCTAAAGTGTATTTGTTAATTACAGTGATCATATAGTCTTTCAAATGCTAATGGTCTGACTCAAATTTCACTTTGTTTAGTTGTGTTAGAAGTTATGATTAAAGAATGGTATAGCTTTATAGTTGTTTTACTGCCATCTGTGTGCACCAGGCAGTAACTATGTACAGATGGTTGTGATTCAGAGACAGGTTGCCACATGCAAAAAAAGTATGTTTCAGTTACTTTAATAAGATTTATTGCAGCAGTCACAGTTAAATGCTTGAACCTTAATGATAATTGCTACTAATCCTTCAAGAAAAATGATCAGAGTTTAGTAAACCTCAAGGAACAGATTTTGCTGTAAACTTCAGAAACATCTCACCACAAAGGTATGGTTTATGTTTTCTTTTGTATTTCTCCACCTCCCCCCACTTCTCTTGCTTGATCATCTATTCCTATTCTTTCGGTCTTGCAGCATTTGGTGTGAAAAGACAAAGAGATCTTTTTATCATTTTCTATTTTCCTTCCCTTACATAGATGCATATTTATATTGATACACTAGGAGGCTGTTAAAGTAATTTAAATACATTGGAACAAATCTGGAATTAGAGTCATGTGAGATAACATTTAGTTCTAAATTCCTTTATATTAATGGTTGGGCCACATTTAAGCCCCAGTCACAGCCCTTTTGCTCCCATTTCCAGGACAGAAGTGGTGATTCATGGACTGGAATCTCAGGTTTGTGGCTGACTTCCATACTCGGTAGTCATTTTCAAAATACCATGATCCATGCCAAGGTTTAGAAGAGATCTTTTGTAGTATCCCAAAGATTTGCAAGATGGTAGCCTTAGTAGAATGAACCTGTGCATCCATGAGGTTTCTTAACCTAAACATTTCAGTGTTTCAGGCACTCTGTTTCTCACTCCCTAGGGAAGTTTTAGGGCTTAGGTCATTCTATGCTTTTTACTGGTGGGATGTATGTATACATATGTTACTATATAAAAATTATGGATGAGTGTGTACGGATGTGAATAGCCACATGTGTATTTATCCTTTGTGTATGAGGTAGTATATGTATGCACACACACACTGTCCTAAGAATGACTTAAATAACAATTGTTTTAGAAAATATTTACAAGTTTTCCCTTCAAGATGATTCTTTAGTTGGTTTTAATGTAAACGGAAGTTGTATGTATGTGACTGGGATAAGATCAAGAAGACTAACATACATCAGATGGAAAGTAACATGAGAAAACCAAAGAAGTCCTACAACTTTAGGGGGCAAGGAAAATACCTATTTTTGATGTCCCTTTCATAATTCAGTTTTCACCTTGTGATGTTACAGAAATTTAGAATTATACCAGCTGCAGCTATAGTTTTTTTTAAAAAAGATGCTACTCATCTTTACTCATCCTTAAGATTTCAGAGACAAATGTTATTGTTGTGGCTTGATTTTTATGCTAGCTATTCCTTCTGTAAACTCTTACCACCAGCTATACTGTGAATTGCTGTAAACAGTCACACAGAAATCACAGTGGAAGAAGCTTATGGACTTGTTATTTAATAGAAGTTGCTGTGGCCTTAGTATTAAGTGGAGCAATATCAGTTTGTTTTATAGGGGAATTGACTTTGTTAATGTCTAAATTCTGATGTAATGGAAGTGATTAGAGGAGCGCATGAAAGAAGGATGTTTTCCCTCTCCTGCTTGTATGTGACCTCTTTTCCTTTTGTGACAATTTCCATGGTTTCTGGATGAAATTCAGGACTAAAAATAAGAAAGGGCAGCGATAAATGACCTTTTCTCTCATCTTTCTGTATCTTGTGAAACACAGTTTTACAGTGCCCCAAGGTGAGGAAGGTTGTCACTTTTTGTCTGTGTGCATTATTGTTCTCTGCCACCAGGAAGCTGCATTTAAGGGGAAGGGTGCTAAATCCTATTTTCACTCAAGGCTGTGCTTAAATAGACTGAGAGGCTTCTTCAGACTGTGGATAGCCAATTTCCTTGTTGATAGTTTTTTAAAAAAGCAATTATTGAAAAGGAAATTATTAACAGTGCATTGTGAGCTTGCAAAATTAAATGCTTACAAGTACTTTCTTAGCTCCCCCCCCCCCGCCCATAATTATTTTTAATTTTTCAATTGCATTAAGAGAGGAAAACATTTTAGGCTTCTCTGTCACATTGAAAAGAATGGAAAAAAATCTTAATAATGGTTCCTGAACCCACTTAATAACAGCTACTGAAACCACTTAGACAATGGATTCCCAGGCATTTTAGTACCATAGACCATTTGTTTGCTAGACAGATTATCCTCTAGATCAAAAGTTAATGCAGGCTTTCTCTGGTACCTGTGACTGCTTAAATTAAAGAAGAGCATTAAGGGAGCATTTAAGTTTCTCTTTGAACAGTCTTTGGAAGACAAAAAGGAACAGAAAGGCTCAGTCCTAAAAGCATATCTGAAGAAACTGGTGCCTGAAGTAGCTTGAGGTTAAATGGTGGCACAGTGCAGATCAGCCCTAGGGCTGCCATATGTTTTGCCAGCTGCCAACATCTTCCAGGAGCTACTCATGTAGTTAGCTGTTGGAATGTTTTGCTTTTCAGGTTAGCAAGGTACAGAGGAGCATCGAGTGGAACAAGGGAAGAGTATTGACCCTCAAGGGATTTCCATGTGCCCAGAATTTTGATAGATTCTCTGGCTGCTTTGAATCACTCAGTGATACAAAATAGCTGGAAGAGTGCCAAAGAAATGGCCTTGAGCTCAGTTAGGAGCAAATGGTAAAACTTCTGTGTGTTTCCTTGGCAAACTTTGTGTCTCCACTGTAGCACACACTGCAAATCAGCAAATCTGGTGGTAAGGATCAGTGAATCAGGCTAATTTTTTCACCAGAATTAGCTATTCATTTAGGAGGAAGATGTGTAAACACTGACTGCCCATCTTAGAATTTGTGCTTAGACTATCAATTAAGCTTTAAGTCATATTCTAGCTAGAAACATTTAAGTGATTTTAAAATTAGTACTGTGTGGCTCCAGGCAAGAACTCCAGCCGTTTCTGTCCTAGCCTTACCTGCTGCATGTCTGTCTCTATGTACAATAGTCTATAAATATGTGTGAGCATCTGTTACTGTATTCCTTCCTGTCTTCCCTCCACAAGCCAAGATTTCCATAGTCTGCTGCCATGGTACTTGTATATGACATTTTGAATGCATGAAGTGCAAAAGCATGACATTTTGAATTAGAAATTAATTTAACAAACGTGTCTGTGGAAAAATGTTTGGATCTTCAAAATTTGTCAAATGATATTTTGAAAAGTTAGGAAGAATGAACTGAGGCAAGTGAAATGAACTGAGTTCACAAAATGAACTGAGGCAAGTTTCATGCAGAATCTCCAAAACAAAAATGTTTACTACCTAAGAGACATCATGACCCCAACAGATAGGAAATTGATCTGATGGACGATACTAGGCAAGTCTCAGCATAGTGCTGTTGGTTCAGTTCTTCCTTTCTTTCCTGTTTAGACTCCTTTTAGGCAGTCACAGTAGATAATTTTCCATTTCCTATTGCTTTGGTGTTGCAGTCTCAGTTACAAACTTGATTACAGTATTCCCTGCATACCAATGCAGTATAAATAATAATAATTTACCATTTTTGAGTTGTTGTGGCAAGTTTAAAAATAAGTTAGTTGAGGGTGGGCAAAATTGTCAAATTATGTAAGTATGTAGATGGAAAATGATTTGCAAATTCAATTGGCTTGAAAGGGAAATTGATGCAAATAAGTACATATATTTAGTTCTACCACATGTCACATGGCAGCTCAAGAGTAATGACCTTGATTATTAGATTGGCCTATTTTAATGTGAATAAAAACTAAGGCATTCCTGTTCGCTATTTTAAATATTAAGTTTGTATCCTTTTTCAAAGTGAACTTTCAGAAGGGATAAGCTCATACATACAAGTTCAAAGCTCGACATTGGGTGACAATCTTGTTTTTAGATCCACAAAGATGGAGCCTAAAATTACACTGAAGCCTAATTAAGATCATAGAGCCTCCTGGGAAGTTTGCTGCAGGTATTGGCTTGCAGGATAGTCACAGAAGACAAAGAAAACAGAGAAATGTGTTTTAGAACAAAGCTGCTAGAGATCATTAGGGAGGTCTAGCAGGCTTCAGCGTACTGTGAATGCTCTGTCGCACCATGATACATGTGTAGCATCAGCATGCCTTATTACTGCACTATGTACATCAAGTAATATGTTCATGTTTATTAATTTTAAATCCTGTTTGTTATGAGCAGTAATATCACTTAGCCACAGTCATTTTCCACTTCATTTGGTATCCTACTAATTTTAACTGTATGATGCTGTTTGCTAGTCAGGCAGCTAAGCCTTAAATCTCCTTTGTGTTTCTTTCTGCCAAGTTCTTTTTGTTAAAAATAATCTTGGAAGCATATATATATATGTATATATATTTTAATATCTGATTATTTTGAGACCACCAAATCTTAGCCCACACACTTTCTTTGTCTGTATAGGAAAACTCTTATGTGCTTCGCAGGACCTCGTGGTGCTCCTTTTCGTTTTCATTTGGCCTCTAATCTCCCATCTTGTCTTTCTGCTCCTAGTTTCAAGCCAGCCATGAGATCTGGTGTATCCTTTGTTCCTTTGTGTGCCTGCAATCACTACCTTTCTTTTCTTTCCTGAGTCTTTTTGTTTGTTTGTGTTTGGTGCTGTCTCTCTCAACTTTTACTATTTGTTGTTGGCAAACTACACTCTAAGTGAAATTTGAGAAGTCTTCTAAAGCCTGTGATGCAAACACCAATCATAGACAGGGGAAACAAAAGAAGGACCCAGAAAACATAGAGAGAGACATAAGAATGGTTTGATTATAGGGAAAGCAAAGGCATTTCAGTGCATGAAGCATAGAGAAAATACATATACCAATTGAAAATATAGAATATATAGAGGAATTTTCTAATTTTTCTTATTCTCTCAGTGAGTATGATCTCTTCATCTCTGTTTTTTTCCCCAACCTCATATTTATGCCCTCAAGAAGTAAACTTGTACTTGTACCACAATTAGACACTTGAAGCATTTTATATACCAGTATTTCAAAATATTTGTTAACTGAGTGGCTTTAGTTTCACCAACAATCTTGCTAGTGAAGGAAGCATACTTTAAAAAGAAAATAAAACATCAGAAGAAAAGAAAGACTGTATGATGTCTAAACAGTAAGTTTGTGACAAAACATTATTATTTGCAAATAATCTGAAGATCTCACCTACTAATTCTTTTTAAAAAAAAAAGTTTTTATTTCTCCTCAGTGTATTGGTGAAATATTAGGAAGTAAAAACTACTTTTTTCTAGCTTATCCATATCATTCTTAAAACAGCTATTAACATGAACATAGGAGCAACTACTTCATAAGGACCAAATGAGATGGAATGAGATGGAAACATGTATTTCCTCCTTGCATTTTTCCACTCTTTTTTTTTGTGGATCATGTTGGACTCCATTAGCATAGCTAGCAGTGCTCATGCACAAAGGTAACCTAGAATTTCGACTTGCTTGTGTGATATTGTAGATCCATGGATGCGTGGTAATGAATAACACTTTGGAAACTTGCGAACTGGAGGGAAAGGTGAAATACACAGTTCTTTATCTGCATTGTTGGGCCCCACGATGGCAGTGAGAGCATCTGGTGTCTTCAACGAAACTTGTTTCAGCTTTGGACAGATATGCTTTCTCAATGTTTTTATCCTTAAGGTATGATAGAGCAAGAAACCGGAAGAAAAATTGCAGAGACTATTTAATACAAAGACTTGAAGTTCATTACAGAATTCCTTAGGTGACACGTGATTGGGACAGTATTTTAGCAACTATCACCTTAGGCATGCCCTAATCTTGCACTCTTTAGGCATTAGCTGTTGGCTGTTCGACGATTCCAGCACAATTCTAAGTATTGTTAGAGATGAATACCAGGCTCAAGAGCTTCATTTTTGCTCTGGCCTGGTATGGCAATCTGACGGAAATAATGGTTCAGTGAGAGGTGAAAGGTGACTAAAAATAGTAACTTTATTGGATAAGTGACAACTTATATTCCTGTTAGGAATATCAATATTGTTATTAGAGAAGGGGAGATTTTATTTAATCTGCTTTGGTTTAGAGTTTAATCTCCTAAACATATAGATGCTGAAGTATCTCACACTAAAGATAGTGCTGTAGTGAAAGGTGGCTCTGAAGCTTCTTCTCCTTTAGTGATGACAACAAAACATGTTTTCCTAGCATTTCTGCACAGAAATCCAAATGTAATACTATATGGAAAGCTGGAGTGGGCATTTCTGTGTTTATTGTGTTTGTACATATATATTTCAGAAAATACAGCCAACAAACCAGAGGAAGAAGGGGGAGAAGTGAGGAACATGGAAATCTCAGGCAGCCATCCATGATTTTGGGAGAGTGACTCTTTCTTGGAAGAGGGAGAGAAGATTACATTATGCTGTCCTAAGTGAATGGGTTTCATTCGGACTTGATAGTATTTCCTTTTTTTTTTTTTAGTTTCCCCTCCCCACAGACACTGGTAATGTTTCCCAGGTGCATTTATTGGTTTTACGAGGAGCAAAGACTTAAAATTTCATTGCTGCTAAAAACATCTGGTTGAAAGATACATACTGTATTTAGCCCTGTATCTACTAGAACTCTAAGCTGCTGTTTTTTTTTTTTTTGCTGCACAAAACTCAAATGAAAGTTTACCCAACTACTCAAAGACCATTTAAAACTATGCATTTTGAAGCAAGCTGTGGTACCTGAAAGACTCAAGATTTTAAAGGAATGTGGGTAGCATTTAGCATTAACAGGGAAAGCATCTAACTTCCATGCTTGTGTTTCACTGTGTGCATCCTGTAAAACCCAGATTACTGTTTTCCTGAAGTTGCTCTAATAAAATGATCTTCAATTCCAATGGAAAGCCACAGCTCAGCTAACATGTCCCAAGATCATTGGTTAAGTGACAAGTTATATTGTTTTTAGGAGCTATCAATATTAGCGAAGGGGAGATACTATTCAATCTGCTTTGGTTTATGGTTTAATCCACTATACATACAGATGTTCAAGTACTTAGAAATGGAAAGATATCAAAAGGCAACCTTTTGACTGCTTAAATGACTGTGGAAAGATATATATTCAGTGTAGCTGCAATTCTTTATTGACATTGAATTACCAAGGAAAGAAAAATGTAATCTTTTTAAGGCATATGCCATGCCTTTGTGTATCTGCAATTAATATATGCTACAAACGGTAGGGTTGATATTTAGCATCTGACTTTATTACAAATGTCTCAGAGCAAGTTTGACTGCGGATTACAGCCTTAATTTTTAGTATTTCTTTTTCTGTATGCCCACACAGTAATGTGCACCATGCTCTACAGTAGAGGTTTATGAAGTAATTTAGAGAATAACCCAAAGTGCCTGAATACTCTTACTAAGCTTTGTGTATTGGTGCACATTACAAAAAGCATCCAAGTCTTTTGGCTGTTGCAGCTGAAACTCACATTCTGCTTAGACTGTTTTTGTTTAAAAGGTTTATGTGGCTTTCATTTTCCTTCCCTCCTCTCATTCCTTTTCTCATTTATACTCTATGCTTGAGGCTTCTTAAGGGAAGCAAAGAGAATAATCTGCTCACTCCTAATTAATTTCAATGGGAACTGTGTGGCTAAACCCTCTAGTTTGAAAATACCAACCAGTTCTCCACCTGCATTTTTGCGTCTTTTGTGTAGTTAGAGATTTAACTTGCCTCTGCCCTAACCTTACACCCACTCCATACTCGTGTAACCGACTCCGTAAGGCAAAGAGCTGTAAAAACACAGGCCCAAAGGGAACTGAAGAGATTTTGTGGGTTGAGTGGATGTTTTTGCAGTTTCTGTGTCTTATCCACTTGTGCTTGTACGCCATTTCTTTTCTCTATTGTGCTTCCAGACGATAAGTTATTAGTAGGAAATAAACATCTTGAGTTTTGATATATTTTTACAATGGAAAAAAAAAAGGTCGGGAGATTTTAGTCCAGTTAGATATTTTTATAATAAACTAACCAAGAGAGGCAGTGTGATTCACTTGTTGTAGAGGAATGCCAGCACACGTCGTAAAATATTTCAATTACATTTTTGTAGGCATGTTTGCTTTGCTTTTTTATTTTTTTTTCTTATTTCATTTGTGGAAAAAAAGTCCGTAGCTGTAGCTTGTTCAAAAAACTCTGGTGCCTTTTAGAACCATAAGCAGCAAAATACAAGTGAACCTAATGGTGACTTCTTATTTGTTTTTGCTTTAGTTCTGCCAATTACTGTGATGTAGGAATCATGATCTCTTATAAGATCTTTTATAAGTCCCTTATAAGATCTCTTATAAGTCATGATCTGACTCAATAGGAGTCATGATCTCTTATGAGTGTCAGTGCGATCGTTTCGTGGCTGCCATGCTTTGCAGAGTACAAACTGCAAGCTGGTGGCTCTTGAATAGATGTGAAACGTGGGTTGATGGAGGCCTGGGACGGCTCTCTCTGCTCTCCTCCTTGTGCTTCCCTCACTCGATTCCCAAACCCGTGCGCATGGGGCGCTCTGCGGCGCCGTGCGACTCAGGCCGGGGCTGCTGCGCTGCTCCTGCCCCCGCCGGGGCCGCATTGCAGGTGCATTGCAGTCCCGCTGCCTGCCCCACTCCAGCTTTTGAAATCCTTGCCTGACCTTTACTTTAGGTCTATCAAGATAATAGTCTAGTTCTGATCCTTTTGCCCTATGCAGTCCAAGATAGATAGGCTGTTTGTCATAGCAAATAAATTCCCCAAATATCCCAGTCTTTTGAAGGCTCTTGGAGTGGCAGTTGTAGGGAATGTTTTGCATCAGCTGGGTAGACTTCCTTGCTGTGTCATTGCTGGTATAAAGTACTGTTGCATCCTGAAGCTACCTCTCTGAGAAGAGGCTTACGGCTTGGAGCTAAGATTGTAATTTTCTCATCTGATGAATGGATTCATTTCTCTTCCTTTTACGGGGAAAAATTTCAAAACTGTCTAAGCAATGTAGAAGCCTAAGTCCCATTGAATGTCACTTGGAATAAAATTATCAAAAGCTCTTTTATTCTTAGAGCTTTTGCTTGTCAGAGACACAATCTGCCATGGCTGTCACAAATCATCTCCTCTAAACCCATTTTCCCGTCTAATTTCTTAATAGAAAAAATGAGTAACTTGAAAGTATTACAGCAATGGAATATAAACCATTTTATTTAAAACAGGGGTAAGGTGGCTAGGAAATAACATGGTTTTCTACGTTGATCACATACAACTACTCAGTTTTAATACATTAAAAGATATTCTTTTGGACCATTTGACCTTTTTGTTATGCAGATATTCTTGCAAGTGTATAGTGGCGAATTGAATTTGTCTTGACACTCCTGCTCCATTCTGGTCAAATGACACAAAATCCATATTGTGCCCATTAATGTCAGCCTAACACATACTTGTTGCTGCAGGTTTTACTGTTATTGCTATTCCCACAGCTCTCCTTTGCACCCCAAGGTACGTGCCTAAAAATATATACACTTTATGACTCATATTTGGCCTACACACAGATACAAGTAAACTGGTAGAAAAGAAAATAGTGGTTAAGATGGCTTGCAGTATGTAGGTAAGAACAGCCTGCTAATGACCAGCGGCTGCACTTTTGTAACCTCCTGAGGTGCTGAATACTTCTTCCTTAACCACCTCCTTCCTGAGGTGCCAAATGCAGCTCCTCCTTAAGCACAGATCAGTCCATTTGGGGTGTCTGTCAAAGCCGTCCCAGGTTGTGGCCTCCCTGTGTGCCTCTGCGCCTCCCTGCTGCCACGTAGATCTTCTGCGAGCCGCCATCCCTTCCAGCGTCTGCAGCAGCTAAAGCGCAAATATTTTCAGAGCAAACTTCCCAGCTTTACAGCGCAGAGTGGGGAGAAAAAAACAAACCAACCTATTTGCTTCCTGCATTAAAAATATAATACCAAAACTCAGCATGTTTGTGTGCACAAATCAAACCTGCACATAACATGGATCAAATACTTAAGCAATGTTGTGTCCATTAGCTTTATCTCATTTCAAAGCACGCAGTCAGCAATGGAGCGCATATGAGATCCACCACTTTAGACATACTGAAAAGCAGTTTTACTATCCCCTATGGTGGTAAAAGCACAGTGTCATCCAATGTTAGATCATTATGTCACAAATCACCTTTCTCCACCAAAGTAAAACTATTTCATAAAAAATAACAATTGAATTAAAGAAGTAACGTGATATTCCTATTCTGAGTTTCTCAGCTGCACTGGTAAGAATTCAGATTCCTCAATACTTCCTGGAGTATTAGGAATTCTCTTCTAATCTCTTCTGAAATGTTTTATTTTATGTTTTATACCACAATTTGATAACATTTTTGAGGCAAAGCATCTCTTTCAATGTAGCTTCAGAACAAACTGACTTTTTACAAAATCTACACAAATTGGAGGAAATATTAAGAAAATGGAAGAATAAATGCAGATTTAATGCATTTGCTCATATGAGGAGGCTGAGCTGATGAGCAGAAAGTCATGATATTATCTATTTGCTTCCTCCAGGAGGAAGCGCCAGTCCTTACTTAAAGTCCTTAGGATTTCTGTGGTGTTTTTTTTTCAGTTAGCATGAAGTGCTGCTTCACTTCATGAAGTGAAGGCCAAGAGATCTAAAAAAAAAAATCTATGCCAAGAAAAAATACTGGAATTGTTTTATAAGCATTTTTTTAGCTTTTATTGTATGTCGATTGTATATATTGGGTTGTATGTATTGTATGTTTTACTGTATGTAGAAATTTATTCTGAATATTAAAGGTAGGTCTTAACATGGCCTTGTTTAAGCTAGACGAATTGGGTAAACACACTCATATTACCGTAAGAGATATGCGTAGAAGGAACTTCCGGGGATATAAGGCTCACCAGACCTCAACGTTCTTTTGCTGAGCTTGGGTTTGAGCTTCTCACTGATCTGACAGACAGCAGAGATGCAAATGAAATGATTACAACTCCACATTATAAGCCTGACAAGAGATGTTTTAACATATACAGCAATGCATGTTGTACCTCTGGAATAAAAATTTAGTCTTTCATCTATGACAAGGATAAAATTTTTTAATATTTGTGGATTTGATCAAAAGAAAAAAAAACACACTCTCAAAAACTAAGACATCTGGGAGAGCACTCTGCTACTGTATACTTAGAGCATTTTCCCTGCATACATATAGCATTTCCTTGTTGACTGGGCTAGAGTAAATCCAGTGGGCAAAGGATAAGCTTTTTCTTTATTTATTTACTTAGTCACTTTTAGTAATAGAGCATGACTTGTATGTGACAAAATTGGCAGATTTGTGATAAAGCAAAACATGCAGAAAGCTGAAGTTGGACATTTTCTTCACTGCAGTACTTAAAAGAATGTACAACAAATGTGGCAGGGAGGCTGAGATGTTGTGGTAGGTGGAAGCAAATGGAGTTTGGAGCAGCCAATATTTTTTAAAAAAAAGGGTGGACGGGGAAAGGCCATTCTCTTCAGGTTTAGTAGGTATGAGGTTTAAAAGAGGTGAAAAGAAGTGTTTTTCTTGTGTTATTTTTCACAGCTTCTTCACAGATTTTCTCATATAATGGTGAAGCAAGTTATATATATATTCTAAAATTGTTAGATATTGCCCTGGAAGATGTGAGTATCAAAACTTGAAGAAGTCCTGAAGGAGGCAATTGGCAAAAGGTTTCCAACAATCCCAGAGCATGTGTTCCTTTGCCCTTTCCCTAAGGATATGCTCCCTGTAGGAGATATCATACTTGATAGCTGGACCCCCTTGTGACCATCTTTATGCTTTGCTGTGTTATATAGCTGTTGATTTATTCTACGTATGCTCTTTTTGTAAAAATATTTCAAACCTGATGGCTGAAAGCTTGGACTGGGTTTTGTTTTAAACACCTGATAACTGCTTTTCTGCAGAAAGAAACAGAGCAGAATGTATGTTCTGCCAAAGAACTCAGGGATTTTCTTACAAATTCCAGAAGTCTCTCCCTTCCTGAAAAAAATTGGCTCTCTGCTACTGAAAGCATGCTGTGCTTTGCCAAAATTGCATTTTTCTGTACATAGGATAACAAATTGAGCAAAATGGTGTTTTACATGTGATAAACGAAGTTATTTTGCTAATGTATCAAGTAATATGATTGTGAATTGTGAACTTTCATTCTTTCATTTCTGGAGTTAGGTACATCCCCTCACTTTCCATCCCCGCTTTTTTTCTCTCCCTTACTTGCAGAACTCTCAGAATGCCTGCTTTGAGAAGTGAATTTTTTCCTGCCTCTTTTCATTTCCCTTCTCCTTTATTTTCTATACACTATTTTTCTGTTACACTATATAATAACATTGCGAGGAGCCACTTTCCAACCTAACTTAATCTGTCTGCAGAACAGCCTCTCTGATAAAGATACATCTGATATAGAAGCAGTAACTGCTGTGATTGACAGTAACAGTTTAAACTGTGTTTAGGTTTTGTTTCCCAAATCACAGAGTATACCTTGCTTTTATGCTATCTATAAGCTTTGTTACCTTATAGAATAGCAGGGCAGGTGCAGTTTGCATTTCTTTCGACCTGCTGAACACACATTGGTTTGAAGGTGATGATCATCTCACGCCTGTAGGAAAACTTAAGCCTTTCTACTCTCTAGCTGAAAACTGGAGCCATTGGAAGTAGAATAGTTTATGTTCAATAACATTCACTGTGTGTCTAGAAACACTGAGTGCACTTAGTCCTTTTTAGTTTGCTTTTAAAGTATCCTTTTCTTGCATTGCACTATGCTATTACTAATCTGGAAGTCCGTGATCCCTTGGTAGCAGGACAACATGACAAAACACCTCTTGCAAGTCTGCTGCTGTACTTGCAACTGAGGGTTGATTTCTGTTTTGCAGCCAGCAAGGAGGTATGGAGTAAACATTTATTTGCACTTTCATTGTGTTCCTGCTGATTCCTTTATTGTAAGAAATAATCTGGCAGCAGGCAGAGATGAACAGAAATGGAAGTACTTTTTCATTTAACTCCCAATTGTGTTGGGAAGCTCATTGCCTATATAGTATCCCACAGCAAAAGGGATGATTATGTTAAATTTAGGTAGATTCATAAGTGACAGTTTCACTCTGGCTACTAAATACACCTGGGAGCAGGACAAGCATAAATCTCTAGCTGCTGGAAGTTGCACTGGTATACCAGGATGCATGTCTCCTTGCATGTCTTATTTTAGGTACACTTACGTACACTAGGTTAGTGCTACCATATTGCACAGACCTCTGGTCTGGCCTGTTATGACAATTCTTTTCTCTTTATGACTTCTGAGATTTATTTTTTTAATCAAAGCTCTTGTGAGCAGTTACATAAAATAAAGCTTCTAATAGTTTGCCAGGAATGTGGGGCTTGTCCAAAGGAATGAATTTAGCAGGAAGAAAGTTCATTCAGAGGCGTTAAAAGTTTATGGCTATAATAAACATAAATATGACAACCATAAGATCATTTTCTGTTGTTCTTGCTGATTTTTGCTCTCCTAAGGCTCCAAGGTGTTTACATAGTTTGATTTGTTTGTTTTCTGCTTATAACTTATCAGAGTCACAAGTCTCACATGGTTTCTCTAGGAAACAGCAATCTGGGACTAGAGAAGCTTGTCCAACAACTGGATAACATGGTTAAGTATTGGTATAAAATTCTTGTTTAGTCTGTATTTCCAGATGTACTTTTAACATGTATTTTTGCACTTGAAATAGATTAGAATAAAAATAAAAACAATTTTTAAAATGGCCATGTTAAAGGCATGCTAGATATGTAGAAGGCAGCTTGTGTCTTCTCAAGTTTACCTATGCTAATTTTGCTTTCTCTTGTAATAGTCACTGACTCATGGCTGTTTCCTCAAAAATGTCATTGCCAGATTGCCTAAGAGACCTTATTCCTTCAGTGTTTAAAATAATACAAAGTGATACAATCTCAGAATTGTTCAGTCAATTATGTTTTAAAGCTCTGGTTTTGAATGACCCTCAGTGATTGATGTCATCAATTCATTACAATTAATTTTGCTCCTCATTTGATTACAAGAGGCCTGAAGTTATGCCAGGAGAGGTTCAGGTTGGACATTAGGAAAAATTTATATGTGGAAAGTGTGGTGAAGCTTTGGGACAGGCTGCCCAGGGAAGAGGTGGAGTCACCGTCCCTGGCAGCGTTCAGGAAACTTGTAGATGAGGCTCTTAGGGATGTGGTTTAGTAGGCATGCTGGTGGTGGCTTTACGGTTGGACTTGATGATCTCGAAGGTCTTTTCCAACCATAATGATTCTTTGATAAGTTTACATTACAGTTTTAAGAGTCTGTATTTGCCAATTTAAGAAAGCCAGTTTACTAGTTCCAAAATTGCTACTTTTATCCAATAAAAATTAATTTCTTATTTTCCTCAGCATAGTTGATATGAATCTTTGAATGTTCTTGAATTACTTACTAGTTTATGCAGTCTTCTATCCTTTTAAAGCAATAATTACAATACAAAGAGATATAGCAGAAATTTTAAACACACTAAAACAAACCAGATTCCCTTCTCAAGAATATGTATGTCTTCCCTCAATGTAGTAGGTTCAGACAGTCTTAAGAACAAGAACAGTCTTAGAAAATGCTTATGAAAATCGCCGGGGGGTTTTGAATTGCTTCTTTTAGTTTTTTTTGGGCCAGCAAAGATTAGAAGATAGTGATATTTTCCTCTTGTGATAACCATTGCAAGTAGAGAGTAACTGAGAAGTCAATCAAGTCATTTTTGGCTTTCCCTTAATAAAATTGAAAGGGGGTATAGATCTTGTTTGAGATTTGTGTGTAGCGATATGTGCCATGTAATTACTTTTAAGCATTATTATTATATTTACCATTGTATTATTATTACTTTTATTAGTAATAATATCACATGCTGGTTGTGTTACAAATAGACAAAGATCATATATGAAAGCAATGCATCACATAATCTTTTCAGTAGCATTATGAAGAAGGATATGAGGAGGGCAAGGTTTTATTTATCAAGGTCAAGGATGATGATGTTTCAGTGATCAGGACATAAGTTGAAGTAGGGTTTAGCTGTGAAGATCAATAGATAAGACAATATATTAGTGATGTTATACAGGAAGGATCAGCACACTTAGGCTATAGCCTAGAAATGAAGCTTTAGAAAGAGGATGTAGTAAAAAAAAGATATTGAAATTATCAGTATGAATATCAGAGAAGTTTGTGGTCGTTTCCACAGTCACTAAGAAAAGAATGAGGGATAATAATCCTGAAAGTCTGAATTCGGGCATAAATGATGTTTTTTGTGTGTGTTTTTTAATAAATAAGATGGGATTGAGGCACCTGGATTTAAAGTTACAGACTTCAAATATTTGAGAAGAAATTAAATTTATTAGCTCAGAGTTTGCAACAAATCATAAACAAAATCTAGGAAAACCTGTCATTTTGATTCTTCGGAGATTTTAATAATTTACCTTTACAATTTACTGTAATAATAATAATCAGTGTATAGTATATTAATATATCTTGATGTAGTATACTACTGTAGTATTAATAATTTACTATTTGTGTCCCTCTCATATTGCTAAATTACTGGACACCTCAGAGTTGGAAGGAGTGGGAGTTCTGCTTTGACAATGTTTTCCTTAAGCTGAGACCAGGGCATCCAAAAGGATATAGATTCCACCTGGGGATACACTTGCTGATTCCATCTGTGTTCCCTTTTCCTTGACAATACCGAATGGCAGAGGGTGTGACTATCTACTTGTTTGATATGACTACTGCTGCTCATGCTAAACCCACCTCTCTGAATGCCTGCTGGTTCCGAGGTTCACAGAATCACAGAATGCTTAAGGTTGGAAGGGACCTCTAGAGATCATCTAGTCCAACTCCCCTGAACATGCAGGGACACCTAGAGCATGTGGCACAGGGTGGTAGCCAGGCAGGTTTGGAAGATCTCCAGAGAAGGAGACTCCACAACCTGTCTGAGCAGCCTGTGCCAGGGCTCTGTCACCCTCACAATAAAGAAGTTCTTCCTCACGTGGAGGTGGAACTTCCTGTGTTTGAAATACATTACCTCTAATGATTGTCTAGATCTTTGTCCTATCCTCCTAGTTCCATAATTTATCTTGTCTTTCCTCACAAAGAATTAGTCTCTTTTTCAGATCATTCATGTGTCCAGTGGTATGACAGACCCTTACATCATTCAGTTGTACTTTTCAACCTAGAGTGGCTAGATTTGAACCAGTATGCAAAATGTGGGCTTTTTCAGGACTTAATGACATAGTTACGTTTCTTGTTTGGTGCTCAATTTCATTTTTAATGATTTTTAACATTACATTTACCTCTTTCAGTACTGTGTAACATTTTCTGAGATTTCTTTCCTGAGTAGTAATAAATTCTTTAGAGCCAAGTAATATATATGTTTGTGCGGATTGCCTTTTTCCCATGTGATGAGTCACAGAAATAAGAGAATAAAAAAGATCATATCATT